>JAJIBD010001561.1:0-149716 GCA_021461705.1 Cryptotis parvus | reverse complement strand
AAGCCATTCGCGGTGCACTCCATGACCTTAAAAATCGGGTGCCTCTGTGTCCCAGTTTGCCCAGGACAGTTCCAGCTAACTTTGCTTTCCAGCGTCCCTTTAACCTTTCATTCGTGACCTGTTTGTATGATAAATTCCACGCCCATCCCAGGGAAAGGAGCTGCCTTCAGGTAACTGCCCAGAGCACTCTACTGCTTTATAGGTTTCTTCTTCTAGCACCAGGTCGCAGGCACTCATAACATCCCCTGCTCTCTGCTCCTGAAACAGCCCCCTGGGGACGCACAGCCACTCAAAATGCCACCCACGGAACAGCTTTTCCACTTCCGGGGACACAGAGACCGAAGCACCCAGGTGGCGACACTCCCTCTATCACATGCCCAAAGCACGTGACACGCGCCGCTGAGGTGGGCGCCGGCCGGTGTCTGCGGGCTGTATGGACGGACACGCAGAATCAGGCACAGGCCAGCGTGGCGTCCATCCCAGCCTGCCAGAGACCACCGGTAACCTGGGGAACCATGACGACATGATGATGGGGAAGCTCGTCGCAACAGGGCAGTACCACGTGATCCCACCGAGGCGAGGGGCTTCGAGGGATCAAATCTAGAGATGGAAAGACGTGGGGCGGGGGCTTCTGGGGGACGAAGAACACGCTTACGGGGGACAGTTTTGTTTTATGGGAGAAATATTCTGGAGGAACAGTGAAGAGGCCATAGTAATGTCAACCACCCCTTTAAAAATGGGGGGTGGGGGACCAGAGTGATAGCCCAGTGGGTAGGGCATTTGCCTTGCACGGCGGCCGGCCTCTGCCGGCCTGGGTTCGATCCCCGGCATCCCATATGGTCCCCGAGCACCGCCAGGAGTAATTCCTGAGTGCAGAGCCAGGATTAGCCCCCTGAGCATTGCTGGGTGTGATCCAAATAAGCAAAAAAAAAAAAAAAAAAAAAAAAAAAGGGGTGGGGATGGGGGGGAACTGGGGACATTGGTGGCGGGAAACGCTACACTGGTGATGGATGTTATGACTGAACCCAAGCATGAGCAACTTTGTAAGTGCATCAATAAAAAGCCTGCAACTGATTCAACAAAATAAAGACTATGGTGCAGGCTGGAATCTCGGACGGGCTCCCGCACTCACCTTGCACACAGCTGAGCCTGGTTTCATCCCCAGACCTCACATGCGATGCCAGGAGTGGTCCCGAGCACAGAACCAGGAGCCATGCCTCAGGACCGCGCCTCAAGAAGGCTAAGATGGTAATTTTATTCCGTATTTCACCAGGCATGTGGAACAAGTGACAGGACAAGATCGGCTTGAATTAAGGCGGTATTTATTCCATTTCCAAGGCATCAGTGGTAGCTGGGTGGTAGGAATTGTCCCTTTGGAGGCCTCCGTCCACCCGGTCTGCACGCCGTCATCCCAGTGGTGCAGATTTTGGAACCAGCATGGGAAGAGCGTGCACCGGTGGATGCTGCTTCCCTGCCCCGCCCCTCCCGATTAAGCTTCCGACCTTGCCCAGGTGGGGGGGGGGGGGGCGTGGCCAGGCCCGAGCTGCACCGAGGCGCCTAGTTTTCTGGCGGCTCCATCGCTGCTGCTGGCGCCCCTCAGGCCATGCGCTCAATGATGACGGCGATGCCCTGGCCTCCTCCGATGCAGGCTGATCCCACCGCGTACTTCCCGCCTCTTGCGCCTACGGGGAGCAAGCACGGGCGGTGAGTCCACCGGGGGCCAGAGGACGCGCCCAGTGAGGGAGGCGAGCAAGCGGACCGCGGGGTGTTCTTTTCCCGCGCAGCTCCTCTTCTCGTGTCTTCCTCCACCCCTGGACCCCCGACACTGCTTTAGAGTCACAGCAAGGGAAAGAGGTAGTAAAGCTGGACCATCTATGAGAAAGGAGCCGAGACCACTGGCCCCTCTAGCAAGAAACGAGCTGAGACCTAGGGCAGGGCTGTGGAGGCAGAACATGGCAGTGTAGGGGTGCCAGGGGAAGCCCGCCGCCCTCGGAGGACGGGGACACGGAACACTCGGCCCCGCTCCATCACTCAGAAAGGTCCCGCCACCTGGCTGGGAGGGTGTGTGGCCCAGGGCCCTGCGCGCCCAGTTTCCTCTGCAGTTCCAGAGCAGGACCAGGAGGAGGCGCCCGCCACCCCCACAGGAAGGCGTTGGGGACGCGCAGACTTGCGGGAAACCCAGACCCACACTGCCCGGTGCAGCGGCCTGCCCAGAAGCCAGTGAACACTCTGGCCTCACACAGGCGGCAGGCGGGCGAGCTGGTCTCTGCGGCCTCTGCAGGCGAGGCACTACAGCGCAACCAACAGCCCTGAGTTCTGGGCAGCCGCACAGCTTCCCTCCTGCGCAGTGCCCTGGCCTGGCCCCCGAGGACTGGCAGAGACCCACTGATGACTCACTCCTGGGTGCCACCGGACAGGCAGCGCCAACACAACAGCCGCCAACATTTCACAGTTGGTGCCTTCCAAGGAAGCGGGGCGCAGCTCACGGGTTGCCAGAGGGTGCGAACGCCCACCGTGGGTGTCACCTGACCCCTGTGCCTCGCGGACACTCACATGGGCAGCGGAAGCTTGGCGCAGGCACGCTGAGTGGCTACACTGGGCACAGTGGGGCGGCACAGCGACAGTGGGGCCACTTATACAGCCCCGTCCTCTGGGGGCATCCTGGGAAATGCTGACCCCTCCCGGGAACTCCACCGCGCACGCCCGCGGAAGGGGCGAATGCTGGCGAGTACCTTAACTCGTGGACCAGGTGTGCCATGATTCTGGATCCGAGGCCTCCCAGGGGGCGCCCAGGGCGATGGCGCCTCCATTCACGTTTGTTTTGCTTGGGTCAAGGTCCAGGCTCTTCTGAACTGCCAAGTACTGGGGAGCAAACGCTTCATTCACCTGAAACCGAAACACTGATGGGGACCCTTCGCCGCACACACAACTGGAGGGGCCGCCCATCCAGTTTTACTGACGGCAGCAAACTTCGCTGAGTTTTGGGGGGACTCTGTGTGTGCGTGTGTGCCTGTTTAAGTTATGTTGTAAGGTTGTTGGTGAGCTGTCCTTGTAAAGATAGCGTGGACAGGTAATTGCTGCTTTAAGTTGAATGCGTCCCTTTGAGGTAAGAGAGCCCAGGCAGCGGGATATTGTAGCGGGCCCAGAGGCTCTGCGGCTGGACAGTTCAAGTTCTGGCTGACTCTGCTTACACCCGTGATCTCGGTGACACTGTTTGTGTTTGTTTTGGGGCTGACTCCTAGCTCCGCTCAAGGTCCCTCCTGGTGGGCTCGGGGGCCCACAGGGAGTCCTGGGCATTAAATCCAGGCTGGCCAAATGCAAGGCAAGTGCCTAGCCTGCAGGGCTATTGCTTTTGCCCCTCAATGACAGAATGTGACTGTCACATCCCTCTATGAGCTATTCACTGTCTGTCACTGCCTTCCCGTTCATCATCGATGTGCTCGAGCGGTACCAGTAACATCTCCATATGACCTGTCTCATACTAGTAGAGCCCAAGAGCATCTGCTCACTCCAGGAACATAAAGAGCCTCAAACCATTACATCAGGTCATGGGAATGAGGTCTATAATTGTTACTGGTATTTGGCATATCAAATGTGACACGGAAGGCTTGCCAGGCTCTGCCGTGGGTGGCATACTCTTGTAGTCACCTGTAAATGAACATCTCAGGGACTAACACTTGGCACATGGCAAGTATTCAATAAAGAGCTGCTATACCACCACCATCTCGATGACTAGTACTATCAGCCACTGTTTAAGAAGAAAGAGATTGAAACTAAGAAGCACTCCTCAGAGGCCGACATCTACTCTATGGGAAACAGTGATATATATATTAGTGCTATGATAGTGATGTATGCTCTATGGGAAATAGTGATATATATTAGTGCTATGATAGTGATAGAGTATGCTCCCCAAGAGCATACTCTATGGGATATAGAGATATATATTAGTGCTATGATAGTGACGTATACTCTATGGGAAATAGTGATATATATTAGTGCTATGATAGTGACGTATACTCTATGGGAAATAGTGATATATATTAGTGCTATGATAGTGACGTATATACTCTATGGGAAATAGTGATATATATTAGTGCTATGATAGTGACGTATGCTCTATGGGAAATAGTGATATATATTAGTGCTATCATAGTGACGTATACTCTATGGAAATAGTGATATATATTAGTGCTATCATAGTGATGTATACTCTATGGGAAATAGTGATATATATTAGTGCTATGATAGTGACGTATACTCTATGGGAAATCACTGTATCACTGTATCACTGCTTCCTGTTCATGATCGATTTGCTCGAGCGGGCACCAGTAACATCTCCATATGTCCTGTCTCATGCAAGTAGAGCCCAAGGGCACCTGCTTGCTCCAGGAACATAAAGAGCCTCAAACCATTCCATCAGGTCATGGGAATGAGGTCTATAATTGTTACTGGTATCTGGCATATCAAATACGACACGGGTAGCTTGCCAGGCTCTGCTGTAGCCATAGTCCAGTGGGTAGGGTGATAGTGATATATATTAGTGCTATCATAGTGATGTATACTCTATGGGAAATAGTGATATATATTAGTGCCATGATAGTGATGTATACTCTATGGGAAATAGTGATATATATTAGTGCTATGATAGTGACATATACTCTATGGAAATAGTGATATATATTAGTGCTATGATAGTGATGTATGCTCTATGGAAATAGTGATTTATATTAGTGCTATCATAGTGATGTATACTCTATGGAAATAGTGATATATATTAGTGCCATGATAGTGATGTATACTCTATGGGAAATAGTGATATATATTAGTGCTATGATAGTGATGTATGCTCTATGGAAATAGTGATTTATATTAGTGCTATCATAGTGATGTATACTCTATGGAAATAGTGATATATATTAGTGCCTACAATAGTGATGTATACCTCTGGGAAATAGTGATATATATTAGTGCTATGATAGTGACATATACTCTATGGAAATAGTGATATATATTAGTGCTATGATAGTGATGTATGCTCTATGGAAATAGTGATTTATATTAGTGCTATCATAGTGATGTATACTCTATGGAAATAGTGATATATATTAGTGCCATGATAGTGATGTATACTCTATGGGGAAATAGTGATATATATTAGTGCTATGATAGTGACATATACTCTATGGAAATAGTGATATATATTAGTGCTTTCATAGTGATGTATACTCTATGGGAAACAGTGATATATATTAGTGCTATGATAGTGCCGTATTCTCTATGGGAAATAGTGACTGCTGAAAGCTGGAGAACTAAAATGAAGGTGTTGTGTTGAGGCACCATGCCTGGCTCCGTGGTGTTTGTGCCTTCCATACTCCAGGAACTTTATAGCCCAGAAAGCCTGTTTGAAGAATGTCAACCTTCTGAGCATCCGCCAACACCCAACCCGATGCCCTTTCCAGTTTGTGAGCTCCCAAGAGGGTCGTTATTGTCTTAGAACCTTCCCCATTACAAGTCTGCTCCAGAAGGTAGGATATGTTGTGAAACTGGGTTTTGATCTCAGAAAAAAACTACCTTGTGATGGTCAAAACAAGCAAACAAAATCCCCAAAGCAGTGGAGAGCTTTGTCCTTAAGCAGTTCTATGGAGCTGACATACTGCAGTTGCTTTAAAGGTTCAAGTGATAGGGCCAGAGCGGGAGTACAGCGGGAGAGCATTTGCCTTGCACGCTGGTGACATGGGTTCCATCCCTGGCATCCCAAATGGTCCCTCAAGCACCACCAGGAGCGATTCCTGAGTGCAGAGCCAAGAGTAAGCCCTGAGCAGTGCCAGGTATGACCCAAAAAATTAAAAAAAAAAAAGATGTACCGAGAAGAACGAGGTTGGTAGGTGCCAACCAATAAGCAAGGGTGATCATGGGGGCTGGAGTGATAGTACAGCGGGTAGGGTGTTTGCCTTGCATGCAGCCAACTTGGGTTTGGTCCCTGGCATCCCATATGGTCCCCTTTAGCACTGCCAGGAGTAATTCCTGAGTGCAGAGCCAGGAGTAACCCCCTGAGCATCACCAAGTGGGACCCAAAAAAGCAAAAAAAAAGAAAAGGTTAATCGTAAATACATGACATCAAAGCGAGCCAAGCGTGCTCAGCCATTCGGCAGCTTTCGCACCGTAATGGAAAGCACTTACCTCCACCAAATCCATGTCCTTAAGGCTCAGGCCTGCTTTCTTCAAGGCCCCAGTGATAGCAGAGACAGGACCTATATAGGAAGACAACATCATCTTTATATAGAAGATCCTCTTTCAGGAGTGGGCAGCCTCCCAAACAATGCTTAAGAAACCCAACGGCCAGATACAGCAATACTTTTTTTTTTTTTGCTTTTTGGGTCACACCCAGCGATGCTCAGGGGTTTTTTCCCAGCTCTGCACACAGGAATTACTCCTGGCGGTGCTCGGGGATCAAACCCGGACCGGCACAGGCCGGCTATGTACAAGGCAAACGCCTACCCGCTGGGCTACTGCTCCGGCCAGATCCAGCAATACTTGACCTGCTGGGTATGGGCCCAGTGTGCAGAAATGGAGATTGACGCCATCCAGGCCCGCAGTGCTGGGGACCAAACTCGGGTGTCGTGGTGTGCTCCTACTCTGCTCCACTTCCTGGGCTCTGAGCTGTCTCAAGCCCCAAGCCCCTCCTTGCGGGCTACACCCAGTGGGGCTCAGGGGATCATGAGGTGCGTGGATCAAACTCAGGGGCTCTGACAGGTGAAGCACGTGCCCTAGAGTCTTTTACCATTGCTCCAGAACCTTCTGTTGGAAGTGCTCTAGCTCTTTAAGCCGTGTCTCCAGACTCCGAATTTCTCCTCCTTAACTAGACCGGGCTAAGGGTTGCTCTTACGGATAACTACACAACCAAGGGACAGCTTCTAGTAGTCTGGGTGCCAACGGCATCAGGAGCCTATACCGCCTTGACCTGGAGAGCCCAGACAGTTACCTGTTTGATCGGCTGCTGTAAATGACAGACAAGCAACAAGGACAAAGGAAACACCTACCCCGGGATATTTGGTGCCTCTAAGGCAGTTCTGTTGACACCAGCAGAGATACAATGTACTTCCACATTGTACAAATATTGTACAGTGCTATTACTCAGGCCATGGAACCTTTACAAGTCCTGCTTCTGCTGGGAATATGCAGATTGTCATATCCTTCCACTTTTAACAGCACGAGCCCCACTCACCCTGTCAATGTATCAGAAGCTACTCAGAGAGACGAACCTGAAGAAATCTTCAGGCGGACCTGAAGAGGTGGTCCATAACTTCTCTCCAATAAATCTGACTTACCCAAGTACACTTCTAGTGTACAAAGTATCCACTTTCCAAGCACAAGTCTGTACTTAACCAAGTTCACTGAAAAACCACCACACCCCCAGACCCTACCTAGAACCTGCTGAAACAAAACCTTGTTTGGGATTGCTGGACCCCAGGTGGGTTTGGATGCTCAAGTGGGGTCTGGAACCACTCTTGTGGACAGCAGAATGAGCACAGAACAGTACACAGATGTTAGATCTTTTACGTCATGTTCCATCTCCAGCCCTGATGGTAGGTTTGGCTAATAGCTGGGGCGCTGCAAGAATACCTGTCTAAGATGATAAAGGAAAAAAATAAGTCCTAATTTGCAGCAGACAGAGAGACAGAGTGAGAAAGAGAGAGAGAGAGAGAGAGAGAGAGAGAGAGAGAGAGAGAGAGAGAGAGAGAGACTTTCCTTAGTAGCCCTGTCAGAGTGGAGCACCTGAAGGATGGAGCCACACAGGTGGCGGCACATTGCCAAGGCATTTACAGAGTCCCAGGACCATGCAAGGGGTCCTGTGAGCAGGACCCAACACGGAGGATCCCGGAAGAGACTGTTCAGTAAATGCTCATCCGCCCCTTGCTCTCTCATGATTTCCTAAAACACTCGAGTCCACAAAAACAGGGCCTTGTTAAGTGAACAGGAAATCTCGGGTCCTCTTGGGTCTGGATCTACACCTGGGACAGACTTTCCCCTGGGGGTGTGGGGTATAGGTGGTATGATCAAAGCCTTTGGGCACCAGCTTTATTTCTGTAAGGCGCCTAATTGGTTCCCTGTGGAGAGCCACAGGCACTATTAAAATTCAGTGGCAGCTGTGGTTCCCAGGAGCGCCTCCATGTCTCAGACATCCAAGTGTCCAGACTTTGCTGCTGAACCGGGTCACAAGAGGCTTGTCTCACTGCGAACTCACCGATTCCCATGATGGAGGGGTCGCAGCCGACACGAAGTGGCCCACTACCCGGGCCAGCGGGGTGAAGTTATGCTTCTTCACGGCATCTTCACTGGCGATGATGAGGGCCCCGCACCATCCGACACCCCCTACAAACAAGACCGCACGATTCGCCAGAGCAAAAGGACTCCAGTGCCCTGAACCCAGCACGTCCGAGATACGCCGCGGCCTTGGGCCTGCTGCTGGAAGAGCTGCAGCCACGCTGGTGTCACATGTACCACCTGGGGTGCTCTGGTGGATTATGGAGAATTTGGGGTTGGTTTGTTTAGGGGCCACACTCTGCTCTGGGCTTACCTCATGGCTCTGTGCTCAGGGATCACCTCTAACAAGGTTCAGGGGATCCTATGGGATGTCTGGGATAGAACATGGGTCAGGCGTGTGCAAGACAAGTGCTCTACCCTCCGTATTTACTCTCTGCCCCAAAGGAGATTTTGTTTTGGTTTTTGGACCATACTGGCTGTGCTCAGGCTTAACCTGGCTCTATGCTTAGGGTTCACTCCTGGAGAGACTATATGGGGTGCTGGGGATTGAATCTGGGTCAGACACACACAATACAAGTGTCCTATCCTCTGTACTATCTCTGGCTCATGAAGGAGATTTTTTTGTTCATTTGTTTTTGGGTCTCGCCGACCTCCACAGAAGACCAGCCTATCAACGGCGCGTGGTTCATCAATAAATGCTGGACTTAGAGATGCCTACAAGAGTATGCTACCTGCACAGCAGAGCCTGGCAAGCTACCCGGTTGTATTTGATATGCCAAATACCAGTAACAATTATAGACCCTTCCGAATGGATTGAGGCCTTTATGTTCCTGGAGCAGCAGATGCCCTTGGGCTCTACTAGCATGAGACAGGACATATGGAGATGTTACTGGGGCCCGCCGACAAATCGATGATGAACAGGAAGACAGTGACAGTGACAGTTGTTTTTGGGTCACGCCCAGCTATGTTCAGGGTTGCTCTTGGCTCTGCACTCAGGAATCACTTCTGGTGGTGCTTGAGGAACCATAACTGGATATTGGGGACTGAACTTGGATTGGCCACATGCGAGGCAAGTGCATGCCCCACTCGCTGTGTTATTGCTCTAGCTCCTAACTAGAGCATATACCTTTTCAAAATACGGCAAACCATGAAATAAGGAAGGTGGAGTCTGAGGGGTTATCACATGAGGAAGAAACAAAAGAAATAAGAAAGCAGAGAAATTTCCTTCTGGTATTCTGGAGAGACAGAGGAGGGGACAGCGTGTCATCCAACGGCCTCTATCTAAAACATTTTGTCCTGATCTGCAAAAATACAAGTCGATAGACTGGGAACATCCTGGGCTGGCTCAGTAACTCAAGACTGGCATGGGTCAGTGGGCACCGCTGCTGGGGAGACCCGGAGTGCCCGCACCGGTGCCGCCTACCGAGGCGTTGCCGGCGGTGACTGTCCCTTCCTTCTTGAAAACGGGAGGGAGTTTGTTGAGCTGCTCCAGTGTCGTCTGGGGCCGCGCGTGCTCGTCCACTTGCATGGTCTGTTTTCCCTTCCTGGTCTTCACCTCGATGGGTACCATCTCCTCATTAAAGTAGCCAGCATCGTTAGCTGAGGAGGAGAAAGAGCAGCATAAAGATTGGGAAGGGGTGGGGGCAGGAGAGGGGGAGAAACAAGGAACAAAATGAAACTTTCGGGGCCAGAGCGATAGCCCAGTGGGTAGGGCGCTTGCCTTGCATGCGGCCGGCTCATGCCGCCCGGGTTCGATCCCGGCATCCCATATGGTCCCCCGAGCACTGCCAGGAGTAATTCCTGAGTGCAGAGCCAGGAGAAACCCCCTGAGAATTGCCAGGTGTGACCCAAAAAAAAGCAAAAAAAAAAAAAGAAAAAGAAAAAGAAACTTTCCCTGGGGTCAACTTCTATATGAGCCTTTAGTACCCACTTTGCCTAGCGGAGGGTTTAACATAGGCACGGGTAACCTTTATATAAACATTTCTTTAACCATAATTTTGTGTTTTCTTTTGGTTTTTGGGCCCCATCTGATAGTGTTCAGGGTTTTTCTGACTCTGTGCCCTGCTGGGCCGGGCGCCATACGGGAACAGGGGATGGAACCTGGGTCAGCCATGTGCAAGGCAAATGCCCTACCCGTGGCACTGTCATCCAGTTCTTCTGAGGGTCTTTCCCAGAGTGCCACCTCTTCCCCGTGAGTATGCCCAGCCTCAGGGGCAGCCCCTCTGTCAAGTTGCCCCAGCAAGCCCGCTGTCCTGATTGGAGGGAATGTTCCAAACCTCAGTGGGTTCCACCCACAACAGGCTGCATTTGGGACACAATCCAAGCATCCAATGGGGGTCCATTAAAAAAACAACTTTTGTCGGTGTTATTGAAGAATATATTTTGAAAGAGAAATTCCCAGATTATGTTGCAATCTGATCATCTCAGAACAAAATAATAGGAAAGACACTGTTTTCAAATGTATAAATAAAAATATGTGTAAGGGGCCAGAATGATAGTACAGCAGGGAGGGTGTTTGCCTTGCACATGCTGACCTGGGTTCCATCCCCAGCATCCCATATGGTCCCCCTTAGCACCACTAAGGGTAATTCCTGAGTGCAGAGCCAGGAGTAATTCCTGAGCATTGCCAGGTGTCACCTACAAAGCCAACAGGGGAAAAATGGATAAACCAGAAACAAAATAGGGGCCGGAGTGATAGTACAGCAGTAGGGGGTTGCCTTCCCTTGGCCAACCTTGGTTCAATCCCCAGCATCCCATGTGGTCCCAGACTACCACCAGGAGTGATCCCTGAGTGCCGAGCCAGGAGTAAGCCCTGAGCATCACTGGGTGTGGCTCCCTCCAAAAAGCAAAACAAAACAAAGCCCAAACCCAGAGGTCTCATTTTAAACTGATGCGTGATCACTGCCATCTGGAGTGATCCGAGGCTCCCGCAGACGCCGACAGCATGGTGTCACTGACCCGCCTTCCAGCGCTGCTGCGACTGCAGTGCCGTATTTGTCACAGTCCTCCCCGGCTGATCTTGTGCTGCGCGGCAAGGTTCTCGGCCGTGGATCCCCATGGGCATCTTGATGTGCTGATCCGCCAGGCCTGCCCACAAGGTGTCCTCCAGCTGTGAAGGGACAGTCACAGAATGACCGGAAAGTCGGGTGCTACCATTTCTTTACATTTAAACACCAGAATATCAGAAATAGCTAAAAAGACAAAGAACCTCCAGCTACGGGCACTCTCTTTGACTCCACCGTTCTCCCTGCATTAACATACGCCTCAGAGACCTGGGCCCTATGAAAGCAGGATGAGAATGCTATTTGGGTCTCCCAAAGAGGAATCAAAAGAGCTATGCTTGGAATATCACACTTCACTCAAGTGAAAGAAGGAATCCAGAGCTCTGACCTCCACCCCTGTTCCAGAATCAGGGACGCTGTCTCTGCTTGCCAAGGCATCGAAAATTAGATGGGCTGGGCATGTAATGCGATTTGGAGACGATCGCTGGACTAGAGCCGTTACTGACTGGATCCCACGGGATGTCAAAGATCACGTGGTTGCCCACCTACAAGATGGTCAGACTTCTTCGTCAAGACCCTGAACGAACAGTTTGAGGCTCTTTGTATTCCTTGAAGCAACCAGATGCCATTGGGCTACACTGGCACATGATAGGGTCAAATGGAAATATTACTGGTGCCACTCGAGCAAGTCGATGAATAACGGGATATCAAGTGATCAAGTGATCAAACACCAGTTCCAGTGAACAAAAGTTAAATGGGGTTTTCTGAGCAGCACTAACACAGTTGCTACTATTCCCGTGTGGTTCTGGGGCCTATTTTAAAAACGTCCAACACTGAAATCCCAGGCAAACTTACTCCCCTCTCGGTAGGGGCTGGGGAGGGCTCCCAAAGAGAGCCAGCAGGGTTCAGTGTGCGGGTGACAGCACAGATGTGAACCCCCAGTGACTAATGAAGCCCCAGGTTATGTCCTGGGCAGACAGTCCTCACACAGCATTTCTCTGGGGCTGCCCGGGGCTGCCAGCTAGAAGGTCTGCAGGGAAGGTGGGGGTCTCTGGTTTTCCAGGCCAGGCCTCTGGGGGTGCTGGATAGCTGGTTCCGTCCGTTACTGTGTGGTTGAGGCTATTTACTATCCAGTCCACCTGCTTAGACCACTGTGTCAGTCTTTGGGGTCAGCGGCCCAGTCCTTCAAAGGCTTGCACAAAATATGCGGGCACCTAAAACTCCTTTTCCTATTTCCTAAAACTTAGGAAGTTTTGAAGTGCTGAAGAAGGTGACACCCTGGGTGAAGTACATACAATCAACCACTGCTAGTGGGAAACAGTGATTACAACACACGCCCTTTCCTTTGAGAACAGCGTGCGTTCATTCTCGGAGGGGTGTGGGCAGTTTCCGGCTGACTGGCTGGTAGTGTATTAGCTACCCACAAAGAGAAAGTTTCCTGGGATAGAGCTAGCCAGATGCCATTGGGCCATTGGATAGAGCTAGCCAGATGCCAATAGAAAGAAACAAAACTCAGACGTGGGGCTGGGTGATAGCACAGCGGGTAAGGCGCTTGCCTCACAGGTGGCTAACCTGGGTTCAATGCCCGCCATCCCATATGGACCCCCAAGCGCCATCAGGAGTAATTCCTGAGTACAGAGACAGAAGTAATCCCTAAGCATCACCATTGGGTGTGGCAAACCAAACCAAACTAAACCCTCCAAAACCAACCTCATCTAAATCATAGCAATATCTAATTATCCAGCTTACCAACTCTTCCATAGAAAGGAATTTATTTTTTTTCTTTATTTATCTTTTTTTTTGCTTTTTTGGGTCACACCTGGCAATCCTCAGGAATTACTCCTGGCAGTGTGAGAGGGAACATATGGGATGCCGGGATACAACCCGGTCGGCTGAGTGCAAGGCAAACATCCTACCCACTGTGCTATCACTCCAGCTCCAGAAACTAATTTGACCTCTAAGTCCTCGATCCACTGCTTCCCTTCCACCATCCCCCGAAGAGCTCACTCCACCGTCAGGGCTGTGCTAAGATAGTCTAATTGTATGTGGATTAAAATGTCCAGAGTAGCAAGTACTGAAAGAGTTTTAAATACTTTATACACTTCTCAAATCTTGCCATTCTTTTTTTTTTTTCTTTTTGGGCCATACCCAGCAAAGCTCAGGGGTTACTCCTGGCTCTGCACTCAGGAGTTACTCCTGACGGTGCTCGGGGGACCATATGGGATGCCGGGATCAAACCGGGATGGCCATCGCACTAGGCAAATGCCCTACCCGCCCTACCATTCTTACATGCTATCACTGACCCCAATCTTGCCATTCTTTTTTTTTTTCTTTTTGGGTCACACCCGGCAATGCTCAGGGGTTACTCCTGGCTCTGCACTCAGGAATCACTCCTGGCGGTGCTCAGGGGACCATATGGGATGCCGGGAATCGAACCCGGGCCGACACAGGCCGGCCACGTGCAAGGCAAATGCCCTACCCGCTGGGCCATGAACAAAATAGGTTTCAAAATTAGTGATCCCTCCCCAAAACGGTATTAAGGTTCTGAGCATGTAACAGTATGAGAGTCATTCTCAAAGCTTGAGTGGTTCCAACCTTGAGATCCAATCCAAACTTGGTTCCAAAGCGCACGTTTCTGACGCAGTAGGGAGCTTGGCTCATGCTCTCTGTTCCCCCACACAGGACAACTTCCGCATCTTTAACACAGATTTCCTGTTTAAAAGAAAACAACAGCAAAAGCAAGATCCTTTTGGGTATCCAGAAACATCTGATTAAAAGAATGTAGGACGCAGTATCACTTGTATCACTTGTCTTCCCGTTGATCATCAATTTGCTCGAGTGGCACCCATTAACTAGGATGCAGTAAAGTAAAATAAATTGAACACAACTCACAGTGTCTGGAAAGTAACCGTGAAGCTGAAATATAAGTGCTAACAATAAAGTGCTGACCTAAAGGCCACTTTGGAGTGGGGAAACTAGCAACCTTCAAATGCTGCCAATCCAACTTGTTTATTGCAATTCAGTTCACAAATCTTGAAAAACAAGAAAGAGGGAAATGTCTGGCAGTAATGTACACATTGGGCTGGCGACTAAGCTGACTGCCTCGCATGCAGCAGACCTGGGTTGGCTCCCTGGGATCTCATAGGGTTCCCAGAGCACAGAGCCAGGCACAAGTCCTGAGCACTGCTGGGTATGGCCCCCAAACAGCAGTAGAGACTGCCAGCAGAGGCCATGAAAGTAAGGGCTGGGGAGTGACTCAACGGGGCGTACAGGCTTGTGGGCACGAGGCCCTGGGTTTGATCCCCAGCACTGTTGAACTTCATCAGGTTTGGCCTGGTGGCTCCTAGCACTGCTGGACCCAACACGGAACCAACAGGCCCACTTCTCGGGTCTCAGGATCACTGAGCACTGCAGGAGGCCCCACTCCAAAAGCAGCAGAAAGCAAAACTATCGGATGGACGGGCAAGTCTGATGGAGACCCGATTAGCAAGCACTGGCTTAGCTCAGAGGATCCATCAAAACTATCCATTTCATTTTTTCCACATCTCTCAACTGTTTGCATTCCTCAGACAATGACCGCTAAGAATACCAAGGTCAGGACTTAAGACATATGATGGCAATGCACACATTCTAACCTGTTGTCGTCTTTCACGTGGTAGTTAAAGGAAGACACCAACCAAACGGAATTTCATAGTCTCCCTTTTCCTTGACTTCTTGGGAGGAACCCGCAAGCACAAACTGGGACTGATTTCTGAGCATCACCGAGTATGGCCCCAAAATAAAAATTAAATTGTGACAAAGTATGACCTAAAATGTATGAATTTAACCAAGAGTCCTTATACCACTGTGCACATTACCATCATCCAGATCCAGAGGTCTTTGTCTTCCTGAACCGAACCCCAAACCCGCTGAAAAGTGACACCCCCATCTCTCCCCATCCCACCCGCAGCCCTCACTCCGCTTTCTATGAAGCTGATAACTGCGGTGGATTCAGCAGCGTTTTGAGATGATGAATCACTGACTAAAATTTCTTCCCGCCCTACCATTCACTTTTAAGAAGCTGTTCTGGACTGCTGCAATAGTCCAGGGGTCAACACTTGCTTTGCACACGGTTAACCCAGGTTTGATCCCTGGCGCCATGTTTGGTTCCCCTAAGCACTGCTGGCTGTGGCTCAAACAAAACCAAATCTTGTTAATGTTTTCCCAAGGAAAAGCCTCTCTGAATAAGTATTATGTTTTTAAAAAGCTACATTGTTTAAGAGGCTATTTATGTATTCTAATAACTACTCATGTATTTTCAGCGTCGAAGAGATAGGAGAAAAGGTCCGTACCTGACACCCGCTCACAATGGACTGGAAGCCAGAGCCACAGAGCCTGTTAATGGTGAGAGCCGGGGTCTCTGTGGGGACTCCCACGCGCAATCCGACATGCCTGGCCAGGTAGGCAGCATCTGAAGAGCTCTGGAACAGAAGGAAAAGGAAAGACGTTGCCCTATAGACCCAGGAATTAAGTAAGGTCAACACTGATTGGAATATTGGCATTTTGAAAAATCACGATCAACTCTATGGATCCAGTTAAAACTCTCCAGTGTGCTTAGGGTTTGACAGGGCTGGAGTTCAGGAGAGAGGGAGCTTGCCTTGCACATGGCTGGCCTGGGGTTCGATCCCTGTTACCACTTATGATTTTCCAGTACTGCCAGGAATGATCCCTTGAGCACTGCCGGTACAGCCCCCAAAGAGACAAACAAAAACTGGGTCAAACTATAATGATGGCAATTGATTTTTAAATTACAGGTGAGAAATTCTTATAACTCAACTGTTAAATAACCAAAGTTAAATTGTTAATGGACCTGGTTAGAGAGGCCAGAGAGATAGTACAGACGTTAAGGTGCTTGAACATGTGGCTGAGTCCGATTGGATCCCTAGAGCCATCCAAGGTCCCCAAGCTCTGCCTGGAGTGATCCCTGAGCACAGCTGTGTGTGGCCCCACCCCCCCAGTGGGAATGGGGTATCTCAGAGACTCAGTGGTCCTCAACAGAGGAAGTAGCAGAGGCTGTGACTGTCAGCGTTGACCACACCCGGAAGTTTTCCAGTCCAGCTCCCAACCAAAGCAATCAGACCAGAAAGGCTGTGGGGAGGGGGTCAGCATGGGAGCACGGCATCCAGAGTGTCTTCTAAAAGCACGGTGGTGAAAATGCCAGAGCTGAGGCCAAGACCCTCTAGCCTGGGAGGGGAGACACAAACCCAGGGGTCAGGAAAACCAGAGTGGGGACGAGACCAAACTCTAGTCGCACCCTGTGAAAATACAGGCTCTAAGCAATTGGTCTAAAATGGGCTGAGACCCTGCATCTCAATCCATTTCCCTGGTGAAAAAAAGGTTGGTTCAGGAAGGATGGAAGTTTTTTCTTTTTTTAAAGACTCATAACAGAGTCTTTAAAAAAGATTTATTAGAGCTGCCCCGGGGCGACCAGCCATAGCATGCGGGCTTCGACACACCTGGGGAAGCTGGAACTCCGCTTTCCCTCAGCTAAGCTGACCATGGGGCTCTCGGGAGGGCAGATGGGTTTTGGGAGTGGGCCCATCGCCTCCGGGGGGTCCCGGAAGCAGCCGGATGAGACTCGCCCACCACACTAGCCACCACCTTTGCTATCCGGACACTGGAACACTGCCTCACGACCAGATTGACAGAGCAAAACCAGTTCGAGCCCAGGTCGCGGCGCGCAAGCGGTTCATCAAAATAGTGGAAACAGGGATGTCCTTTAATCCACTGCATTCCACGATGTGCAGGAAATTTTGGCGGGAGGGAGAGAGGGAGGAGAGAGAGGACATGCAGAACCCGCCAAGTAGTTGAGGTGAGGGAGGGGGGGAGGGAGGTGGGGACATTGGTGATGGGAGATGGGTTTGGGTGGAGGGTTGGGTGTTGGAACGCTGTGGAACCAGAACTCTGCATGAGCATCTTGCAAGTTTATGTCTAAAATGGTGTAATAAAATTTGGGAAAAAATAAAATAAAATAAAATAAAGATTTATTAGAGAGTTAAAGCAAATTCTATGAAATGCAAAGAACTGGTCACTCAAGGTAAAGCATTTTGACAGTATTCATTGCCTTATGCCTTGAATTCTTGTAGAGGCTCAACATTTTTCAAAACAAACTTCAACAAGTTTAGCACCTCCCTAGGTTGGGTGTTTGGAGATAGTCACCTTCGGTCTTTGGAGGCTCTTTCGCCAGGATTTTCTGTATTGGAGTCATTTTCTTTTATAATAAGTGTCTAGTTTGGTAAAACAGGTATTTTATTAAGTGAAACAGTTACTGAGGTCATCAAAGAATATGAGGCCCCAGAGGAGGAGTGTGGGCACAGCAGTTGCCCGCAGGAGCCGCTGGTGTGGGATGGCAGCGTGGCTGTCTGGCGGACGCAGTTAGTATGGCTGCCTCCCTCTGCCTGACTCCTCTGCTGGAAGCTCTGGATGGTGGTGTCCATCGAAGCTGCTTTGCTCAGAACCTATACCTGCCTGCTCAGCTGATCCTGAGGCACCCAGGAGGGAAGGCGAGTTCTAGCCCTGGCCCGCCATCCCAATAGAGCCTCGCAAGAAGCCAGAGGAAGCCCCACACCATGAGGGCCGCCATTTTCAACATCTGGACTCCCCAGCTCATCAGAACTCCACCCAAGAGAAAAGCCAATCTCTCCCCATTGCTGAGAGTGTACCACCTGCACGGCAGAGCCTGGCAAGCTACCCGTGTCATATTTGATATGCCAAAAACCAGCAACAGCTATAGACCTCATTCCCATGAACTGAAGGAATGGTTTGAGGCTCTTCATGTTCCTGGAGCGAGTAGATGCCCTTGGGCTACACTAGCTTGTAACAGAATGTATGGAGATGTTACTGGTGTCCGCTAGAGCAAATCAATGAACAGAAAGACATTGATACAAGTGACAAGTGAATTAAACACCGTGATTTACAAAATTATTCATAATATAGTTTTTTCAGTATTCAGTGTTCCAACACCAATTCCACCACAGGTGTGACCTTCCCTCCACCAATATCCTATTTCCTGTTCACCTCCCAAGCCTACTCCCTTGGCAGGCACAAAATAATTGATTCTATATTGCATGTTACAACATATGTCTCACAGTGATGCTACTAAAGTCACTGCCTGAGAATTTACTGAACTGGTTGGTGCTGGTTGAGCTTTTGTGTTATTGTTTTTGCTCACCAAGCTTAGTGGGCTTCTACAAAATTTCCCAATCTAATCTGCTGTGCTCCTATTGGGCTGTGAGTAACCTGAAATCTGGAGGTGCTGAAAACTATACTGCAGCTCCCGGAACTGTGAAATTATGACAATTCAGCAGCTTGGTATCTCCTAGAAAGGAGTCATGGAGTTGTGAAGCTGGACTGTTTATAAGCCGGAGGACATCCGTATGGAGGAACAGGGAGGGATTCTGCCCATCCATCCCCCCCCAAATCTCCAGAGACCTCAGGCCTGAGACTGGCCTTTCAGAGGCAGTAAGATTAATGGTAGAACTGAGTTTATTGGCGTTAGGAGTTATGGATTAGTGTTGGCGGAAAGCAGATCAAAGGATATGCTAAGATCTGATGGATACCGCCTGTTAACAGATACACAGGGTTTTATAGCAGACTGTCTCCCAATAGAGTTAGTATGTAGAATTCCCTAGTGAGACTGTTTTCACGGTTGCAGATACACAGACACTGCTATCCTAGGTCATTTCTGTGCATCATATCTCCTTGTTGGCTGTAGCTAGCCTAAGATGGAGTCCTAATGGATGCTGCTTGAAGTGCAGGCAAAACAGGTTTTTCTGTGTTTCTGTTACTTCAATATCTGATAAGACCTTGCCATCTTGAATTAGTCTGGAAGCCTTAATAGCATACCTAACACATTCTTTTGTTTATCTAACCTCACATAGATAGCACCACCCTGCAGATTATAGTTCCTGTTTGTCTCCTTCTGATCATCCTTATATCCTATGCTAAGTATGTGGAATGTCTTTGTAGTGTAAACTATGCAAACTTAACTCTAAGTTGTGTTGTCCTTTGACACTATGGGTATATAAGAGAGTTGGGGTGCTTATATAAGCTTTCAGCTGCCAAGATGAGCTGCTGTTTCTCTGACTGGTGATTATTAAAAATTAATGAAAATACATCGTGTTCCTGAAGTCTCATCTCTGCGCCCCCGACCTACAGAGATCTCTCATTAACAGATTGGAATCTAGACTGCAACTGCTAGCATGGAGCCTGCCAATGCTCCTTTTTCTTGCCTGGGACATCCACAGCTGGGTCTGCAAGTGCCTCATTTCTAAACCAGGGTCCCCAACTGAGGGGCACAATTTTGAGCTGGTAGATCTTAGTCTCCTTTATTCAGTCATTTCTGGAAATCTTTGTTACTTGTATGTATATTCTGAGTGTGGCCTTATCTGATACACATAAATCTTCTACTCTCTGTTTTCTAGAAAGTAACTTGCGGGAAGACGAGTGTCTGGGGAGGTAGCTCACAGGTCTAAGGACATACTTTGCCTGCAGGCCGTCTGGAGTTCAGCCCTGGCACTGCACAGCTCCCTGAGCTCTGCCGGAAGCCACCCTTGACCCCTAAGTCAGGGAGTCACCTGGGCACTTCCAGGTGTTGCAACACACCCCCTGCTCTGTGACCCTTCCCCTATTCCCCTTTTCCCCAAAAAGGCGATGTCCAAATAGAGGTCGGGAAATCTGTATTGAGCCCGGACTGTTGCAGATCACTTGGGTCTAACTGTGTAAGTCCTTAAAACTTTTGTGGAGGGGCTGGAGTAGAGCAGGTAAGAGGGCGTTTGCCTCGCAGGTGCCTGACCTGGACCTCGGTTCTACCCTAGGTACCCATATGGCTCCATGAGTACGTCCAGGAATGATCCCTGAGTACAGAGCCAGAAGTAAGCCCTGAGCACAGCTGAGTGTGACCCCAAAACAATAATAAACAAAAATCAAACAAATAAAAACAAAAGACAAAAAAATAAATGGAAGCTGAGGCTGGAGCACAGTGGGGAGGGTGTTTGCCTTGCATGGGCCGGCCTGGGTTCGATCCCCGGCATCCCATATGGTCCCCCAAGCACCACCAAGAGTAATTCCTGAGTGCAGGGGCAGGAGTAAGCCCTGAGCATTGCTGAGTGTGGCCAAAAATAAGCAAAAGAAGGAAGTTTTCTCATGTGCTAAAAGAGGCTTCAAGTTCATAAACTCACTAAGGTTTCTCTCTGGGTCTCTCTGGCCAGGTAGGCAGCATCTGACAAGCTCTAGACAGGAGGGAAAGTTCTGCCTCTTTAACATTCACGAATTCTGCCCAGGACTTACCTGTGCAAAGTTCCTACCTATTCCCTACTATAAAGCTCTCCTGAATTAGGATTTTCTTGGATGGAAAACATGACGTACCTACTGCCAAGAACTTTAACCCCTCTGGGCACAGGGACCAGGACATAAACATGTGTGAGAATTCGCGGCCCCGAACCAAAATACCCAAGGACGGATACAGCCCTTGGTAGGGTAAGTCAGTATGAGAATACAAAGGTCTGGCACATATGCGCCCAGGAAGGAATAACAAAGCAGGAAAAAGTAGACTGTTTAAGGTCTTAGAGTAGGGACAATCTGGGCAAAAACAAAATGGGAAATTGTCACTTCGCACCTCGATTAGCTCGCGAAATACCCAACCTCAGTTCCTCATGTACCTGTTAATGTCTCTAAACTTAAACGATGAGCCATGTGATATGAATAAGCAGCCTGCCTGTGACATCACGCTTGCTGCCCAGGCCACCAACCCTTGGACAGTCCCTGTATGTTGGTCTGTCTTCTGTGTTGGTCTGTCTGTGACCAACCCCCGTTGGGTGGGGGTGAAGGTACCAATCCATATGGCTTTAGACAAACAGGGAAGTTCAAAGCACAGGTGACCCTGGTTACTTGTGGATTCCAAAGCTGCACATTTCCTTGGGGAAATGGATTTGCGACCCAAAGCCAGGACTTGTTTCTTGCTTATCCGCAGACATGCAGAGTGGAGGAAATTCTATTGCCCTTCTACTGTCTTAGCTGAGGAGGAAACAAGCAGACTGTAGTGTGCTTAGGGTTTTATTTTTTCATATTTTTGTGTTGTTTGTTGGTGAGTTTTCTGTTTAAAATGTACCCAAACATGATGATAAATTTTTTTATATTGTCCTCAAGCATAAGAAAGTTGTAATGTGGCTCACAGAGAAAATGTGTGAGACATACTTCATCAGGCATTAGAGTGAGGTGCTGTGAGTTTAATGTTGATAATATAAAATGTCCTTAAATAATCAGATCCACTAAAAAGGTGATACGGTGTTGGAGGACAGGTTTAGCTATTCTGGGAGCTTTGTTGTTTTGCCCACTCCCAGCTTAATCTACTTAAGTCAAGGTTCATTCTAATGAGACTTCTCTTCTATGTAAACACTGCTAGAGGGTGTGGCACTTACAGAAGTCACCTTGATTGAATAACTTCTGACTTATACATCTACTAAGACTTCTATGTTTTCTAGATTGGGCACAGCTCCTCTTTATACCCACTGCACCCAGCGTGGGACAGTTAGAATTTACCAGGAGACTACCACCCTGGCTACGCTGAGACTATAGGAAGACTATAGGAAGGATCATACTAGTTTGCTTTAAGCAGACGAGTGTGACCCTTTCAGTACACGAGAACAAGATACTCAGAATCACCCTGGTGCAGATAATAATAAGAAGGACCTTGTGGGTACCATCTAGATTACATAAAGCTCATGAAGTTAAGATGTATTACTTTATATCAGCCCCTCTCTCTCCAGTGTTTTACATAAGAGATAATCTCGGGATTAGTCCTTGGGTAACCTTTGTTTATACCTGCAATAGGGTGTGGCACTACACTCTGTTTAGAGTTCTTTGTTGACATGACCCTCCCGGTTGGATTACTTTGGTGTATATAAGGGGATGACTTGAGGCCCCTTCACTTTTGCCTTTTGAGCCTTTTAGCTTTTGCTTTAGGCTCCTCAGCCTTGCGGCTTTTGGCTTTTGGCTTTTTGCTCTTTGGCCTTTTGCTCCTCCTTCTGGGTAGGACTCAGCTCGGGTGAGATCCTCTCTCTTTGGTGGGAGACTTAGGCTCTTTTGTATGGTCTAAGTTCGGACCAGAGCTAAAGTTTGTTCATTATATTGGAGTGCTGTGGAAGAGCTTTTGTACTATTAAAAGCCATTTTTGGAACTGCACTGGACTCGTGAGTTTTCATCTGTTCTCCCGGCATCCTCGGAGGTAGAAGAGAACCTTTGCCCTGACACTGTTGGGGACCCCGGCGGCGTTCCCCGACAATACAGTTTAACAAAAACTTATGCCTAGTGCCTCAGGGGAACTCCCCATAGAGCAAAGTTTCAATAGTCACGAAATCAGAGTTCATAGTTACTCTCTCGAACATAGCCACCACATCCAGGAACCATAGCTATAATGTGAACAGCCGTGTGCCAGCACATTGCTTAACCTAACGAGAGGGACACATTCCTGAAACCAACTCAAGAAGAAATAAAATATTTAAAAAATTCAATCCATTATAACAAGTGAGGAGACAGAATCTGTAATTTAAAAAAAAACAACCCACCACCAACCCCCAAAAAATAAACCACCCTACCATGTGTGGAGAGATAGTACAAGGGTTAAGGTGCTTCCCTTGCATTTGGGTCCTTTTATGCCAAATACCAGTAACAATTATAGACCTCATTCCCATGACCTGATGGAATGGTTTGAGACTCTTTATGTTCCTGGAGCAAGCAGGTGTCCTTGGGCTCTACTTTCATGAGACAGGACATATGGAGATGTTACTGGTGCCTGCTCGAGCAAATCGATGATGAACGGGAAGACAATGATACCATATTACCATATAATATCAGGATCATGATAAGAATATCTACTTTTTGCCACTTTTGTTGAATATCAGAGGGTTGATCCAGACAATTAGGAAAGAGAAATGTATAAGGCCTAGGTTGGAGAGGAAGATGCCAAACCCTCCCAGATGACATGATGTTATTACAAAACCTCATAAGGAAAACACTAAAAGACTCTTAGGGTGACTGACTTCAACAAGGTTTCAGGACACTTGTTACTGTCAGGACACAAAATAATATATAAAAATCGTGTTTTTATACACGTGTAATTAACATTCCACAAGTGAAATAAGCAAACTATTCCATTCCGAGGAACTTTGGAAAAGATGAAAATAGCAATAAATTTAACAAGAGAATTTTAAAACACATATTCTGAAAACTATAAAAGACTTGAAAAAAATGCAAGAATTAGGGTTAGAGCGAAAGCTCAGAGGGCTGAGTTCATGCTATACATGAGGCACCCTGGTTTCCTGGGAGTGACACCCCCAAAAACAAACAAAGAGTAAGAAAAATGGAGAGACAGTCCACGGTTCAGATAAAATACCCCTCCTAGAGCAGCACAGTAGCAGCCCAACCACAGAAAACAACCCTGAAAGACTGCGCTATTGAATAATGGAAAAGAACAAAGTGTGGTTCATTGATATAATGGACTCCTCTCTCATTGAAATGAGCAAGTTCTCCACACTCCACCGCAAACAAAGCCAGCCGCTATCCCCCAGTGCACAGACTGAACCAGGCCTTTAAGCAGGCGAGCCAGCCTGGCCCCAGACTCCGCTCTTGGTAGAAACAACATCTGAGTAGTGGTTCCATGGCTGGAGTTGCGGGACAATGATGCACATCGGTCCAAACCTTAACTCGCCTAGGAGTGCTCACGGGACGCTGGCAGAGCCCTGATATCTCAGCCCGCCTCTCCCTGGGGTTGGGGACGGGCTCATGCAAACTGTAAATTCCTTCAACCACTGTTCACCACAGAGACTTGCTAGGGGGTTCCTTTAGACAGGGCTGAAAGGCAAGCAGGGGGCCACCGCCTCCTCTGCCCTTCTCACCTGCATGACATTGCCCACGATGACACTGTCGATGGTTTCTGGCGAGACTTTGCCGGCAGTCAAGGCGGCCTTGGCAGCGAATTCAGTCAAGTCTGTGGCTGTGAAGTCCTTCAGGAGACCTCCGTAAGCTCCAAAGGGCGTCCGCTTGGCGCCACAATGAACACACCTACAGCAGGAGTTTAGAAAGCCGTTACAGAGGAGGCTTCAGTAATCCCAGGGTGAACCCTCACTGTCAGGAACACTTTCTCACTTGGGTCACTGAAACTGTTCTGCAGTGGCATATACCTGGAATACGCCATATGCACTCAGGTATCCTCAGTTTGCTCAGTGACCATGTACCAGCACCTCCAGCTGTGCACACGGCCCCAGCCAATCCCTCCAGCTGTGCACACGGCCCCGGCCGATCCCTCCAGCTGTGCACACGGCCCCGGCCGATCCCTCCAGCTGTGCACACGGCCCCCGGCCAATCCCCTCCAGCTGTGCACACGGCCCCGCCAATCCCTCCAGCTGTGCACACGGCCCCGGCCAATCCCTCCAACTGTGCACACGGCCCCGGCCAATCCCTCCAGCTGTGCACCCCCAGCTGTGCCGGCCCGGCCAATCCCTCCAGCTGTGCACACGGCCCCGGCCAATCCCTCCAGCTGTGCACACGGCTCCGGTCAATCCCTCCAGCTGTGCACACGGCCTGGCCAATCCCTCCAGCTGTGCACACGGCCCCAGTCAATCCCTCCAGCTGTGCACACGGCTCGGGCCAATCCCTCCATCTGTGCCAATCCCTCTGGTTAGACGGAATTCTTGCCTGGAGACTTACAATGCAAGCAGCATTGGTGTGCAAGGGAGACACTACCCTGGTATGTGCCTGAGTTTTGGGGAAACTGCGCCTGGTCACAGGAGATCCCGCCCGTAGTTTGAGACCAGACACACAGACCTCTAGAGGATTCCTTCAAAATGCTCTCTCTAATCTCCACAAAAAAACTTGAATGACATATGGCATTGCTTCCGGAGTCAAAGGGAGGCTCAAAGATGTCTTGAAGTGCCAACACACCTTCGATCTGGTGTGATGGATTATTCTGTGCCAACGCCTTCCACGCTGCGCATGTCGTCTAGCTGTTTTTGTTTAATAGTCTCTGCCCATTTTTACAGAGGTGGATTCTTTCGTTTTTCTCCCCTTGACCATGCTTCTTTTCTTTTATGGCGTGCTGGTTGTTCAGCAGTGAGCTGGTTAATTTCCAGGTACTTGTTATGACTCCCTGTTTTTGTGTGCGATTAACTTCTATTTTCAGTACATTATGGTCTGAAAAAATAGTTAACACAATTTCTATCTTATGGAGGTATGTTTTGTGGCTCAGCATGTGATCTATCTTGGAGGAGTATGTTTCATGTTCGCTGGAGAAAAATGTGTATTTGGCTTCTTTGGAGATGAAATGCCCTGTATATATCTACCAGCCCCTCTTTCTTCCATTTCTTCCTTTAGGACCAGTATTTCCTTGGTGAGTTTCAGTTTTGTCAATCTATCAAGAGTTGACAGAGCAGTGTTAAAGTCTCCAAATACAATCGTGTTGCTGTCAGTGTCTTCTTTGAAGTCTATTAGCAGCTGTTTTAGGTATTTTTCTGGCCCCTCGTTGGGTGTGTGCCTCTTTCTAAGCAGGGGTCCTGCTACAGTCTAGCCTGGCATGCTCCTATTTACCTCTCTAGCCTAGAGCAGTAACAGTACCAACGACCTGAAAGCCTTGGAGAACGAAGCCAGGCAGATATAGGAGAAGAAAATAGCCTAAGGATGAGTGTCCTAATTATTTATAGCACCTGGCTCGAAGGCCAGCCTGCTGTACCTGCACAGAAGTGACTAGAACTCGGAAATGCAGTCTCACTGGCTTGAAGAATCTGAACGGAGTTCGAGGCAACTGGTCACAGAGAGCAGAGTTACCCAGTGGGGAGCCCACACTGTACACGTAACCTTTAAGCATGGGCCCCGGCTCCTTAACTAGACACATGTGGAGGTGGCAACAAGCACATGGGGAGGCGCCCGGAGCTAGGATGCTGCCTCCCACGTGGCCGACTCTATCTTCACCACGTGGCCCTCTGTGCACCTCCAGTACAGCTCTCAAGCACTGCTGGGACAGTCTACCAGGCCCAAGTTGCTGCAGGGTCTAAGTGGCACAACAGCCTCAAGCCATCACAGTGAGCCTCCGGCCACGCTGGAGGAGAATCAGGAGGGTACCCCCCTCCCAGGCCTCCCACTTGGGAAGCCCCCTACCCCCTGCCAATCACTTTTCTCCACCAGAAGAACAGAAGAAAAAAAAAGAAAGCAACTGAAGGACATAAGCTTTCAGCTCTTATCCTCCACTGCAAAGATAGTCTGAAGTTCAAATTCCAACTAACTGCAAAGATAAAATAAGCATAAAATTCGGAGTACCATAATATGATCTAGTCTCTGCCATGTGTCATCTGAAATGTTTCTGTCCAATCCAAAGTGAATCCAGGAAGATATGATGTATTCTCAAGGGAAAAGATGATGCAGGTAACCGGATGACGGTGTTGTTAGAGGGTTAGCAGATATGGGTTTCAAAGCAGCTAGTTATCCCAATGATGCTCAGACATATGAAGAGAAATATGCTCATAGTTAGAGATGGGACAGTTGAACAAAGAAATATTTTAAGAACCAGCTTTTCAAAAAGCGAAATACTAAAGCTGAAATATCTAGAAAATAAAAAAATGTAATGAATGGAAATTCAGCCTATCAGCCGGCTCATCGAGTTCCACCCGCGCAGTCTTTCTAAACGCTAGAGTCCAGAGATCGCAGACAGGGGCTGGCTGTTGGTTCCCTGTGAGCTCCGAGGCGCCCGGAGGGATGGTGGGTTCTAGCCCTGGGCCACCACCCCAGCAGAGCCGAACAAGACCCACTCCATGAGGGCCTCCATTTTCTACATCCGTTCTCTCATCAGACTCCACCCAGCAAACCAGCCTAAGTGCCTGGCGCTTGCGGCGGTTAATAAATGCTGGATTTTGAGATGACTCAAGAGTATGCTACCCACAGGCAGAACCTGCAAGCTACCGTGTGTACAGCAAATAAGACTATTCGAATGGATTGAGGCTTTATGTTCCTGGAGCAGCGGATGCTTGGGCTCTACAGAAGGAATAGGAGATGTTACTGGGCCCGCTGAGCAATCGATGATGAACGGAAGAACAGGAATGAATGGAAATGGAAGGGGAAAATCCATAGAAATTAGGTACATAGAAATTAGCCAGTATGAAGAAGTGCATAGAAATTAGCCAATCTGAAGACAGGTACATAGAAACTGGCCAATCTGAAGAGCAATGAATAAAGAGGAAAAACCAGGAGCAAGACCTCATGTCTGGCAGTGAAGCAAAGGTGATTCAATAGAGATAGGAGAGTCCTTTCAACAGAAGGTTCTGGAACAACTGTAAAGACTCTAGACACAGATCTTGACACCTTTCATACAAGCAACTCAATCTAGACCAAAGGCGTTAACTACAGTGGTGGAAGTATCAAACTTCAGGAAAAACACATAGGATAAAATCTAGGTAACCTTGGATGTTGTGATACATTTTCATATATAATATCAAAACATGATCTACAAAAAAAAAACTGATATATGGAACGTCTTTAAAATTAAGAATTTTGGCTCTGCAAAAGACCCTTGTAGAATAATAAAAGCCACAGGTTGGAAGAGAGTATTAAAAAAATAACCTATCTTAACTATACACAAAAAAATTACACTCAAATTTAAAACATGGTAAAATTTTAAAAATAAAAAAAAAAAAAATTGGGCAAAAGAAACTCTGAACAAATGGGCTGGAGAGATAGCACAGGGTTAAGTTGCCTGCCTGACACATCACCCTGCTTTGATCCCCAGCACCACATACAGACCTGAGTTCTTCCTGCAGGAGTGACCCCTAAGCACACAGCCAGGAATAGGCCCTGAGCACATATGGCCAAACGGCCGTGCTCTGAAACAGTCTGAACAGATGCCTCATCAGGATGGCAGACAGATGTCAAACAGTCATGACAGGATGCTCAGGGGCCTGAG
The DNA here is from genome assembly GCA_021461705.1 of Cryptotis parvus. Classification (NCBI taxonomy): domain Eukaryota; kingdom Metazoa; phylum Chordata; class Mammalia; order Eulipotyphla; family Soricidae; genus Cryptotis; species Cryptotis parvus. The sequence continues at coordinate 121,468 of JAJIBD010001561.1, read as the reverse complement.
AGAAGGCTCAAAGGTTAGAGCACATGCTTCTCCCACCATGCCCCCAGGACCCCTTCCAAGGAGCTGGAGAGACAGTACGGGGAGGGGCATTTGTCCTGAACTCAGCTGCTACAGGTTCAACCCCCAGCACCCCATACGGTTCCCAGGCTGTTAGGAATGATCCCTGAGTGGAGGCCCAGGAGTAACCCCCTGAACACCGCCACTGGTGTAGTTCTCAAAATCAGAAAAAAACAGAACAAGACCTACCTTTCAGCACGAGGCTGGAAGTAACCCATGAGCACTGCTAGGTGTGGCCCCCAAACTAAAAGCAGACCTCCCCAAATGCCATCAGACAGCAACAGGAAATCACAAGTTAAAATAGCAATCAGGTGACACGGCACAACTATTAGGATGGTTAAAACCCCAAACTCAAGGGCTGCCACAATAGCAGCGAGGGCATTTGCCCTGCATGTGGCAGACCTGGGTTCGATCCCGATATCCTGTACGGTTCCCCGAGCACCGCCAGGAATGATTCCTGAGTGCAGAATCAGGAGTCACCCCTGAGCACTGCCAGGTGTGGCCCAAAAACCAAAACCAAAAATAGCCCAAATCCCAAAGACACCACCAAATGTTGGTGAGATTATAGCACAACAGAAATTCTCCTGGCTTCTTTGGAGCAGGAATTAAAATCACGTTGGAAACCAACTTTTTAGTTTCTTACAAAATTTCAAGCGACTTAGGGCTGGAGCGATAGTCTAGCAGGTAGGGCATTTGCCTTGCACGCCTGCACACTGCAGACCCAGGTTCGATTCCCAGCATCCCATATGGTCCCCTGAGCACTGCCAGGAGTAATTCCTGAGTGCACAGCCAGGAGTAACCCCTGAGCATCGCCGAGTGTGACCCAAAAAGAAAAAAAAAATTCAAGCAACTTATATGGAGAAAGCAAAGTGACGCTGATCTGAAGATTCCAAATGCAAGATGCCAACTGCAACCTCCAAGGTCCAGCTCCACGGCCACGTAACAGGGTGATCGGAGAGGGCAACACGTCAGAAGGAGCTTTATGAGTCACGAGCCGGGAGGTTGGACGGTGGGGGGGCTCTATCATCAGAGCAACCACCATCACTGTCTGCTCACAGGAAGTGGGTTTTGTGTTTTCGGAATGGGGCTGTTGCAGCCCATAGGTGCCAGAGTGATCAGAAAACTCCCTGAGGGTCCCCGGTCCCCAGGGTCTACGCCACTGATCTGCAAACTCAAAGATTTCTGAGGAAGGTTCAAGCTGGGCAGAACTGAGGCTTGGGGGAGCAAATAGAGCAACTGTCTTAGCCGAGGGGCGCTTGATGGGTTTGTGTTGGATTCGGCCCTTATTTTCTCTTAGAGCAGCTTCCCAACTATCCAACATATGGATCACAGGAAAAAGATCTGTAGTCACCTGGGGTTGGAGAGGAGGGAAGGAGAATGAAGAGGCAGGGCGGGAATTCTAGGGTGGCTCCAACTCCTGAGGATGCTGGAAGGGAGATCAAGTCACTTCACATGTCAGAGAACAGTGAGAGCCGATGACGTTGTGCTCACACTATCAGTTCATAATTATCACTGTGCCTCACCAGTGCAATATTAATAGCAGAGTGGTTGTTTCGTTTGGCTGAGATGAGAGATACATATGGGAATTCTTTCTCCCCACCCCACTTTTTCTGGCTTGGGAATGTTTTCTGCTGAGTCTTTCTATAAACCTAAACTTACTTAAAAATTAACCATTTTTTGGTGAAGCAAGATAGTTTCATTAAGATTTATTTAGAAATATGTGAGGAGAAAGAAAGAGAGCTGTGCTCAAGGGAGAATAAAGGCTTCTCCAGAGAGGAAACGAGTGACAAAGAAACATCAAAAGAAGCAGGTGAGACCCTGTTCAAGGGAGAACCCAGCTTGGAGAGCAGGCCAACCTAAAACTACTTTTATTTTTATTTATTTATTTATTTATTTTGCTTTTTTGGGTGACACCCGGCAGTGCTCAGGGGTTAATCCTGGCTCTGCACTCAGGAATTACTCCTGGCGGTGCCCGGAGGACCATATGGGATGCCGGGATCGAACCCAGGTCGGCATGGAGCGGCTGTGTGCAAGGCAAATGCCCTACCCGCTGGGCTATCGCTCCAGCCCCTAAAACTACTTTTAAAAACAAAGAAAGTGGGGCCAGAGCGATAGCCCAGCGGGTAAGGCGCTTTGCCTTGCACGAGGCCGGCCTGTGCCAGCCCGGGTTCGATCTCCGGCATCCCATATGGTCCCCGAGCACCGCCAGGAGTAATTCCTGAGTGCAGAGCCAGGAGTAACCCCTGAGCATTGCCGGGTGTGACCCAAAAAAAAAAACAAAGAAAGTAAGGGGCCAGAGAGAGAGTACAGTGGGTAGGGCACCCGCCTCATATGTGGCCGGCCAGGGAATTCCCGGCACTCTATCGGGTACCCTGAGACTGCCAGGAGTGATCCCTGAATACAGAGCTAAGAGCAAACTCTGAGCACCACTGGGTGTGGCTAAAAACAAATAGGGACAGAACATCAAGGACTGAGACAGAATAGTATATAGCAGAGAAGACTGTGGAGGAAAAATCACAACAGCTGAAACATTTCCAAGTCTAACAGAAGAGATTTAATCAGTAACTTCAAGAGAATAAATATAAATACATGCCACTTGGAAGGCTAAACAGAAAGCAAATATATTCAAAGTTAGAATAGAACAACAAAGTGTGTGCTTGACTGGAAATGATTCAGATGACCAACGGTTTATCAAAAGCAGGCTAATTTCATATTTATATATGCAGCTCCTTTTCTCTAGTTTCTCTTGTTACTTCAGTCTACAAGGGTGTATTTTCTTTTTAATGGAGCAATAGCAGTAGTGAGGGACGAGTGGCTCAAAGTGGATGTGTGCGAAAACGAAAGCAAGAATTTCCCCGCTTCTTCATCACCTTTGGCCTACTTGGAGCTCCCAGACCACAGGCCTGAGCAGGCTAGCGGCGAGCCAGCCTATTCTGAATAGGTCACATTCTATCAAGCAGAAGTTTTTAAAGAAGAACCTGAATGTACAGATCACAAGACTCAGACAAGTCTCCCAACACACACTTGTCTGCCCTTATAACGGAAAGACCTAAAAACAAAACTCTTTTTACCAACAACCAAAAGCGTGTGTATTTCCAACGGCCACAAATTCAGAAACTCAAAGCTTTCCTTAGACCGAAAACACTGAAAAGACAGAGCTCGATGAGCCCAAAATGCCAGGGGGCTGATGTGGCTTTTACAAGACAATCGGTACCAGAAGAGAAACAGCCATAGCGCCGTCTTTCCCGACACACAGCAGCCAATAAACGCATTTATGTAGCGCCGCGGTGAAGAAACTGCAGCTATTCTGGAGTCAACTCGCAGCCGGGCAGTGCTGAGCAGTGTCCAGCGCGGCCCTCCAGGCTCCTTACAACTTGCAGGGCGCTGGTGCTTCTTGTCCCTCTAGCTGGGCAAGGGTGATGGACGCGGAGCCCACATCATTAACTGGCTAATGCTCATAAGGTGCACTAGAGGGACGGAAGGCACAACACGAGGCTGGGCGCCCGAGCACCCGCACCGGGCAGTTGGAGTAGCCGGTCACCGGGGCGCCCAGGCGCTTCTCGGACAGCTCAGCACTCGCTCCCTGCAAGCTGGGGCCCGCCTCGAGGTCAGCCTGGGAAGCCCCGGACGCGGCGGGGTGCAACCCCTGGCCCACCGGACACGGGCCGCTGGGGAAAGGGTCAGCCCAGCGCGCAGGGAAAAGCCCTTCAAGGTCAAGAGCAAGTGGGACGCAGTCGCAGCTGGACACTGCACTAAGGCCTGTCGCCCAGCCTGCCATGGGGTTCTGCTGGGCCCCCGGGGCGGCCTGGCCAGCAGGAGGGCCCAAAAGGGCCTGGGCAGGAGAGGCGGGGCTCGGCGCTCACCTCGGAGCAGGGCCATGGCGCTGCGGCACGACGGGCAAGCTCGAGCTTCCTCCCACGTCGGTGAAGGGGCCCCGGCCCACACCGGACCTTAAAGGTGGGTGGGGTGGGGGCGGCGCCCGCAGGCCACACCCCTGCACTTTCCCCCAGTTCCGCCCGCGCCCCGCGCCCGCTGTCCGGGTCCGCACGGCCCGTTCGGCGGATGCTGCTGCCCCTGCGTGCCATCCCCCAGGCTGGGGTTGGTGGAGGGCACCAAGGGGGTCCTAAGCCTTCCGGGCACCCTGCAGAAGGGAGAGCAGATTTCCCCTCCAGCAGCCTTCCCCGACTCTACCCTCGCCCGGGTCTCTCTGGGTCTAACACACCCCCTGTGCCCAATCAGTCCCGCTGGAGGATTTATTTTGGGACTTTGAACAGGGGCAAGCCTGACACCAACACGCACTACGCGATGAGGCTGCTTCAGGTGGGCGGGGCCTGGAGGAGGCGGGGCGGGGGGCTGCGGGTAGGCGGGACCGGAAGTCGAGTCGGCGGGCGAGGGGGATTGGCTAAAAGCGCTCTGCGGAGAGCGCGCCTGCGCAGTCGGGCCGGCGGCCGGGCTTCGAGGCAGGCGGTAGTGGTAGGGGTAGCGTAGGGACCCCCCCGGCTCCCCTCGGCAGCCTCCATCGTGAGCCCGCAGTATTTTCCTTATATGATCAGGCCTCCTTCTGTGTCAGGGGCCTGAGAGGATTATGAAAACGCGACTGGCCAAGTGGGGCGCGGGGGCCGGGTGGCGGGGAGTCGGGGTGGTGGGGCGACGGGGAGCGAGTGTGGGGTCGGGGGCTGCGGGGAGGGCCTCTGCCGCCGAGTCTGCCAGCCCTGGTCGATGATGACGAGACCACTGCGCAATCTGACTTCTCGGGAAACAGGTGATGGAGCTTGTTCTGAGAACGACTGAGACCGGGCGAGCTGGCGACCGGGGTCCCTGTGGGTCGCACCCCACCACCCCTGGCCCTCCTGGGGCGAGGGGAGATAGATTCGGTTGCAGGCATCCATCAAGGGTTTGGAACATCACCTCTGCAGATCCCGGTGAGAACTGTACCGACTCACTGTTACTGGAGCGGTTTCAGTGATAACCTCAGTTTTTGCTAATAAAAGGGCAAGTTACTGGCTTGGGCATGCTTTGGTCCTTACAACACCGCCCAAAGTGGAAGTTACAAGCAGATCAAACAGCAAGAAATCCAGACCTGTTGGCCCAACTTCCTGCTTTGAAGCTGACCCTAAGTCTTGGGTTGTTTCCAGTAACCGTAAAGCACTCGGGCAAACCTCGGGGAAGAATATTAGTGTCCTTTCCCTGTTTGAAGGTTATTTGCATGCGATCATCTTACCCCATGTGGGAATTTCATTGGTAGGTTAACCATTGGCCTCTTTCCCTTTGCTCCGAAATGCTGATACTGGTGGTGGACGCCTTCAGCCAGCTACCCCTGGGACACACCTGTGTTTGCATAAGTTGGTTTTGAAGCTTATTGCGGAGAGGTCACACTAGGGGCCCACCTTAGTTGTGTGGGCTTTGTCCGTTCAGGGCAGGTTCAAAGATGGATTCACTTGGGTGCTGACCAGAAGGAGAGAGTGCCTGAGTGGCTGTTTTAATGTAATCCTACCAAGGGGGCGGACTACAGCATTCCAACTGAAGAATCTTTTTTTTTCTTTCTTTTTGGGTCACACCCGCAATGCTCAGGGGTTTCTCCTGGCTCTGCACTCAGGAATCACTCCTGGCGGTGCTCGGGGACCATATGGGATGCCGGGGCTCGAGCCTGGGCCAGCATGGGCCAGCCGTGCAAGGCAACGCCCTACCCGCTGGGCTATCGCTCCAGCCCCAGAATCATTATTTTTAAGGAGCATTGGCAGTTTTAAAGATTCACATAATGAGCACTTTTTTTTTTTTTTGGTAAGAACTATCACTATCACTATCTTCCCGTTAATCATCTATTTGCTAGAGCGGGCACCAGTAATATCTCCATATGTCCTGGCTCATGCTAGGAGAACCCAAAGGCATCCGCTTGCTCCAGGAACATAGAGAGCCTCAAACCATTATATTAGGTCACAGGAATGACCTAATATGTTACTGGTATTTGGCATATCAAATACGACACGAGCAGCTTGCCAGGCTTGCCGTGCGGGTGGCTTACTAAGAACAGAACAGAAGAGGGGCTGGAGCAATAGCCCAGCGGGTAGGGCGTTTGCCTTGCATGCGGCCAGCCCATGCCGGCCTGGGTTCGATTCCCGGCATCCCATATGGTCTCCTGAGCACGGCCAGGAGTAATTCCTGAGTGCAGAGCCAGGAGAAACCCCTGAGCATCGCCGGGTGTGACCAAAAAGCAAAAAAAAAAAAAGAAAAAAAGAACAGAACAGAAGCATAAAATCTGTAGCCATCAAGCAGTGAATGCAGGAAGGCCAGACTGAAGTCGTGCCTGGCGAGGAGGCTGCAGGCACTTGGCCGGACCAGGGATGGTTTGTATCCGTGGCTCACACAAGGCTCTTTGTGCTTCCACAAAACCGTGGTCTCATGTTGTCTCACTTCCTCAGAGTGACCTTGTCTGGTGCTGCCGTTGGTCACGCTGTGTCCAGTGACAGCCAGGGCGCATCTGGGAGCACAGTCCCCTTGGTCACCGCCAGCCCTGGTCCCAGATGTCCAGCACCTGTTTCCTCAGCTGGTGCTAGGCAGGTGAGTCCCTCTTGAGTGCCATCTGGCTCTCTGCAGACCTGGTTTTCCGTGGAGGCCCTGAAGCAAGCCCGTAGACGGTCACTGTCCCAAGAGTCAGGTTCTCTCCCACTCGCCATGCAGAAAAGGAATAGGTCCATCCATAGATTCAAAGTTGGCTTCAAGTGGTAACCTCCCTTTGGCCAGAGTAGAGAGATGATCTGTCTTGTGAGTTTCAGTAGTGACAGGTGTCCAAGGGCACCATGTTAGATGTCTCACTGTCTACATTTGGGTGGGACTAGTTATGTGACTTCAAAGTTTCAAGGCAGGGGCCAGAGTGAGATGGTACAGCGGGAAGGGCACTTGCCTTGCATGCAGCTGACCTGCATCCCATATGGTTTGATTCCTGGCATCCCATATGGTCCCCTGGAGTCCCACCAGGAGTGATTCCTGAATGCAGAGTCAGGAATAAGCCCTGAGCACCACTGGGTGTGGCCCCCAAACTGAAAGAACCCAAATGAAGTTTCCAGATGATTTGGAGTCTATATATGTACCTTTCACCAAATTCTTCTTGTCCATGTGAATAGCTGGTCAGTTTCTAGCCCAATTCTGCTCCACTGGCCAATTTTTTTCTGCCAGTTCTACACGTCTTAGTGACTAAAAATGGAATTTATTTTTTTCTTTTTGGGTCATACCTGGCAATGCTCAGGGGTTACTCCTGGCTCTGCACTCAGGAATTACTCCTGGTGGTGCTTGGGGAACCATGTGGGATGCCGGGGATCAAACCTGGGTTGGCCGTATGCTGCAAGGCAGGCACCCTACCCGCTGTGCCATTGCTCTGCAGTAATAATATATCTTAATGCCTGCTAAAGAATATTTTCTCCAGTTCTTGAGTTCTACCTGGCAGTGCTCAGGGATCATACACCAAGTGCTGGGGCTCAAAGCCAAGTAAGCTGTGTCTAACTCTGTGCTATATCTTTTTTCTTTAAGAAAAAAAAAAAACCCTTTGGGCTTTGCTATATGAATTTTGGAAATAGCTTGTCAATCTTCATAAAAAGTTCACTGTATCACTGTCTTCCCATTGTTCATCGATTTGCTCGAGTGGGCACTAATAACATCTCCATTAGTCCTGTCACAAGCAAGTGTAACCCAAGGGCATCTGCTTGCTCCAGGGACAGGAGGAGCCCGAAACCATTCTTCAGGTCATGGACCTCATACGCTCATTTTGTGTATTTCCATGTGGAAGCAACCCCTGGAGCTCACCTCCCACAAAAAGTTGCCTTGAAAATTTTATCTTTGGGGCGGAGCGATAGCCCAGCGGGTAAGGCGTTTGCTTTGCACGCGGCCGGCCCATGCAGGCCCGGGTTCGATCCCCGGCATCCCATATGGTCCCCCAGCACCGCCAGGAGTAATTCCTGAGTGCAGAGCCAGGAGTAACCCTGAGCATCGCCGGGTGTGACCCAAAAAAAAAGAAAAAAAGAAAATTTTATCTTTAACCTATAGATATCAGCTTGGAGGACTTTTTTTTTTTTTGTGGTATGGAATCCTATCTACAAAATTGTTTTTGTTTTTCCACCTTTTATAAATTCCTTCTAGATAATGTGAATGTTCTCCATCTTCATGTCATTATCATTTATTAAACTATAAATGGGAGTGAGTCTTTTTTATTGTCATTGATCTACTAGTCTTTTCCTATACCTGTTTGTCTTATTGGACATTTTTGGCTTTAAATTCATTGCTCAGGGTATAGAAAGATAGCTCAGGCCCAGTAATGGGACGGCTGGGCCGTTCCTGCGTCACAGGATCCTGTTCACTGCCAGGGTGACTCCAGAGCACTGCAGCAGGAGTAACCCAAGCGCCACTGGTTATGTGACCCAAAACCAAAGGAAAATAACTGCTCTGGGGCTGGCGAGATGGCACGGCAGGCTAGCGGCAGGACCTCAGGTTTGGTCCCTGAGCACTGCCAGGCGCAACCCCAGAGCATGAAGCTGGAAGCAGCCCCTGAGCACTGCTGGGCGCAACCCCAGAGCATGAAGCTGGAAGCAGCCCCTGAGCACTGCCGGGCGCAACCCCAGAGCATGAAGCTGGAAGCAGCCCCTGAGCACTGCCGGGCGCAACCCCAGAGCATGAAGCTGGAAGCAGCCCCTGAGCACTGCGGGTGTGGCCCCAGAGCAGGAACCGGCACTCGCCCAGTGAGTCTGTTGCCCTGTTCAGAATGTTTCCCACAAAATGGCTTTAGTGCTCACTTTGTGTATTTGAATCTAGATCCCACAATGACGTTTTTCATAAAAGCTTTTTAGTGGGTGTATAGCTGTAGTTTTAAATTTCATTTAGATTTGGTACATCACTTCATTCCAAAGTATTTATTTTCACAAATTTTTATCCATGGCTGAGCATTATTACAGTAACTATTACAAGCATTTTTCTATAAACAAAGGTAGTTTACATATTTGTTCAAAATGGAAAAATATTTTTATCAGTAATATTGCTACAGTGTTGTTCAGCTTAAATAATTGGCGTGTACCCACTCAGGTACTCGGTTAAACATCAGTGGTGGCACAATGTTACATTCAAATATGCAATGTTGTGATATCTATTTTTTAGAAAGTAGCTAAGATGTATTTCTGATGGACCTTTATTAGTTTTTATTTTTTAGAAAAACAGTTTAGTATCTAGTGACCTTTATTTATCAGCATTGGCATTAGCCTCTTTTTTAATACCCCAATTCTCTAATTATGGCACCATTGTGTACAAAACAAAAGGAATTAAGGAATTATGGCTGTTTGGCTCATGCAGCAAATGCCTTTGAGAAACTACCTGCAGAGAAACAGCCTATGAGAAAAAACTACCGGGTCCTACCGCGCTAACAGGCCTTTGCTGCGAATGAGGTGGTCAGAAGCCCGAGTACAATGAACTGTGTCACAGGAATGAGTTCTAATATTCTTTCTCTAATCTCAATGCCTGGAGGCGCTAAGGAATAGCTGATGAGCCAATGGTACCCTCCCCCCCCCAATTTTTCTTTCGTTTTTATGGAAGTCTTAAAATTCGGTCTAGGAGTCTAAGGAAATGCCTACTGACATGCTTTATGATTTGGATAAGTCTTCCCTGGGGGTCATCTGCTGGCCGCGAAGCCCCAGGTTCTGGAAAGCTGACGGGCTCTGATGGCACCTGGAGGAGGCGGCAGGTGGGCGACGGTACCAGCAACTGTGGTTAGTATGTACGTGACACACTTACTCCAGTGCAAGCGGCGCCCGGGCAAACTTCAAACAAACGGTACTTCTACAAACAGTGAATTCTCAAGTCTTCAGAACGCCTAACTCTGCTTGGTGTTGGGTCGAACACGAAAATTCTTCCCAGGGCAACACTTGTTTCCGAGAACGAGTCAGTTAATCTTTGTAACTGCTAAAGGCACAGAGTGAGGAAGTAACAACTACTTTTTAAATATAAAGAAAGACCCAGTTAGTGTTCAGACCTTTGTTATTTAGTCATAACTGATTCCACAAAGCTGGAAACTGAGTGAAATGATTTTTGAAATGCTTGTAAGAGACTATTTGTTTCTGAGAGATGATGCATCCTGTTCTTGGTGTTAAGAGATCTAAACATTAAGCAGTGATTACCATATTATCAGTGGTCCGTAAAAGCCTGTTTTTTTTTTAAGTAAAAGAATATATAAATTAAGTACAGTCTTACTTACTGATAGACCATTATCTTCGGAAGGCAACAAACCTGTCCATTTCTTAGTATGAATGAAGGCTATTAAGGTCTCTTCCCACTGTTGTTTGGGTGGGAAGGTTGGGTTTTGGGGCCACACCCAGCGGTCTCAAGGCTTACTCCTGGCTGTGTTCAGGATCACTCCTGGAGGGGCACAGGGGGACCTACGGGGTGCCGGCTTGGGAACCATACTGAACCTGGGTCAGCTGCATGCAAGGCCAGTGCTCTAGCAGCTGTACTGTCACTCGCTCCTCCCTTTGTTCCAATCAGGTTTCCATTGAGCGAGTCCATGGCACTGAGTGACAGACCCAGAGCGGTGGGTGGTTGGTGAACCAGAGATGGGGAGATGAGTGTGGCTCGCAAGGAGAGGCGTCTCTGGAATCCCTGCGCCTCAAGCCCTGGAGCACTCCAACGAGGATTCCCCATACTCGAGGAATCAAGACAATCCTTCCACGAGAGACTCAGTTTTAAAGTGCAGCAAGAAGCAACTCATACTTGATGAACAGCTTTCAAAAGAGATAGCCACAGACCCAACTGGCTCCAGACTGGCTTTCCAAACTGAGGGTGTCAGGCGGCATCACCAGGTGGGCAGGAAGGGCAAGGCAGACACCTGTGGGCCGGGCACATCACGGGAGCTAGGCGGGCGGCGCCAGGCTGCATGCATGTGGATGTGGTAGTCTGTAGTCTTCACCCAGCAGCGCTGAGCTGTAAGATGCTCACAGCCGCCCAGGTCTGGCCGGGTATGTTCCCAGGAGCCTCTGCAGCAGAGCTGGCCGAGTACTGGGGAGGTGGGTATTCCAATGGCGATCCATAGAGGAAGCTGTCAGACAGGCTGCTTTATCATGATTTGCAAACATCTGTCCTCATGGGAACTATTCCCTTCCAGAAACATATATCAAAAAAAAAGTAAAAAAGAATTTGTAGGGATTTCTCATGAAATGCCAACTTTAAAAGAGGCTGACTTTTTGAACTAAAAGCGTAATATGAAAGTTGTAATTCATCACTGAAGACTCCTTTTAATCCTTAATCCACAGTAGATATATTTGTGATTTTTATGTCGTAAATTAAAAACAAAAAATTGAAAATCCAAAAGGACAAGTTAGTAGTATACACTACTTTATTTCTTAAAAATCACACATGCCAACAAACACAAGGAGTCCCACAAAAGTTAAAAGCAACTTAATATTATATTCCCTGAACTGACTGTTTAAGAATTTCACATCATCTTTTGCTCAAGATGGAGCTTGCTTCCCTCTACTCTTTCGGCTTTGATGTACTCAGGACTGGTGCATAAGTTATTCTTACTGAAGGTTTAATGGCATTACGGGCATAAGGGCCCTGCAGACATCCTTGGGTTTTTATGTAAGTAAAACTAGAATTTTTGCTTCCTGACAGTTGAGCTTAGACAGATTGTACTGAAAGTCTTGGCTGCGTCCTAAGAGCCAGCAGTGGAATGAGTCAAAGGGCATCTCGCCACCTTGTTCACCTCTGAAATTTGGCGTGTTTTTAGCAGAAGGCCGCCTGTACACAAGAGGGACTGGGTCTTCACACTTTGCTTCAGAGGCCAATATTCAACATGCTGAGATCCTCAATGTGCTGAGGTGCATGGGAAAGCCCCGCATCCAGTCCCTGGCATTGCCTGGTCACCCCAACACTGCTGGGCGCACTGTCCCCACCCAGAGTCTGGTTTGGAAATTAAACCAGCTGTCTCTACCAACAGGACGAGTTTCCTGTTCTTAAAACACCTCACAAACTCTTCCACACTATGGTTGGCTGAGTTGGGAGATGTAACTTAAATGACCGTATCATGGTTATTAGTACCATTAGTTGTTAAAAATCCTCAGAAGGCCATTTATGTGATGGATATACCTTTTAGTATTTTACCTAGGACATCCTCAAGATCTATGCAGAGATTAGACCTTGGCAGTTTCTGTTTTGTAGCCTGGCGCCTTCTATGTGGCCCGTGGATTGCTGGGTTGTTGCACACGATGGTGTGTGTACACTGGAGTCGCTCTTTAAGAAAATCTTCCATAGTTCAAGTGCTTTTATTCTGAGTTTTCAATACAAAAAAAGCCCAGCGATGTCTTATTTTGCAGAGTTCCGCCCCTTGGTCTGATGGCCTTCGCTGTCTAGTTCCTTTGCCTCCCTGCGAACTGAAGCCCAAGCGGACGGAGCGCGTGCTCAGACCTCACTCAGGAACTCCAGATTGAGACTCGCTGGGATGTGGATGGAGTCCATGGTCAGGAGGAAGGATTGAATGGAAACAAAACCGGAAACATGTGCTTGAAGTCCAGCAGCAGCTGCGGAGGGTCGTTGCGCTCCTGTAGCTGTGCCTGTGGGGGAAGGAGACGCTTGTGAAATACTGTCCAGGGAAGGGCCGCGGGCACTCACCAAGGTCAGCTGGTGTGCCAGGGAAGGGCCCTGGCAGCGGGCAGGCCCTCAGAGCTGAGGTGGCATGTAGCAGGCGAGCGTTCATGTCTGGAGGGCCAGGGTGGGAGTTTAGCCCACCCCCAGCAGTGCACAGGCCTAGTCCCAGTTCTGAGCCCTCCGGATTCTTGAGGGGTCAGATACGGTAGCTCCGATGCAGGGTGAGCTACAAGGGGCTACTTTGGTCCCACAAGCTTTTTTTCTTTTCTGGTGTTTGGGGCCAGTGGTGCTCGGGGATTGGCCCTGTGTCCGCTGTAAGCAAAGCCAGTGCCTGCCCTGCTGGCCTGTCTCTCGGGCTAAGAAACACGCCCAGCTCTAGGGCCAGGGGCCTCCCTCTCCGTGGCAGCTGACTCGTTAGATGGCAGAGACCTGCCCGTACCAGCCTTTCTCCTAATTCCAGCCCAGGCGTTAACATTAGCACAGGTGCTACAATTTGTGCTAATGAGCCACATCCAAGTGTGAGCCACCGGTGTATGTGCTGCCATCAGTGTCTTAGCATCCAGGCGCACGCAGATCAGGGGAGATGCAAGAGCAAAGTGGTCAGTGCCCTGGGAGGCAGCCCCAGTGGGGACACAGCCAGCCTGAAGGCCAATCGTGGCACCACCCTGGGAAATTTTTTCAAGAAAATGCCTGTTTCCTCATGTGTGATGCCATGCAGCCTTGGCATGGCTTCCCGTGCCTGCCACTGCGGACTTGTTCTGCTGTGTGCCAGGGACACCGCGTGTCGAAGCAGAGGCGGTGTTTTTGGCACTCTGATCGCTCTAACCGTGAAAGGATTCAGAGAATGAAAAATGGGACGGGCTAGAGCGATAGCACAGCAGGGGAGGGCGTTTGCCTTACATGAGGCCAACCCGGTTCAATCCCCGGCATCCCATATGGTCCCCAAGCATGGCCAGGCGTAATTCCTGAGTGCAGAGCCCAGGACCAGGCCCTGAGCATTGCCGGGTGTGACTCTCCTCACCATACACACCCCTGAACTCCTTGGGGCACGGGTTCCTTAGTGGTACCGAGGACTGACCCAGGCTGGCTGTGTCAAAGGCAAGGGGCCCGTCTGTGCTGTCAGGCTCTCTCAGCAGGCAGACACGGGATGCCCACGGCACTGGCAGGGCACTAGTAAATCTCATAAGCGCCTCATGTCGCACTTCCCTTTGTTCTCGGTCATTCTCAGAGAGTGGGCCAGCTTCCCAGTGATCAGGGTGAGCATTCCTCCGCACAGATGGTTTAAACTACAACCTGCATTTCTCTGGCACTAGGGAAGTTCGGGGACAGCAGCTTGGCGAGGACCGCCTTGCGCCCCTAGGTTCTGTCCAGAGAGACAGACCCGCAGAGCCCGAGCTGGCCAGCAGGGGCAGTAGCGCAGGGGAGGGAGGCTGCCTTGCACAGGGGTTGGGGTCAATCCAGCACCCCAGAAAGCCCCTGAGCACAGCAAGGTGTGCCCCCATCACCCCCTTTAAAGACAAACAAAACTAAAGCTGGCCAGAGGGACACAAAGCGGTCAGGACGAGCTGCCAGTGGGAATCCGAGTGCTAGCCACCACTGGGCCTGCCGAGCAGCCCAGACATCTGACTTGGCAGGTGCCTTCTGTGGCCTTTGGTCTTGGTTCCTTGTCGCTGCTGGGCTGGCGGGCGGGTAGGGAGGGGTCATTTCTGAACGTGCACTTTGGCCTGTGTACATGCCGCACAGATGGCCACGGTCAGAGAGCTCACGGCTACTCTGTCTCTGGTGAGCCCAGCCCTGCCCTCCTGGCAACCGCCCCTGCCCACTGGCTCCCCAAGGTGCTGAGGTGCCCGCTGCACAGGAGCCCAGCCCACTTTCCTGCAGCCCGTCCAGAGGGACCTTCCGCCTGACTTGGCTGCCCTCCCGTGACCTTCGGCCTCCACTCTGCTTCCTGGGAGGCTGACAGAAAAGTCCTCTCAGACCCTGGCGGGTGCTACTACTAACCCAGGAACCCGGCGGTCTCAAACAAGCCTTCCCTTTGGCTGCCTGTTCCAAAACCACCACCCCAAATTCTATTTTGCTTCTTTTTTTGGGTTTTGGTGCCACACCCAGCAGTGCTTAGGGGACCTTGTGTAATGCTGGGGACCGAGCCGTGTTGCAGCGGCCTAGGCAAGCGCCTCCAGCCCCTTTTTTTAAGAGATCTCATTTCTCTTTGCACACAGGACTGGCTCCGCCTCCTTTGTTGAGGTCACCTGGTGCCATCAAGGGCAGCAACGTGCCAGTGTCTCACGGAATAGTTTGTCTTCAACCTAAGAGGCAGAGGTGAAGGTTCAGGATTCTGTGTTTACGGTGCTATGACTCATGTTTACTTGAAGTGGACCATGTAACCAATATTCTATGAGTAAAAAGCAAGGTAAAGTCTAAACCTTCAGGCTTCTTTCGCAGACTGTTTAAAAACTCACCTGGATTGTTCGTATAAAGGACACTGTTACCCTTTCTTCAAATTCATTCAGGGGCGTATAAAGGTTTAAAATTTTGACAATCTGTTGGAGTGAAAAGGAAGGTGTAGTGAGTCAGTATTTTCGTTTATAGGGTTATCAGACACCCGGGCGCCCTTACTGCCTCTGCTTAGACCCCGCAGCTTAAAAACAAGGGGGTTTAGCAAACCACGGCCTGACATTCTCAGCCTCTCTCTGCTCCCCGGGCTGGGGGAACGCTCTCGGGACAACAGGTGACTTCCTGGCGACACCTTCCTGGTTCCAACACACCCCCAGAATCACGTTCAGATTTCTTTTCTCTATCGAGCCGAGGGTAACCTGTGGCTGACTGCCTAGGGTGTGGTGGAAGGCGTCCTGCCCAACACAAAGCGGTACAATCGCCGTCTAAGAAAACTTACGAAAGCGAAATCTGTGTGCAGGGTAGAAGCTTCCAGCCCCAGTGAGGGAGCAGGCACACAGCTGTTTCTGAACAGCACCCAACAGATGGAGGGGTGCAGGGAGAGACAGTGTGTACAAGGTGAAAACGCTACAGCTGTGTCCTGCGAGAATAGGACGTTGCGGGGGGAAGGGCCGCTTAGAGGCCTTTGGTCTTTTAAAAATGACCACATGGATTCTAAGCGAAAACATGATCGCGTAACAGCATAATGCTGCCAATTCCTGGAAAGGTTTACACTTCCAGGTGAGAACGTTCAGAATGCATTCTCCGTGTTTCGGGGCTGAGGCTGACCGGGGCTGGGGGCCTGTGGCTTTCAGAGACCTGCCGGGAAGCAGTGAAAGATCATCCATGCCACAGTCCCGGGCGGCAGGGGCTGAGGCTGAGCGACACGGGTGCCCGGCCTACCTGCTGGGTGCTGAGGCGCCATGCACAGCGAGCAGATGGCCTCGGCATCCTCGGGGTCTTCTTCTTCAGCTGCAGGAGCTGGGCCGCCTGGATGAGCGGCTCCAGGGTCTGGGCCGCCCCGCTCTGCTGCAGGTTCGCGTGCCCGGAGCCACTCCTCCAGCTGACTGATGTTGTACCTGAGACGGGGCCAGAGCACCACGTTGGCCCGTGATGAGGCTCAGGGCCGCCTGCAGGTGCGGACCCTGGCCCATCCCCTCCCTCTGTGGGCCAGAGCCGGAAAGGGCCTGGTACTCAGCAGTCTTGAGAAGATCAGGGTGGCTTACGCCAAGCAAGGAGGAAGGTCCTCAGTCTCTCGGTGTGCAGGTGGGATGGCTGAGGGTTCAATCACTCACGCCCACTGGCGCATGTGCCCGGCACATCCTCACAGCACACGCAGCCCTGAGGGCAGGGCGGGGTGAGCACAGCCGGAGAGGGCTCATTCCCAGCACGTGCCGGACACAGGCTCGTCCCCAGCACCACAAGGCCCCGGAGGTCCCGAGAACCCCTGGGTGGCCTGGGTGTTCCTGCACCGCATCCTCCTGAACCAGTGGCCCAGTTGGCAGAGAATCAGCGGGTGGGGCCCCCAGACCCTCACCCCCCCCCAAATCCAAATCTTTACTATAGAGTGTGCAAATAGCCCTTTTAAGGTCTCAACTTGAAGACTTTCCCCCACAAAGAAAAGGGCTTGGATCCAAGCCACGCGCTGGGACAATGCTATGCACTCGGCTCCAGCTCGTGTAAGCGAACACCCAGCGGGAGCCGAGCAGGGGCCTCAACCGAGTCCCAAAGCAGAGACGACGGGTGCTGGTGCCAACTCGGGCTGCATGCCAGTGCCCGCGAGCACGTGTCCTTCCCCCGGGTCGAGGTGTGGCCCCTACCTGAGCTGTGTGCCCTACCTGAGCTGTGTGCCCTACCTGAGCTGTGTGCCCGTGCCTACCTGAGGCTGGCGTGCCCGCTGCCCTACCTGAGCTGCGTGCCCGTGCCCTACCTGAGCTGCGTGCCCGTGCCCTACCTGAGCTGCGTGCCCGTGCCCTACCTGAGCTGCGTGCCCTACCTGAGCTGTGTGCCCGTGCCCTACCTGAGTTGGCGTGCCCGTGCCCTACCTGAGCTGTGTGCCCTACCTGAGCTGCGTGCCCTACCTGAGCTGCGTGCCCGTGCCTACCGAGCTGCGTGCCCGTGCCCTATCTGAGCTGCGTGCGCCGTGCCCTACCTGAACTGCGTGCCCGTGCCCTACCTGAGCTGCGTGCCCGTGCCCTACCTGAGCTGCGTGCCCGTGCCCTACCTGAGCTGGCTGCGCCGTGCCCTACCTGAGCTGCATGCCCGTGCCCTACCTGAGCTGCATGCCCGGGCCCTACCTGAGCTGCATGCCCGTGCTCTACCTGAGCTGCATGCCCGGGCCCTACCTGAGCTGCGTGCCTGTGCCCTACCTGAGCTGCATGCCCGTGCTCCACGAGCACACGTCCTTCCTCAGCAGGAGGTTGTTGGCCGTCACCGCGTTGATCATGTAGAAGAGCTGCTTGAACACCTGCAGGATGATCTCGGGATCGAGGCCCTGGTCGCCATGACCGTGTGGAAGGTGGTCAGCTGGCGGGTGACGGCCTCCAGGCAGTACGAGTTCTCGCCGTCCACCATGCTGGACGTGGCGCTTCCCGGTAGCCTGTGGGCTTCATCCCCGACAGGCCCTGGATGCTCTCATTCTCCAACATGGCCGACACTGGAAGAGAAGCATGAGGGCCAGGGCCCCCCCCCACGGGATTTGCTTCTAGGCCAGGTGCTGGCAACACAACTCACCAAATTCCAAGCTGACAAGCTCGGGACTCACAGCATGCGAGTATCACTATCACTATCTTCCCGTTAATCATCTATTTGCTAGGCGGGCACCAGTAATATCTCCATATGTCCTGTCTCATGCTAGGAGAACCCAAAGGCATCTGCTTTTTTTTTATTTACATGCGGTAAATAAAAAAAAATTATTTTTCCCATGTTTATTTCTTTGTGCCGCACCCTAGTGGTGTGGAGGGCGCAGTCCCAACAGCTCAAGACTCAAGCCTTCAGGCTTGAGTATGGGCTGACCCAGGGTCAGCTGCGTGCAGGGCAAGGATCTTACTATCCACTACACTTTCTCTCTAGCCCCTGCTGTGGAATTCCTTTTCTATTTTTTGGTATCTGGGCCATACCTAGCAATGCTCAGGGCTTACTCGGCTCTGCATGGAGAATCGCTCCTGGAGGTGCTCAGGGGACCATACGGTTTCCGGGATTGAGTCTGGGTGGGCTGCGGCGCAAGGCGAACACCCTCCCTGCTTTGCTATCGCTCTCGCCCCTGGCGTGGAATTTCTACCTCGGTGGTTTCTACGAATACAGGCTGAGGGGTCACCCTGGCTCCGGCAGTGGCTCAGGGCCCTGACCGGGCATGGCCGAGAGCTTTCTCCCCACAGCCTGTGGCCTCGCTTTGCAGCCCTGGGTGTGGGTGTTTCCGCCTTCCAGTCCCCTCCCGCCCGCCCCAGGTGCCCGATGCAGACGCAGGTCACAAAGTGCGTCCAGGCCACACTCTGGGAAGCGGTGGGCCAGGACCCACGTGGGGGCTCAGCCCACAGAGCTGGGTTCCTGAGTCATCCCGAGTCACGGCACACCTCCAAGTCCCCAGGTCACTGCGGACATGAGGGGGTAGCTCCTGAGGAGACCCCAGACAGGTGGTTTGGGAGCAAACTTCTCCCAAGAGGTGGACTTCTGGGGCCCGGGGGCTCTGTGCTCCTTGGATGTCTCTAATGGAAACACCCAAATAATCACTGTTGTCTCCCGTTCCACCAACTGACGGCCACACTCCACTTTGGACAAAGGGCGAGAGCCAGAGCAATAGCACAGGGCGGGAGGCACTTTGGAGTGCGTGTGTGCATGTGTGTGCATGTAGCGGCTGACCTGTGTTGGAACCGGAAACCCCATGTGGTCCCCAAGCACTGCCAGGAGAAAGCCCTGAGCACAGAGCGAGGAGTCAGCCCTGAGCACAGAGTGAGGAGTAAGCCCCGAGCACAGAGTGAGGAGTAAGCCCTGAGCAGAGAATGAGGAGTCAGCCCTGAGGCACAGTAGGGGAGTCAGCCCTGAGCACAGAGCGAGAGTCAGCCCTGAGCACAGAGCGAGGAGTCAGCCCTGAGCACAGAGCGAGGAGTCAGCCCTGAGCACAGAGCGAGAGTCAGCCCTGAGCACAGAGCGAGAGTCAGCCCGAGCACAGAGGGAGAGTCAGCCCTGAGCAAGAGCGAGAGTCAGCCCTGAGCACAGAGTCAGGAGTCAGCCCTGAGCACAGAGCCAGGAGTCAGCCCTGAGCACAGAGCCAGGAGTCAGCCCCTGAGCACAGAGCCAGGAGTCAGCCCTGAGCACAGAGCCAGGAGTCAGCCCTGAGCACAGGCGAGGAGTCAGCCCTGAGCACAGAGTCAGGAGTCAGCCCTGAGCACAGGTACGAGTCATCCCTGAACACAGAGCGAGGAGTCAGCCCTGAGCACAGAGGCGAGGAGTCAGCCCTGGAGCACAGAGCGAGGAGTAAGCCCTGAGCACAGAGTGAGGAGTAAGCCCTGAGCAGAGAATGAGGAGTCAGCCCTGAGCACAGTACGAGGAGTCATCCCTGAGCACAGAGCGAGGAGTAAGCCCTGAGCACAGAGTGAGGAGTCAGCCCTGAGCACAGAGTGAGGAGTAAGCCTCTCTCACACACACAGATCGAGAGATCAGTGCTGACTGCCCAGAGCGTACCGTGGGTCCCCAGGAACTCACACGCTTCCTCTCATGAAGACGGATGAGGAACCGTATTTCTCACGTGCACTCGTGCCCTCCGCACTGGTATCAATCACCCATGGTGGAAGGCAGTGTATGGGGGGGGGGGGATACGAGACACTCCAGAAATAAGGAAAAGCTGCTTCCCGCACCCGGCACGCACGCACCTCCAGATGAGGTGGTGCTGGACACCAGCTTCCTACCCCGGCACACCTGTCCCCCCCGTGCCTGCCTACCCTGGCACAGGCCTGACCCTCCGAGGTGCCAGGCTGGCGCTCAGACCCCCACGCCTGCCCCGTGCACGGGCGCGCCTCACCAATCATGGGCTGCAGCGGCGCCTCGGCGACCTGATGAGCTGCTGGTAGATCTGAATGGACAGGTCGCTCAGCACCTGGCGGTACTCGGTGAGGTCGAAGTTCTTCAGAGCAGTGCTCGTTCTGCTTGGCCGTGTTCTGAGTCATGAAGCCCTGTGGGAAGGGGGTGTTCCTGCGCTGTGGGCTCAATCGGGATGGGGGGGCAGTCCCAGGCATTTGCCACGATGGCCTCACTGGGGGTCACAGGCACACTGTTTTCCTGAGTCCATCTGGAGGTGAGGGGGAGGTGCTCAGGGTTGGGGGAGTCACACTGGGGTTTCTGCATGTGAGACAAGCTCTGCCTGCTGCTGCACCGCTCCGGCCCCATCTCTGACCGGAAGTCGGAAGGAAAGGCTTCACTGTGAATGCTTCCGGGCTGGCCGGGAGAGGAAAGTGATGCTATAGCCACGAGCTGTGTCTCTCAGACATGCCGGGGTGGGGAGATGGCTCCGCTAGATGGGAAGGACGGAGCAGAGCCCAGGGCCGGGCTGCGTGGCTCAGAAATGACAGGGCCGAGTTCCAGGCTTAGACTCGCTGGTGGGCCCCGCGATGCGACAGCTTCCCTTCCCGTGGACGGAATGACACTGCCACTAGTTGAGGGACTCACGTGGCAAGTGTCCTCTGGCTCGTGGCCCAAGGAGACCAACAGTAGCCAGAGAGCCTGATGTTTCCCCAGGGCGACTGCCCGGGCAGAGCGTCCCCTCCCAGGGAGACAGAGGCGCACGCCAGCATCTGCCGCCTGGGCTCCAAGATCAGGGCAGATGGATGCTCGGAGTCTTCTGCCCGGACTACCAGCACGTGGGGCACGTTCCACTGCATTTAAAAACTTTCATGTTTCTTTTGGGTCACACCCGACAGTGCTCTGGGTTTACTCCTGGCTCCGCATTCAGGAATCACTCCTGGTAGTCCTTGGGAGACCATATGGGATGCCCGGATAGTCCCCGATTGGCCACACGCAAACCCCCTTCTCTGCATTGAGGCAGCCTTACACCCTGCCTTTCTGCTGCGCTCCAGGGAAACCCCAGGCCCTGCAGCCCTGTGCGAGGCCATGCCGCGAGGGGAGCTGTGAAAACAGCTGCAGGGAACACCCTGTGCTGTGCAGCCCTGGCCCTCGGGGACGGAAGCACTCGACCCAGGCAGGGAGCTTAGGTTTGAGCCCTGGAGCTTTGTCCAAGGCAGAAAGACCGAGCGGATCTGAGCCAGGGGTGCCGCCCCCCTGCAGGGGATGAGACTGGAAGAGGGCAGTGGAGACCTTGGGGGGGGCTTCTCCCCAAAACAGAAACCAGGGCCTCAGGGTGGGGCCGGGGTCTCCTGCTGACCACTGGGGTACAGGGAGCTCTTGGGCACGGTGTTAACTTGGTTCTGGGTTTCGTGGGGAGCCCCGGGACCCAACAGGCCAGGTGTCTGCTCATTCCTGCTTTTCCTTCCAAGTCCCAGTGAGGAGAACCCATCCTGGGGGCCCCAGAGCGTGACCCCACGGCCTCCCTCCCACCAGAGGACCAACCAAGAGAGAGAACCTGGGCCTCAGCCACAGACCCAGTGTCACTCAGCTGCGTCCAGGGGGCCCTCTCTGGACAATGTGGCCCCCTGCCCCCACCCGCCCCTGCCCAAGCCCCGCCTGTGGGCAGCCGTCCTGCTCCTGCGGGCGCTGCACGGTGGAGCCTGCTGGCCTCGGCACCCACCTCATCCCGCTGTACTGCTTCAGGCAGTGCAGGAGTCGGCAGCTGTTGGCCAGCCAGAAGGACGTCATCTCGAAGTCGTCACTGTGCTTCTGCGGGACACACGCCAGAACTAGGAGGTGCCCCTGGCACCTCTGCCCCTTCCTCCCTCCCAGGCCCCAACAGAGGGTGGGGACACCCAGAGGCAGCAGTGCCCAGGGCCCCTGATTCCTGGTGGGCTGCGCTGGCCGGGGGACAGGCACCCAGGCAGCCATGATGAGTTGGCCTCAGGGGGCTGCCCTGAACCCGCTTATGTAGGACTGAGAAGCCTGGTGATCCGTCTCTGGAGAAGGGTCAGGGCACAGTCTATGCGGCACCGGGCAGTTCCTGCAGGGTGACCGCAGGGCTGGGGCGGGGTGACCAGCCTGGCTGGTGGCCTCTGGTTTCCTAAAGTGATTTCTTGAGATCGTCACTGGTCCCCAGCTGGGGCTGAAGAGAGGCCCAGAGACGGGTGGGGGAAAGGGGCGGCGCGGCTGCTGGGCGCTGACTCACCTTCCTGCATGCTGAGGGGTGTATGTACCACTGAGGAGGGGGTGCGCTCCCGAGACACCCTCAGAGCCCTCACCTGGGCCCTGCCGCTGTTCCGAGCCATCCAGCCAGGCGCCTGGCCCTGGCAGGTGGGCGAGTTAGCCCCCTCCCGCTTCCCCGCCCAGACCCTCCGCCAGCCCTGGGAGACGCCTACAGCTCAGGCAGGACCACAGAGTCCCTCTTGGAAGGCGGAGCTAGGGGCAGGGGAGAGGCAGTGGGTGTCCCCCGGCTCTCCGTAGGCATCAACACTCCTGAGAGCACCGGGGGGTGTCGCGGCTGCTCAGGGCGTCCCCAGAATTTCTGAACCTGGGCATGCTTCTCTGGGGCTGCTGTCCCTGCATAGTGGCTGGAGGAGGTGGGCACACGGGGGGACGGGAGGGACCCCAACCCCGCCTGCCAGGACGCTGACCTTGAGGACCCGCTTGATGCCGTTGATGGTGGACGTGAGCAGGGAGTGGACCTTGACGTCATCGTTGATGTAGTCTGCGTGCCGGATGCACATGAACAGGGACGTAGGGCGGGCAGGCAGGGCACCGCCGCCCGCCAGGGTCTGCGGCTTCAGGTCTGCGGCACAGAAGGAGCACGTGACCCGCCTGGCCAGAAGTCACAGGAAGGCGCCCGAGTGTGCTCGCGGGGCTCTGGGCCGGCTGTGGTGTGGGAGCATCTGCTCTGAGGCGTGAATCCGCGCCCCTGACCCACACTCGGTGTGGGGCTGCGGAGGAGCCGGAAGGGCTGCGCACGGTCCTGACCCCGGCTGGGGCACACTCACGGCCCAAGACCTGCGACTCTCCCTCCCCCAACAAAACCCAGCACGGAACACTGGGTGTGTGCAAACAAACGTGTCTCTAATTATTAAAGGTTCTTCACCTGAAACAGGAATAACTGGGAGGGGGTACGTGGGCCACAGCAGGCAGGCGCGCCCCTGGCTCTGTGCTCAGGAACACACGTGGGGGCTGGGCTGGAACCCAGGCGCCTTGGCCCTGCCCTGAGCCGGACAGAAACCTTGCCTGTTTCCGGCAGCGCACGGGTGGGTGTGCATCCACGGGGTCGGGGAGCAGCGGGGAGAAACTACCAGGCTCAGACAAGTACCTCCGGCCCCAACACCCTCTGCCCAGACATCAGCCGCGACGCCAGCTGGCTCCGGAGCCCAGCCAGGAGCTTCAGCTGGGAGCCAGTGACCCGAGGAGGTGGTGGCCAGCAGGGGTGCGGGCCGGGCACACAAAACCACCTCTCCCCACTTGGCCGCCGGCTGAAGGGCCGGGCGCTGCCTGCTCGCACGTCTGCCAAGCCCCAGGGCCCCGCCCCTGGCCAGGGAGCTCCTGTCCAGGAGCTAACACGCTTCCACCAGCCCAGCCGCAGTCTCCTACTGTGCCTCTCCCCCCGCTGCTGCTTCAAGGTCCAGGGGAAGGGGCAGCGCCTGGTGCTTCTCCCTCCCAGGGTGATGGGCACAGCCGCTGCTCTCTCCCCACCACTGCCTCAGGCTCACACACCAGCCAGTGCCAGCCGTGGGCGTCAGGGAGGCAGGAGGATGGCAGGGAGTACCCGCCTGATCTGCGGGGGCCTGCTTGAGCCGCAGCCACACTGCTACCGCCACAGTGGGCACCCGAGGTGCCATTCCCTCCTCCAAGTCCAGCTAGGGAAAAGCACAGGTGCACCCAGGCCAGCAGGGAAGGGCCCGGCCTTTGCTCAGGCACGCAATCCTCAGCGACGGGCCCAGCGGGTGGTGCAGATAGCTGGTCTGCCTCGGAACATTCTGGAGGGTGCCAGAGTCCTGCTTAACACCAGCCCTTGAGAGCAGGAATCACCACTCTCCAGGCCTCCATCTGGCACTGGGGCCTCAGGGGTGGCACTTATGGTGGGGAGCGGGCAGTGACCAGGAGATGAACCTGCCTGTCCTCTGTGAGATGGACGGAAGCGCCCAGCTAGCTGCTGGCTGCCCTCTGCACCCGCTCCAGACAGGAGAGCCCAACCACGGGCCAGAGCGGTGCCCGGGGTGCAGGACAGTGAGGAGTGGGGCGGAGGCGCTGACCCCTGAGAGCGCAGGGAGAGCGGGCGGAGGCGCTGACCCCTGAGAGCGCAGGGAGAGCGGGCAGAGGCGCTGACCCGGGAGAGCGAGAGCGCGGGGAGGGGCCGGACGCGCTGACCTGTGACCAGGCTGCGGATGAGCAGGGCCTCGTCGTCCTGGTGGTACTCCAGCATGCCCTGGAAGTCCTTCTCCTTCCGCTGCACCGTCACCTGTCTGTGCAGCTCCTGCGGCTTCCTGTCGCTCTGGGCCAGGGCCTGGGCTGCGGGAAGGGGGCGGGGCAGAGCATAAGGGGCGCGGGGAAGACCCAGCTAGATGGATCTGGGCCCGGGTCCGCGGGATCCTGTGTTTCAGGGACAGTGGCGGAGTAGAATTCTCCTTCCTGCTGCTTCCCATGAGATCTGGGTCCACCCTGGGACAGCCTCCCCAGACCTGGCTGAAGCCCCAGCCAGGTGCCCTTCTGGGCCCTACAGGGGCCCAGCCAGCCTGGCTCACCTGGTGTGCCGCCCCTACCCCACGGTGCCCCAGGGACCCACAGCGCCCCCTACCTTCCAGGTCCTGCACTTTCTTCATGTGGAATCTTCAGCTGTTTCTTGAGCTTCCGCTCGTTCTTCTCCAGCTTTTCCACGGCTTCTTTCAGGTCCTGGAAGGGGAAGACGGCGTGAGTGGGATGGCTCTGCCCTGCAGGCGTGGGGTGCGAGGGCTGGCACTGGGTGTGGGTGAAGGGCGGCCACTGAGGAGTGCCGGGCCGGTGACCCTGAGCACTGGGCAGAGCTCTGGGTCAGAGTCCGTGCCCAGGTAAGACAGGGCAGCAGGTTCCGAGCCCCAGGTCAGCCTGCAGACAGCCCCTCCGAGACACTCAGCCTGGGGGCCTGAGGTGGGGCCGGCTGGGAAGGCATGGGGGGGAAGAGAGGGAGGGAGCAGAAGCCCCCACGGAGCGGCAGCAGCCACTGGTCCCCTGTCACCCAGAGCCACCTCCCCTGCTGTGGGTCCGCTGACCGGCACAGCCTCTGTCGCTGGGAATGATGTGGGGAGCCGCAAGTGGACACGTCAGTCTGGAACCCCAGAAACCACAAGGGTGGGGGGGCAGAGCTGGAAGCCCACCGTCCAGGCATAAATGAGCCAGATGCTCAGTGCTAGGGCTGCGGCCCACCAGAGTGACGGGTGCCAGGCCAGGCTAGGACTTGGGTGGCCAAAGGTCAGCTTTTAGGGGGGGGCCTCCAGCAGGGAGGCATCGGGGCTCCCTCCACAGACAGAGACCAGGGCAGCAGAGCTGGTCAGGGCCCTCTGAGAGGGCGGGTGAGCTCAAACTGGGCTTCCTGAGGGCTGGCCGGGAGTGGGGCCACTGGGCTCTGTGCTCACTCCATCACAGCCTCGCTGTCTTCCTGCCACACTCCTGACCTTGGCGGTCAGCTGGTGGAGCTCGGGACAAACCAAGGGGTGCAGGGACCCGGGAAGGGAGCCAAGGTACCCCCACCATGCCCAGAGCCACCGAGCCCTGGCTGGGTCACTCCACTGGGGGCTGGGTTTTTGCCTTTTGTTTGGGGGTAGCCCCCCCCCGGCAGTTCTCAGGGAACTATCCTGGTGGTGATGAAGGGGGTTTTCTGTGGAGTCAGGGATGAAACCCAGCGGGGCGCGTGCGGCAACACCCCTGCCCTCCGTGATGGCTCGAGGCCTGCTGGTTGCTGAGTCTGGGGAGCCTGGGTGCACGCAGGGCGCCCGCAAGGCCTTATGCCGCCCGGGCTCCTAGGCACGGCTCCCACTACAGCCCAGGTCAGAGTTATCCCCTGGTTCAGGGCCATCCCTGAGCCGGGTGCTGGCTGGCCGCTCACCAGGTTCTCGTTGGTGAGCCGCGAGATCTCCTGCTGCACGCCGAACTCCACCTGGGCCTCGGGGCGAGCAACAGCGTCTGGCAGAAGGTCTGCTGCTGCCCGTCCAAGCTCCTCCCGCAGGGCCCTCCACCTGCGCCCGCGCGCCTCCACCTCCTGCGCATGCTCGCGGCCCTGCTCCTGCAGCTGCGCGTCAGCAACCTGCGGCCGTGAAGCGCCGTGAGCTTCGGGGCTGCGCTGGGGTCCGACACCCCCCAGGTCAGGCTGCAGACAGACAGGCGGATAGACGGATGGACAGTGCAGGGCAGCCAAGCACGCGGTGGCATGGGCCCTTGGAAGGCACATGCGCCACCCCTGGGTGGACGCCCCCAGTCCTGCAGCCCCCTTGTTCCTGCTGGCTTCCGGCCAGGCACTGCTGTCCATAGGCGAGATACCAAGGCAGAAGGAAACTCCTTGTGTCTTTGAAAGCAAAGCCCCCACCCTCCCCAGCCCAGCTCGGAAGAACCTGGGTGCCCACACATCCCCGCACTGGGGGTTTCCCTGCACTAGCTTCTCTGAGCACTTGGAACTGCAAAGTGTGAGGCCCCTTCGTTGTCACGGACCTGCCGCTGTGTGTCACAGGCACACCCAAACACATGTATACATATACGTGCACACTCACACACAAAGACAAACACATACACACACATCTCTCCTGGGGTGCACATGGGCGTTGCCCTTGGACATCGAGCCCGGCCGGGCAGTGCCCGGGACACTGGGAAAGCTCCAGCTGTCCGGAAGGGGGCATTTCCACCTGCTTGGAAGGGGGCATCCTTCCTCTCAGCACCTTCAGAAGCAGCGCAGCACCCACGGCCCTGAGGCGGCCCAGCACAACACGGTGGCCCGTGCACAGGGAAGGGGGCCAGTGCGGAGGGAAGGGGGGGCCGGTGCAGAGGGAAGGGCCGTGCGGAGGGAAGGGGGGCCGTGCAGAGGGAAGGGGGCCCATGTGGAGGGAAGGGGGCCCCGTGCAGAGGGAAGGGGGCCTGTGCGGAGGAGAAGGGGGGCCCGTGCAGAGGGAAGGGAGGCCCATGTGGAGGAAATGGGGGGCCCGTGCGGAGGGAAGGGAGCCCGTCGGAGGGAAGGGGGCTTGTGCAGAGGAAAGCCCCAGCTCTGCTCCCTGCGTGACACCAAGCAATCTCTTCCCCAGTCACGCCCGTTTCATGTCTGAGCCGCTGGTTCAGATCCCAACTCTGCCAGCAGGGGCAGGATCCGAGTCACAGCCCGGGCCGGGAGGGTCCACGCACAGGCAGGCCTGGGGGGCCCTGACCGTGCACCCAGCAGGGGTGTTCTCGGCTCTCGCTCTGCACTCTGGACCCTACACCTGAAGGGGCAGCCGTGGGCTGAGTGAGCTGTGGCTGGCCTGCGCCCACCACGGAACTCTAGTTTCACGCGTGACCACAACGTGGCCCCAGGCCCTGGAAGGCCACAGCACTGGACAGTGGGAGCTTAAGTGCCATGAGCTATTTCTGGGCATGCAGCTCCTCCCCAGCATGGTCCCACGGCTGAAGGTCAGTGGACTCAGCTGAGACCCACTGACCTTCCAGTTCAGCATCGTACCCAGTGTTGCAAACCCACCCGGCCCCGCCCCGCCGAGAGGTGGCCATCAAGAGGGCCATCACCTACCCCTTCCCACCGCACAGCCGCCTGACTTCACCCATCCAGAGACAAACAGGCCCAAGGAGCTGGCCGGTCGTGTGGCTGAGGGGCTACAAGCAGGTGGAGAGTGGACATGGGAGAACTGAGGTGGAGCAGGCAGAGTGGACGGGGAGATGGGGCAGGCAGAGTGGACAAGGGGGAGGCAAGGTGGGGTAGGCTGAGTGGACACAGGAGAAGCAAGGCGGGCACAGTGGACAGGGCAGAGTGGACACAGGACAAATGAGGTGGACAGAGTGGAAACGGGAGGAAGCGAGGCAGCAGCTGGACCTGGCGACTTGTTTTAGGCCCTGGTAGGCCAGGCCGAGCTCTCCATCTTCATTCAAATAGCCCCAGTCCTCTGTCCTGCTAGAAATAAAGGACAGGAAAGAAAGCGAGGGAGAAGAAGAGAGGGGGGGGAGGGAAAGAGGGAGGAAGGGAAAGAGAGAGAGCAGGAAGGGCATGCAGAGACGCAGCAGAGGCCACGGGCAGGGAAGGGACAGCAGGAACCCACCCGGCCGGTCTCCCTCCCGCGCCAAACCCCTCTAGTTCCAGCTGGTCTTGGCAGTGGCCTGTGCGCCCGAGCACCTGAGAACGGGCTGAGAGCCCCTCCCGGGAACCTGTGCAGGCGTCACACAGAGACTTGGAAGAGGAAAGGGGGTGCAAGCAGGGCAGGGGGAGCAGAGCATAAGGGCTCCCCTGCATGTGGAGTAGAGCATAAGGGGCATCCCTGCATGTGGAGCAGAGCATAAGGGCACCCCTACATGTGGAGCAGAGCATAAGGGCACCCTGCATGTGGAGCAGAGCATAAGGGCACCCCTGCATGTGGAGTAGAGCATAAGGGCACCCCTGCATGTGGAGCAGAGCATAAGGGCACCCCTGTTGTGGAGTAGAGCATAAGGGGGCACCCCTGCATGTGGAGCAGAGCATAAGGGCACCCCTGCATGTGGAGTAGAGCATAATGGCACCCCTGCATGTGGAGCAGAGCATAAGGGCAGCCCTGCATGTGGAGTAGAGCATAATGGCACCCCTGCATGTGGAGCAGAGCATAAGGGCAGCCCTGCATGTGGAGTAGAGCATAAGGGCACCCCTGCTTGTGGAGCAGAGCATAAGGGCACCCTGCATGTGGAGCAGAGCATAAGGGCACCCCTGTTGTGGAGTAGAGCATAAGGGGCACCCCTGCTTGTGGAGCAGAGCATAAGGGCACCCCTGCATGTGGAATAGAGCATAAGGGCACCCTGCATGTGGAGCAGAGCATAAGGGCACCCTGCATGTGGAGCAGAGCATAAGGGCACCCTGCATGTGGAGTAGAGCATAAGGGCAGCCCTGCATGTGGAGCAGCGTGCAGCGTGAGGAACCGGGGTGGCTTCTGCGCCTTCCACCCTACAGCGGACCGTAAGTCACATTCCTGATAAGGCCAAGCGCGAGACAGGGGCCCCCGGCTCCCACTGTCAGGAGAGTGCGCCTGGGGCCTTTCTGTGAGTGGAAAGGTGTGCGGTGAAGGATCCACGCCTTACACGGGGAAGCTTCAGCCCTGAGCCCCTGGTCCCACAAGACCCCCGGGGATCCCCTGGAACACACCGGTCAGTGCCTCTGGCGGAACGTGGCTGCCACCAGCATAAGGCTGGTGCCGGGGAGGGACACTCTCTGCCAGGCCTCCGTGGCCCCCAGTCTCCCCTGCGAAAGCAAAAGGCTCCCGCACCGCTGCTCAAACTGGCTCCCTCTGCAGCGGTCCTGGGCGGGCCTGGCACGGCTGGCAGAGCTGGGAGCGGCCTGGCCGTAGCCAAGTTCTGGAAAAGGGGCCAGCACGCCCCCGCCCCTCTCCTTTCTTTCTCTCTGCCACCTGGGCTCTTTTTCCTGTCTGTCTCGGGCCTTATCTTCACTCAAGGTAACTGAAACAGACAAAACCTTGGCTCCATTTCCAGCACCCAGAGATAAGCTTGCGTTTCCTTCGCTCCCCCTCCTGTTAGGGGCGGGGCTTTATGGCTGTGAAATAAGCAGCTTCCTCCTGGGGACTTACTAACACACCGTCACCCAAGCAGGAGGCCAGAGCAGCCCCGTGCAGGAGTGGGGCCATCTGGATTCTCCCTGGACACAGGTGCAGGCCAGCTGCAAGTCCATCTGCTCTGCCCAGCTAGGGCCAGAGATAGCACATGGGGGGGGGTTCAGCTGCAGAAACTGGCCTGTGCGAGGCCGGGGACCACAGCGCCACCTGCCGGCAACTGTGCAGCCACTCCAGCGTCACCTGCTGGCACGCCCTGTAACTGCACCTCTTTTCAGCCCCTTAAGGCGGCCAGGGAAAATTCCAGTCTGACTCCCCCCCAGCGCCCAGCCTGACTCTCCCTGGCATCCAGCTTCCAGCGCTGCTTCTCTGGGAGACGTTCTCTAGCCTCTGCTGGGTCTCAAGCTTCACAGTCGCCCTGACCTCTACCGACCCTGCGCTCCCCAGGAACCATTTCCTTCAACAAAGGGAGACCTCTCTGCTGTGTGGGGTGCTGAGGGCCAGGGAGTGGGGAACTCTGGAGTGCGCCCACCCATGGTCTGCTGGGCCCTGGGGGGTCGCTCCATCACCCTGCCTCAGCCCCTCTGGCGGCTTTCCCGGAGCTGGGCTTCAGGGGCTTCCTTAGACACCACGCCCCCCACACGGACTAGACCCCTTCCTAGGGGCCGAGAGCACTGAGCCGCCTGCTGCCCCGTGTCCTGGGGACAGAGAGGCCTCGGTGCTGAGCGTGGGGCCTGGGAACCCTCTGCTGGTGGCCGTCCCAAAGCCAGGGACTGCGGGCTGGGGTTACCTGTTGGTCTGGCAGACGCCGTGATAAGCCTCGATGGCGTCTTCCTGGTCCACGTGCTTCCCCGCTGTTGGGCCAGCTGGTCCTGGCATCGATGTCCTGGGAGGGCCGGGCAGGAGAACAGCCCGAGTCACACATGCAGCCGCCGCAGTGACCGCGTGGGCACCAGGGCGGGACGCAGAGCTCCGGGACGAGAGCACTTAATTCAAGCAGGACTGTGACTGCAGCGGTCACCAGGAGGGCCAGAGAGAGCACACCGGGGGCGGGGCGAGGGGGCCTGAATGCGGCTGGCCCAGGTTCACTCCTGGGATCCCAGATGTCTCCAGCACCCCCAGGAGTGGCCCCTGAGTACAGAGCCAGGAGTAAGCCCTCAGCCCTGCCAGGTGTGGCCTCAAAACCAACCCCCACCTCCTCTCCCAAAAAAAAAAAAAAAAAACAAAAAAACAAAGCGGCCATCACAATGGGAAGGATCTGGAATGACCAGGCACTGAGTGTGGGGTCTGGGGCACAGGGCAGAGTCAGCCCAGGGAGCCGGAACCAGCCTACACAGAGGACACAGTGAAAACCGGCCACCTGCGACTCCTCCCTCAAGCTCCCTCTGGGCAGTGCCGCTGAAGGGGGGGCCAGAGCGACGCTGGAGGCCTCTGCTTCATAAGCTCTGGCTCCACAGCCTGTCCCAGAGGAAAACATCAGGAACAAACATCAGGCTGGACAGGCCCCCCGGGCTGTGGGGGAGAGAGACTTTCTCCGCCTCAGAAACAGGGAAATAACAGGAGCAAAGCATGAAGCTGAAAAGGCCGGCAGGCCACAGCACTTGCTTCTAACCGGGCCCTGCTCCTTTTTATTTTGGGGGGGGTGTCTGACCATCTACACTCAGGGGTTACTCCTGGCTCTGCACTCAGGAATCACTCCTGGCGGTGCTCAGGGGACCATATGGGATGCCGGGGATCGAACCCGGTCGGTCATATGCAAGTCAAACGCCCTCCCGCTGGGCTATCGCTCCAGTGCCCCCATCCTCGCTCCTTTTAGATGCGTACTCAGCAACTCTGTCTGGGAGAGTCTAGACAGTTCTGGCACAGTCTCTTGTGGTCACGCTGAGCGAGGGGCAGCCAGGCCTCTGCTCTGCTTTGAAGGAGTCTAGAGCCATAATTCACTTTCGTAAGAGCCCGTGGGGAAGAAGGTAAGGACTGGCAGGTCTGCGTGGCGCCTCCTACCTGCCGGCGCGGGCCGGCGCTGACGATCTGCGTGCGCAGGATGAGCACCTCCTCCTTGCGCACCTCCAGCTCCTCGTGGGCCAGCCGGAGCTGGTTCAGCAGCAGGCTGTAGCCGTCGGGGGCGAGCGCGGGCGCCGTTCGTGGCGTGCTCGGCCATGGCTTTCCGCAGCTCATTCAGGTCGTTCTTCAGCTTCTTGTTCTCCGACTCCAGCTCCTGCCTCTGGGAGGAGGCCCGAGGCGGCTCCTTACACGCACAGCCCCCCACCACGGCCTCTGAAGGAGCCCCCACCTCCCCGATCTCTACTGGCTCCGAGCTGCGCGGCAGCCTGGGATCAAGAACATATACCGGTCACGGACGCCAGGGACCCACTTCCCCGTGGGAGTCTCGCATCTGTCCTGCTGGGTTGGGACGGGAGATGGTGGGACGCGGCTCAGACACTGAGTCCGAGGCCAAGCTGGTGCCTGCTGCCGGGCCCAGCATCCACCCCTCCAGACACGGCAATTTCCAGGCGATGCAGAAGCACGCAAGGGAGATTGAGGAGAAGCACACAGGAGGTGAGTGTGAGCACTGGAGGTGAGAGTGAAGCATGCAGGAGATGAGAGGGATGAAGCACACAGGAGGTGAGTGTAGAAGCACATAGGAGGTGAGAGTAGAACCATGCAGGAGGGGAGAGGGAAGCAGCAGGAGGCGAGAGGGAAGCAGCAGGAGGGGAGAGGGAAGCAGCAGGAGGCGAGAGAGAGGGAGGCAGCAGGAGGTGAAAGGGAAGAGCAGGAGGTGAGAGGGAAGCAGCAGGAGGTGAGAGGGAAGCAGCAGGAGGTGAGAGGGAAGCAGCAGGAGGTGAGAGGGAAGCATCAGGAGGTGAGAGGGAAGAGCAGGAGGTGAGAGGGAAGAGCAGGAGGTGAGAGGGAAGCAGCAGGAGGTGAGAGGGAAGCAGCAGGAGGTGAAAGGGAAGAGCAGGAGGTGAGAGGGGAAGCATCAGGAGGTGAGAGGGAAGAGCAGGAGGTGAGAGGGAAGCAGCAGGAGGTGAAAGAGCAGGAGGTGAGAGGGAAGCAGCAGGAGGTGAGAGGGAAGCAGGGAGGTGAGAGGGAAGCAGGAGGTGAGGGAAGCAGCAGGAGGCGAGAGGGAAGCAGCAGGAGGTGAGAGGCTAGCAGAAGGAGGTGAGAGGGAAGCAGCAGGAGGTGAGAGGCTAGCAGCCGGAGGCAAGAGGGAAGCATCAGGAGGTGAGAGAGGGAAGAGCAGGAGGTGAGAGGCTAGCAGCAGGAGGTGAGAGGCTAGCAGCAGGAGGTGAGAGGGAAGCAGCAGGAGGTGAGAGGGAAGCAGCAGGAGGTGAGAGGGAACCATCAGGAGGTGAGAGAGGCTAGCAGCAGGAGGTGAGAGGGAAGCAGCAGGGCTTGACAGGGCTGCAGAATAGAGAGGGGAGGCTGTTTCCTGTTTCCTGCAGGTGGCGAAGAGGGCACGCCAGGCCACGGTCAAGCATCTCAGGCAGCCTGGGCGCTTCAGGCATGCTGCCTTGGTAGTGACCTGGCCAGTGTCCTCCCTCGGAAGAGTGCCGCCCTCTAGAGGGCAGTGCTGGTGCCCTGGGCTGGGGGCAGGTACTGGGCACCGGCCAGACTTGGGGGCTCCCTGGAGCCTGAGCTATTCCAGGGGTGGCTGAAGGTAGGGACAGCGGAGGGTGGCTATGGGTGTCCCCGGCCCTGCTTGGCCACGGCCAGCCGAGAGAGGCTCATCTCTGCTGACAGGCCCATAAGCACAGCTCAGAGGCCCGAGGGGAGGAAAACCAGGGCCTGAGTGCAGGGTCAGAGGGGCGTCGGCACCCGTTCTCAGCAGCATCACCAAGACGCCCCACCCCGAGCAGAGGCAAGAATAACCCCCAACACCAGGGGGTTGGACATGGAACAGCTGTGAGTTACCTATGGCCACGGACTTATTCCCGTGGTCAGGCCTGTGGAGTGCAGCCTTCGACCTCCCCCGAGCACTGGGGCTCAGGCCACTTGGCTGGAGGACGGCTGGGCCCCGCCCTCTCCCCACACCCCCGCCCTGGGTCAGCCTGTCCCGGCCGCAGCCTCCAGAGCACACCAGGCCCGTGAGCAAAGGTGATTCCTGAGGGGCGGGGCCTGCTCTCACCACTGAGCAAACACGCGGAGGGAAAACCCCTCACGTGCAGCCAAGCTGGACATGAGCACATCACCCTGATCATCCTGAAACTCCTGGAGCACTAGGGAATCGGCATCAGGCCTGGAAAGTGGGGTGTGGGCCGGAGTGTGGACGGAGCTCAATCCTGGGCCGCAGGGCCCTGACTGTGGAGAAAGCCCCAGCGGAAGCCTGCGGCTTCATGCGGAGTGGAGGCGGCTCGCGAGCAGACACGCGAGCCTCGTGTGCCCACAGCTGCCTCCCCTGGGAGGGTGGTGCTCGGCCTCACGGGCAGGCACGCAGACCCCCAGGCCGCTCCCGTCCCAGGGGTCTCACCTTCAGGCTGTTGTAGGCCAGATCCTCATCCTGGGCCAAGGCCACCCTCGTTCTTGGCTGGTTCCACCTGCGTAGACACAGCGGAAGGTGAGTGGGGCTCGAGCACTGCCCACAGACGATGTGAGCCGGCCGGCCTGCAGCCTGCGCTGCTACCACACCCTGACCAGACACACACACATACATCTGCAGACACGCACACACATGCAGACATGTGTGCACACATACACATGCAGGCACACATGAAGACATATGTGCACACAGCACACATGCATGCACATATGCCCATGCAGACATACGTGGCGCACACACATGCAGGCACATACACACATGCAGCCACACACATACATGTGTACACATACACATGCAGGCACACACACGAAGACATGTGCATGCAGCACACATGCATGCACACACATGCAGACGTGTATGCACTCATACACATCAGACACACATGAAGACATATGTGCACGTAGCACACATGCATGCACATACACACATGCAGACATGTGCGCGCGACACACACATGCAGGCACATACACACATGCAGCCACACATAGACATACATGTGCACATACACATGCAGGCACACACACGAAGACACATGTGCATGCAGCACACATGCATGCACATACACACATGCAGCCGCACATACACATGCAGGCACACACATGAAGACATGTGCATGCAGCACACATGTATGGACATACACACATGCAGACACACGCACATTACACACATGCAGCCACACAGACACATGCCCACACGTAAACATGCAGACACACATGCAGCCACACATACACGTGCAGACACACATGCACACATACACCTCAGATACACACACACCTGGCCAGAGACACGTGCACACAGACATGCACACACACACATCTGACAAAAGACATACACACACACACGCACACCATCTTCCATCTTCCATCTGAGCCATCTTCCATTGCAGCTCGCAGTGCCAGACCCACAAAGCCGCCGCGCCTCTGCCCACCTCTGCCACGCACAACCAGTCACACCTTGCCCAGCAGCACTGACTCGGATGTGGGTGTCTGAGTATATGTCACGGGGCTGACCCCCAAACGCACACCAGCCCTCACCCCAGTCCCTGCACACAGCACTCCTCAGTGCAAACGGTCCATTTGGTGGGTGTGACCCAGGAGGGGGCAGAGAGAGGGTCTGGGGAGGGCTGGGACACTGGGGGCGCAGGCCCCACATCGGGCAGCTCAGGCCCCGGAACAGGACGCCGCTGTCTGGTCATGTCCTGAGCAGCTGGACCCCGTCGGAGGGCCCCAAACCTCCTCCCTGCCACACGGGGCGTCACCTCGCCGTGCCCCTGGGGGGCTTGTCTCCCTGTGGCACTCACTGCACCACGAACTAACGCTTCCAGGGTCCACCTGACGAACACTCTGCAGCCCTACAGGAAGCCGGTGCCAGCAGGGGCGAGAGGGGCAGAGGTGCCCGGGGTCCCTGCTGTGCAACACTCATGTGTCTGGAACACTCACGGGTCCTTTCCTGACTCGGGGCGCAGGCACGTGGAAAGAGGCGGGAGGGTCGAGGGTTACCCAGGGGCAAAGCACAGTCTCGAGTGCAGGCTAGATCCGGGCTGGGAACGGGCGGCCCCTGGACCCCGGTACAGGACGCTTGTCCTGCATGGAGCAGACCCGTGGCACCCGTATGGTCCCCTGAGCCCGCTCGGAGTGACCCGAGTGCAGAGCCAGGAGGAAACCCTGAGCACTTCCGGGCAAACGGACCCCAAACCAGAACAGAACAAAATAAAAATATTGCCAGGGCGGCCCAGTTCTGACTGCAGCCCACGGAGATTTTGCCCTCACGCCTGACGAAACCCTGCCCCGCTCTCCCACTCCCACCTCAGGCCCAGTGGAGAACCTTTGCCCAGTCAGGGGCAGCTCCCTGTTTGGCTGGGGGCAGTGACGGGCCGTGTGGAGAGAGCCCAGGGCGAGGCTGCCCGCAAAGCCCACGCTGACCCCAGCCCCCACCTGGCCCTTCCTGCTGTCCTGCTGTTCGCGCTTCTCCAGCTGCGCCTGCAGCTTCTTCCGCTCCTGCTCCAGCTCCCGCACCCTCTTCTGCAGCTTCAGGAAGACGGTCAGGTCCATGGCCGCCTTCTCCAGGCCGGTTTCCTGCGGAGGACAGTGGATGTCAGAGCATCAGTGGCTCTCGGGACACCCATCAGACTGCCCGTGTCTCCCCCTTTGCTCCCTGTCTCCAGCACAGACGCCGGCCAGCGCCAGCCACCGCTCGCTTCTCTTCTGCTGTTCCCTTTTCCTCTTTGTGTTTCCACCACTGATCACTTCCTGTCTTACAGTTCTTGCC
This sequence comes from Cryptotis parvus, assembly GCA_021461705.1. Lineage (NCBI taxonomy): Eukaryota > Metazoa > Chordata > Mammalia > Eulipotyphla > Soricidae > Cryptotis > Cryptotis parvus. Next base: position 84,736 of record JAJIBD010001561.1, on the reverse strand, counting down.
TCAGGCTTACTTTACCTCACACCTCATAAAACCAATGGTCCATGGGTTCCTGTGGTCCACGTGAACACGCAGTTCACGTGAACATACAGTCCGTAGGAACATAGTGTACGCGGATCCTGTGGACACCATGAATATGCGGTCCATGGAGACACAATCCACCTGATCCTTGGGTCTACATAAACATAAGCCACATAATCCTGGGCGGTCCATATAAACAGTCCATATGATCCCATGGTCCATATAAACACAAGCCACATGATCCTGTGGTCCATGTAAGCACATGATTCTGTAGTCTACACGAACAGGCAGCCCATATAAATATAGTCCACGTGATCCTGTGGTCCATGAGAACCCCCAGTCCGTTTAAACAGAGTCCATGTGCTCCTGTGGTCCATTTGAACAAAGCCCACGCGATCCTGTGGTTCAAGTAAACAGTCCATGTGGTCCATGTGAACACACAGTCCGCGGGATCCTGAGCTCCTTGTGAATACACAGTATTCACAGCAAGTACATGAGCCTGTGGGTCCGTGTGCATGCATAGTCCACAGGAAACAGTCCACATGAACGAGCAGTCCATATGATCTGAGGCCCACGCGAAAAATGTAGTCATACAAACAAGCAGCCCTCGGATCCTGCTGTCAGAGGAGCCCAGCGTGCTCCGACTCCTCCCACTCTCTAGGCAGGGAGTCAGAGCGCCCCCCCCAACCCCCCGTAGTCAGCGGCCACGCGCCTGCCTTGCTCACCTCCACCTGCTGGAGGGCATCCTCTGTGTCTCCCACCTCTGACGTGGAGATGGACGGGGTTGTTGGAGTCGGATTCCAAGCTACTCTGGTTGGACGGGTTCCGCCGGTGGCCTGGGGTTTGCTGTTGAGGGGGACGGGAATGTGAGAGCTGAGTGTCAGAACAATCCCTCGCGCTAGCCTTCAGTGTCGCCTCCCACACGAGAACCAGCCTTTGAGGACTGAGGGCTAACCCGAGCCACTGCCACAGGCAATCTCACTCTGGCGGGCTCAGGGCCGAACGGCAGGGAGAGGAGGGCAGAGGTGCAGAGCAGGGCTGAGCCCAGTTCTGGATGAATCCCTCGCAGCCCTGGGGGCTCCTGACGGAGAAGACTGTGCTCACTTGCCCGTCGCCCCATGCCTGCCACAGATGGGCATGAAAACAGCAAGTACATGGGAAATGGGTCCCAACTTGTCTTCCCCAAGTGGGTGAGAGCGGGAGACACTTTGTTCACTAAAAGCAGATTTCCCAAGGGCCTTCTTCTAAAAGGGGGCATTCAGCCAAACTAGTTTAGGGGCCCATGGTTTATATTGTTCATTAAAAAACACCTCCCCTTGGGCCGGAGCCATAGCACAGCGGGAGGGCGTTTGCCTGACGCAGCTGACCCAGGTTCAATCCCGGCATCCCATATGGTTCCCTGAGCACCGCCAGGAATAATTCCTGAGTGCAGCCAGGAGTAACCCCTGAGCATCGCCAGTGTGACGCAAAAAGCACAAAAAAAAAATCCTCCCTTTCCAGAGCGACAGTATAGCGGGTAGGGTGCTGGTCTTGCACACAGCCAACCCAAGTTTGGTCCTTGCCATCCATATGGTCCCCAGAGTCTGCTAGAAGTGATTCCTGAATGCAGACCCAGAGGTAAGCACCACTGGGTGTGAACCTCCCAAAAATTACCTCCCTCTCTCTCTTGCATGTGATTTGGCTTTGACAGTGAAAATTGAATCTTGGGAGAAAGTTTTTGTTTTCCAGCTATGTTCCATTCCAGCCCCTCTTCCTGGTTTCTAGGCCGCAAATTGAGGCTGGTGTGTATATGGATTTAAATATGGTGTGTGTATATATATGGTGTATATATGGTGTGTATATATGGCAGATATATATGTATATATATGGTGTATATGGCTGGTGTGAATATGCATTTCTGAGGGCCTGCTAGATGGGCATGCCAAGTCCCGACTACAAGACATCTCCTATGTGTCCTGCCTCTGATCTAAGATTAGGAGGAAGGCCAGACCCCAGCACCCACACTGCCCACCCACCCCCATGCACCCTACTGCCGCCAGCACTACCAGAGTTGGGACCCGAACTCCCAAGCCCCTTTATTGTTCCAACACTGGGCTTCTCCCAAACAGGAACCAGATGCTTGGTTGCGTGCCGCATTTCCCACTAATTCCTTGTCTGTCTCCGTAAGACCCCAGAAGGAGCAGCACTGCTGAGCGCGCCTAATGGGGCAGCAGAGCGGCAGGAGGGCTGCCAGGCCAGGCCCCCTGCTCACGCCGGCACGGCCCGGTGGGGTTGGGGCAGTGGCGTGGGACCCAGGTGAGCTGGGCAGGGCTCGCCTTGCCTTGAGGATGGTCATCTCGTCCCGCAGGTTGTCGATCTCTGCTCCAGCCGCGAGTACTCCTTCACGAGGTTCTCGTAGCGGACCGCTCCTCCTCCAGCTCCTTCCTCGCCCCCTAGCCTTCCCCCTGGGCAGAGTTCCGGCAGACGCATCTGGAAGGCGGGTGCAGGAGGGAGCACTGGGCTCAGTGTGCCCGGTCTTGCACAAAGGCCCGTGGTTTTAGGCTGGCTCCCCTCCCTCCAGTGGGGCATGGGGGAGCCAAGGGCGGGAGACGGAACCGGTCACTCTCCTAGGGCCCACAGGGCAGGAGGTTCCCAGAAGCTGCACCAACATCGCCATCATGGGGTCCCAGAAGGTCACCGGTCTGGGCTCCAGCCTCCCGCCTCCCAATCCCTGACCTGAGCAGGGACTGTCAGAAGCTGGGCAGGGCGACAGGCAGCGGCCCAGAGCATAAGGGGGCTCCCCCCAGCTCCACCTGGGAGTCCCAGGAGAGCGGAAGCACATGAAAGGGCCCGGAAAGGGGCTTTTAGGGCCCTGCACCCCAGATCTCACTGTTGGGCATGGAGGGAAATGAGCAAAGGCCACAGGTGAGGAGAATGGGGATCCAAGCCAGCATCCCAGGGGTGGGGGTGCTGGAGAGAGGTGAGCGGAAACTGACCCCAGACCCTCCCATCAGCAAAGCTACATGGGGAGGGAGCAGCCCTCATGGGCTGAGGATCCGCAAACACCCTGGCCACTCCCCAAAGTGCCCTGCCCGGTGCTTCCGGGAGAGCCTGGCCTCACTCCCTGCCTTGAGGCGGGCCCGACCTGCCCATTTGCAGGATGGATGAAATAATGGAGGGAGTTGGGTCATGAGCCCAAGTGCCCTACTGCCCTCTGACTCCAAGTTCCCCGTGGGTGAGTCTGGGCAGGGCCCTCAAAGCCCAGCAGCCAGAGGCTCATCCAGGTGTGACGGCCACCCCTTTCCTCCCCCTCCCTCACAGTGTGGTGCTCGGCTTAGGGCCAGGCAGACCCACGAGCTGTTGCCCACCCGGGACTCACCTCTCGACTGGCGCAGGATCTGGAGGTTGAGCTGCTCTTTCGTCCTTCAAGAGTGCATTCTCCTGCTCCAGGTCGGCCACGCTGGAAAAGCAGACGGGGCTCTCCTGAGGGCCCCAGAGCACGGCCCTCCCGTGGCTGGAGCTCCCACTGTGACACCCACATGTCTTTGCATTCAAGATGGAATCGGCCCAAACTGCTGTTTTTGTTTTTTGGGTTATTTTTTGGCTCTTTGGGTCACACCGCAATGCTCAGGATTACTCCTGGCTCTGCACTGAGGAATTACTCCTGGGGACCATAGGGGATGCCAGGGATTGAACCCAGGTCGGCCACATGCAAGGCAAACACCTACCCGCTGTACTATTGCTCCGGTCCCTAAACTGCTGTTATTTCAAGGGGGACGGTGTGAGCAGAAAGGAAACTCCCCACTAAGAGAGACCTCCCGGGGGCACATTCCCTCCCAGCTCGCTCAACTGTGAGCTCCACGACTGAGGCTGGCGTATCCCTGCAGTGTCCAAGGCTGGCAGGGCAGCAGCCTGACACGGACACACACTGACCAGCCTTACGGGAGAGGAAACGGGGGCTGGCTAAAGAGATACGGCAAGGGAAGAAAGAGGGGAAAGGAAACAGATGGGGGAGAATACCCTGGTCAGAGAAAGAATTAAGGAAACAGAGTGAGACTGGTGTTTATTTTTAAAATAATGATTTTCTGGGCTGGAGCATGCAGGGCGTTTGCCTGCATGCGGGGGCCCCGGGATCAACCCTGAACCCTTTAGAGTCCCCCCAGCCCTGCAGGAGTGAGCCCTGAGCACAGAGGCAGGAGCGAGCCCTGAGCACAGAGGCAGGGAGGCGAGCCCTGAGCACAGAGGGCAGGGAGGCGAGCCCTGAGCACAGAGGCAGGAGCGAGCCCTGAGCACAGAGGCAGGAGCGAGCCCTGAGCACAGAGGCAGGGAGCGAGCCCTGAGCACAGAGGCAGGAGCGAGCCCTGGAGCACAGAGGCAGGGAGCGAGCCCCTGAGCACAGAGGCAGGAGCGAGCCCTGAGCACAGAGGCAGGAGCGAGCCCTGAGCACAGAGGCAGTGGAGCGAGCCCTGAGCACAGAGGCAGGAGCGAGCCCTGAGCACAGAGGCAGGGAGGCGAGCCCTGGAGCACAGAGGCAGGAGCGAGCCCTGAGCACAGAGCCAGGAGCGAGCCCTGAGCACAGAGCCAGGAGCGAGCCCTGAGCACAGAGCCAGGAGCGAGCCCTGAGCACAGAGCCAGGAGCGAGCCCTGAGCACAGAGCCAGGAGCGAGCCCTGAGCACAGAGCCAGGAGCGAGCCCTGAGCACAGAGCCAGGAGCGAGCCCTGAGCACAGAGCCAGGTGCGAGCCCCTGAGCACAGAGCCAGGAGTGAGCCCTGAGCACAGAGCCAGGAGCGAGCCCTGAGCACAGAGCCAGGAGGCGAGCCCTGAGCACAGAGCCAGGAGGCGAGCCCTGAGCACAGAGCCAGGTGCGAGCCCTGAGCACAGAGCCAGGAGTGAGCCCTGAGGCACAGAGCCAGGAGCGAGCCCTGAGTACAGAGCCAGGAGGCGAGCCCTGAGCACTACTGGGAGTGGACCCTCCAGAAAATGATCATTTTAATTGCTATTTACCATTGGATACAGTTGCACAGATTTTAAAAAAGAAATGACTCAGACTTGGGTGACAGAACTTGAGAGGATTAGCCACTACACAGGAGAGAGGGGAAGAGGCCTACTCTCCAACAGGAGCAAAGGCAAAAGACCCCTGTATGCCTTCTGGAGCCCCAGACTCTCCCGTGAGCCCGTGTAGGCCCCTCCCTGCCCACACACACCCTGGCGCCCACATCTTGTGCTGCCCAGAGCGGAGAGCGGCACCGTCGCCTCCCTGTACTGTGTGGAAAGGTGGAGGCCACACTGCCCGCCACTCAGCGCCAGCTTAAACACGACTCCAGTCATTCTCCCCAAGTTCTTCCCGCCCCCAGAGGAGGGGAAGCCTCGCCCACACCACTGAGGCAGCATCACCCAGTACTGAGAAGTACCAGGCACAGCTCACTTTAAGCGAGCCCGCAGGCACGTCCCACACCGGGAAGTACTCCGGGGCTGCAGCACAGCCAGAGGCTGGGGGGCAAAGCGCAGGAGACTCAGGCGGCGGCTGCCCTCAGACGGTGCAGCCTGGTGGCGAGGCGCACGTGACTGCACAGCCGGCAGCAGCGGCTTGCAAGAAGCCAGGATTCCCCGCATCGGCAATAGTGACTTTGGGCCATGGCCGGGGATCAACATGCCCACAGCCTCCGGGCTCCGACCTGTGACCCTTGTTCCCACCCAGCCCGGGAAGGAAGGGCCCCATGGCGGAGCCGCCCTGCTGAGAATCCCTCTGGCCCTCCGGGCCCCACCTTTCTCAGCTCTGCTCTTCTCCCGGTCGTGCGGCGTCCTCCAGGACCTTGCGCTCGCGTCTGCCCTCTGCAGCTCCGCCCCGCAGGTTCGCTAGCTCGTCCTGCAGCCGGGGCTGCTGTCCTCCTCGCGGCTCTGCTGGTAGTGGGCCAGCTCCTTCTTCAGCCTGGCCACCTCTATGGAGTGTGTGGACGTGGCCGCCGACAGCTGCTCCGACAGCATCTTGAACTCTTTGTTCTGGGAGCGCATCAGCCAACCAACCGGGAAGAGAGAGGCCAAGAGCAGGGGTTATGTGAATGGAGGGACGCAGGGGAGGCCCATGGACAGACCGTCTGGGCACAGCGCATGCCTGCTTTCCTGGTGTCTCCGTGATGAAGGCCTGCCGCAAACTCTGGAGAGAGATGGGGGCCTGGGGCTGCACCCCGACACTTCGGGCTGGCCCCCCCACTCTGCTATCATTGCTGGCGGCTCTCTGTTCTTTACCAGGGACCCTCCCACCCCCTGGACTCACAGGTACAGAGGGATGCAACTTAATTGAGTTCCAAGACAAAGCCCGTCAGCCACCCCTCTTCTGAGGAAGCTTTCCAGGGGCCGGACTCCAACACCTGTCAGCCTACCCAGCAGAACTGACTCTGGACACGTTGGTCCTATTGGATTCTGTCTCCGGGCCCCTCACTCCTGCCGAAGGTGCTTGGCCCCACACCTATACAGGTGACAGGTAAGGACAGCTCTTCCCCACACACCAGGCACAGGTACTGCAGGGGCAGGCCGCAACTGGCAGCTGACTTCATGGGAGTGCGTGTGTGTGTGTGTGTTTGTGTTAGAGTTCAGAGGTTTGTTTTGACTGAAAAATGTCACCTCACGGCCCTGCTCTGGGGTCCTGGGGGAATGGGGCCCCCGGCACCACCACTGTGTTTACTGCTGAGTGACGCCGGAAGTGGAGCTGAACCCCAGAGGCAGGAGTGGATCAGAACCAGGGTCAGCACCAACCACAGTCCGGGAACAGCCCAGCACCGGGGACAGCACCGACTTCTTGAAATCACTCCCCCAGTTGGCCCGGCCCTGCTTGTGTACGTGTGGCACCGATTGTTTCCCTCCCCAGCGGGGTGTGCAGTCTCAGATGAACTCCATCCGCCAGCCTCAGCTGGGTTTATCTGCAATCTCCCCTTTGCTGATTTCTTGCTCTCTCAGTTGGGTTTATCCATAATCTCCCCCTTTGCTGACTTCTTGCTCCTCAGCTGGGTTTATCCGCAATCTCCCACTTCGCTCACTTCTCGCTCCAGGAGGTTTCTGATATTAGTTTTATGGACACATCTGGCCGTGCTCAGGGATCACTCCTGGAGGTGCTCAGGGACCGTATGTGACGATGGGGATTGAAGTTGGGTTGGGCACCTGCAAAGATGCCATGATTATGGAGTGTAGCTGAGGCGACCAGTGCCCGTGGCTGCAGTGTCCAGTGGACACAAGACAAGCAGTGTCCGGTGGCCCTGGCACATGCGTCCCCCTCGCCTTCTGGCTCCAGAGCCTGGTGGGATAGTGAGCAGCCCCCAGGAGAAGAGCAGAGCGTCCACCTCTACACCACAGACTGTCCGCCAGACACTGCCACCAAGCCAGAGCTGGAGGCAAGGGGGCAGGGATTCTGCTGACTCAGGTCACCATATGGGGTCCTGGGGGCATCTGGTGACCTGGGGCCTCCTGCCAAAGGCCAGTCGGTGCCCACGAGGCTAAGGCTTTCTTTGGAGGCTTTTCATGCTCCCCAGCCCTCTCGTGGGCAGACAACTGAGCGGGACGTGGCAGGCGAGACTCGGAGCCAGGCTCAAGTTTCAGCCTTGCTGTGTGACCGTGAACAGGTGCAGTCCCCTCTCTGTGCCTCGTGGAAAATGGGAACAATACGATCTCGTGAGTTTCCAGCAAGCTTGCATGGAGGAAGTATGTGCGTGGAGTGTCGGGCACATGGCGCCAGGAACCTGCCCTAATCTGTCCCCCCGAGCTCCCCATTGCTTCTGGTGGGTCCTTGGCAGGCAGGGACACCTGCCACTACTCACAGACACTTGCAAAGCAGGAAGCTTCAAGCACAAAAGCACATTTTAAAAATAGGCCATTTAGCGGTTTCTCTTTGGACGTTCAAGCGCCTGGATTGTGAAATGGTTTATTTTTAGCGTCTCACACCGGCTTCGGGACTGAGCAATGCCAGGGCCCCTCACGGCTCCCGGGAGGGGAGCAGTTGTGCCCCGCCTGCTGGTCCCTGACTGTGCGCTGGCCAGGGCCGACAGGCAGCGGGCAGCGGCAGTGCCCCGTTCACACTCTCTGCTGGGTGCTGTGGCGCCCAGTTCTGGGAGCAGCTCCCTCCTCAGCTCCGGGATCACATCTCCCTGCAGGCTGACCACGGCCAGCTCCCTAGCACTGCCCACAGCAAGCACCCAGCGCTCCACCTTGCCCCGCGGTCTGCCTTATGCCCTGACTACAGTCCAGCTCCTTCTGGAATCTCAGCACTCAGCGTCCACCTGGATTCCTTCCTCCATCTCTGCTGGTCACGCTCCAGCCCACACTCTCGCAGCGTCTGAGTCCGAGGCTGCCCCTCAGACCTGGCCCTCCTGCCCTGCTCTGGATGGAAAGTGCTCGAGCTGCTCAAACATACAGCTTGTCTCCTTCCACTGCCCTCTGCTGGCCCCCAGGCCGTGGGGCGTCTCTCCGATACTCCCAGGGCGGCGCCCAGCACTGACCTGGTCATCAATCTTACGCTGCAGCTGGACCACCTTGTTCTCCATGCCCACGTTGAGGCGCTTCAGGTGCTCGGCTGAGCGGGCCTCGATCTTGAGAGCCTTCAGTGCCTGCTTGGCCTTGCGCATCCGGAAGGCGCACTGGATCACTACGGCGGCACCGCGAGCTGCTGGAAGCGCCTGCGCACCATCCAGCCACGCACGTGCTTCTGGATGACGGTGGCCTTGTGCTCTGTGAGCACCTGTGGGGGCAAGCACCAGCGGCTGGGTGTGGGCAGCGCCAGAGCACTCAGGAGAGTGGACAGAGGCGCGAGGCGGGGCTGGCGCTGTGGCTGGCCCTAACTGGGCTGTGCAGGAGGCCTCGCCCCAGGGCAGGTCCACTGTCCAATGTCTCTTCTGTTTCACTGGCTAGGAACTGCCATATGCAAACCCCATGCTGGAGCTGCCTCCAAACGGGCCCGCTGACATTCCAGTGAGATACTCAGGAGGTTTGGGGTCCCAGGGAAGGGAGCAGAGAAGGGGGCAGATCCGCCCTGGGCATTCTAGCTGCATGGGGAGGGCAGCAGCTCACTGGAAGCTGGGAGCACCAACCTGGGCTCAGAGTGTCCCTGCGGGTTGACCTGGCGACCCCTGCACAATGAAGGGTCGCCCCTGGTGGGTTCATGAACTGTCGCCCTGGTGGGTTCATGAACTGTCGCCCCTGGTGGGTTCATGAACTGTCACCCTGGTGGGTTCATGAACTGTCACCCTGGTGGGGTCATGAACTGTCGCCCTAGTGGGTTCATGAACTGTCGCCCTGGTGGGTTCATGAACTGTCGCCCCTGGTGGGTTCATGAACTGTCACCCCTGGTGGGTTCATGAACTGTCGCCCCTAGTGGGTTCATGAAGGGTCGCCTAGTGGGTTCATGAACTGTGGCCCCTGGTGGGTTCATGAACTGTCGCCCTGGTGGGTTCATGAACTGTCGCCCTGGTGGGTTCATGAACTGTCGCCCTGGTGGGTTCATGAACTGTCCGCCCTGGTGGGGTCATGAAGGGGTCGCCTAGTGGGTTCATGAACTGTCACCCCTGGTGGGTTCATGAAGGGTCGCCTGGTGGGTTCATGAACTGTCACCCCTGGTGGGTTCATGAATGTATCCTACCTTTTTTTTTTAAACTGACATTTTTAATTAAATTTTTGGAATTCTCAATAAGTAAGCTAATTTTCAACTATATGAGACTGTTTTCTGTTCACCAAACCATTTTTTGTTCTTTTTGTTCTTTATTTTTGGGCCACACCGGCAATGCTCAGGCAATGCTCCCAGCTCCGAGCTCAGCAATTACTCCAGGTGGTGCTCAGGCATCACAACGATGCCGGGGGTCGAACCCAGGTTGGCCGTGTGCAAGGCCAACGCCCTCCCGCTGTGCTACTGCTCTGCCCCAATGACAGCACTCCACGTGATCATGCCTATGCACACATTATGCCCACGCGCATGCACACACCGAGGCTCCCACTGCAGCCCTGACAGGACACGGCCTCATGGGCTTGTGGGAAGAGTCAGCGATTGCCGGGCCCGGGTGCTCCGACCCATTCTGAGTGCTGCGGGCACTGAGGCCGCGGCCTCGCGCCCTGGCGTGGGTGACCACTCACCTGGAGGTAGACTCTCCGCACGCAACATGCCCCGGCGAAGGCCTGGATGACCACAGCAGCGCGGCGCGCAAACCCGCTGGTAGGACAGGCGGCCCTGTGCATGCGGTACTGCTTCTGGAGCGTCACGCCGCACGGGTCCTGGCGCAGATGCTCGGCCCGCCTGCAGGGAGAGCGCAGGGCCAAGGGGTACACCTGAGCCCTCAAGAAGACCAGCCCGCCCCATTACTGTGTGACCACACCCAGGCTGGCCACTCCCACACAAATTCCGCCCACTCTCCACCCATGCTCCGCCTCCCCACCCTCTTCCCCAAAAGCCCCCGCCCACTCTCCATCCAGGCCCCACCTCTCCATCTAGGCCTTGCCCACTCTCCACCCATGCCCCACCTCCAATCCAGACCTGCCCACTTCCCCATAGCCCCACCCACTCTCCATTAGTCCCCGCCAATTCATGCCCAGGCCCCGCCCACTCCACACCTAGGGACCGCAAGGGCCCTTGGGACCAGGCAGCTCAGAGCGGGAGCAGCAACCTTCTCTCTCCCCAAGTCCTTCCCCTAAGCTATCTTTGTTGGTTTTGGGGCTTTTTTTCTTTTTTTTCTTGGGCCTACTGGTGCTGTGAGGGCTGCTCCTATTTCTCTGCTGGGGGTCACCCCAGGCAGTGATGGGGACCACTGAATCTTAGAGAACTGAACCTGCCATGCAAAGCACATGCACCGCCATTTCTTTCTCCTTGGCCCCCGTTAACCTGAGTGTAAGTGCGAGGGCAAGCCTGCCTCCTAACCTGCCCTCTCTGCCCTGTCTGTGCCCCACACCACGAGCCACTGCCTGGCATGGGCAGTCCTGAGCTCACACAGCCATCTGCCCCTGTCGCGGTCCCCAGGAGCTTGCACAGCAGGTACTGGGCAGTATTCATGGAATGGATGGACCAGCTCAGGGCTGTGCCTGACGCCGCCCTGGCCTTGTGGATCCAGGGTCGCCTCAGACAGCGCGGGAGGAAACTAGGGGCATCTGTCCTGTTGGGTCCTTCTGCTGGGGCATGAGAGTGAGTGAACTCAATCGCCCACCTCAGAGCCAGGGGACCAGCCTGAGGACTGTGGACGATCCCCTGGCACCCGGCCACAGCAGGGCTGGCACCATGTGACCCAGAGGCATGACTGCTGGGAGCGGACCCTGAAGCACACGTGCAGCACAAGTGGGACAAAAGGGCTGCCCCTGGGTGCCGTAGGTGCGGCACCTGCCCAGCAGGCACTGGGAGAGGCTGGGCCTGAGTGACCGGAAACTGGGGAGACAGAGGAGGACGAGAGCTACTGCCAGGCTCGCCTACACACAGGAGAAAGAATTAATGGTGCCAGGCTCGTCTACACAGAAGAGAAAGAGAGCTAACTGTCAGGCTCGTCTACACAGAGGAGAAAGAGAGCTAACTGTCAGGCTCATCTACAGAGGAGAAAGAGCTAACGGTGCCAGGCTCATCTACACAGAGGAGAAAGAGAGCTAATGGTGCCAGGCTCCGTCTACACAGAGGAGAAAGAGCTAACAGTGCCAGGCTGCCTACACAGAGGAGAAAAGAGCTAACGGTGCCAGGCTCATCTACACAGAGGTGAAAGAGCGCTAACAGTGCCAGGCTCGTCTACACAGAGGAGAAAGAGAGAGCTAACAGTGTCAGGCTCATCTACACAGAGAAAGAGAGCTAATGGTGCCAGGCTCGTCTACACAGAGGAGAAAGAGCTACTGTGCCAGGCTCGCTACACAGAGGAGAAAAGAGAGCTAACAGTGCCAGGCTCGTTTACACAGAGGAGAAAGAGCTAACGGTGCCAGGCTCGTCTACACAGAGGAGAAAGAGCTAACAGTGCCAGGCTCGTCTACACAGAGGAGAAAGAGAGCTAACAGTGCCAGGCTCGGTCTACACAGAGAAAGAGAGCTAATGGTGCCAGGCTCGTCTACAGAGAGGAGAAAGAGCTAACGGTGCCAGGCTCGTCTACACAGAGGAGAAAAGAGCTAACGGTGCCAGGCTCGTCTACACAGAGGAGAGCTAACAGTGCCAGGCTCGTCTACGCAGAGGAGAAAGAGCTAACGGTGCCAGGCTCATCTACACAGAGGAGAAAGAGCTAACGGTGCCAGGCTCGTCTACACAGAGGAGAAAGAGCTACTGTGCCAGCTCGTCTGTTTTCCTAGATGTCAGGCTTGGGAGCGGGAGTGAAGGGAACGTGCTGGTTCTCTGGCAGAACCCGCAGTCCTAGGCGGGGCGGGCAGGAGGGCTGGAGAGGTGGAGCACGGGCGATGCCCCGGAGGACGGGCAGAAGAGGCCCCGGCGCTGGGGACATGGGTACAGACAGAGCGAGCGGGAGCCCCCTAGTGACAGGGCCAGGGCGGCACCCACGAGAGCCCCAACCTCTCGGCTTAGCTCACCTGCGGGCCAGGTGCCCGCGCAGTAGCGCTGCAGCGTCATGGCGGCCGCCGCAGCCGGCGGTACCGCTCCTCTGCAGCCAGCCCCGCACGGTCTTCTGGATCATGACGGTGGCCGCCGGAAGCGGTCGGCCCGCAGCTTCTCCAGGTAGGCCACCTGGCCTGCCCGGAAGAAGATCTTGGTGCGCCAAACTGGAACTTGTCAGGGTCCTTGGGAAGGAGAGGTGGGTGCCCGGAGAGCACAGGCCCAGTGCCCACCACCCCGCTGCCTCCTTTCTCCCGCAGACACACTGCAGAGAGGCCGACAGACACCCCCAGGGCGGCTGCGCCCAGACTCAGCCACGGGCTCCTCGAGATCAGCCCCTTCAGAGGAAGGACTTGTGCCAGCAGGGGGACAGCTTTGAGGCAATGCCACGACCTCCTGGGGAAGGCTCCCACACAGCTGGACTGGGGCGGCCCTTCTCCCGCCATGTTCTCTGGCGCTGTGGAGCCCAGCCCCATCCCACCAGGGCCATGTGTTTAGGGTTCTCCAGTCTCGGTGTGGGTGTTAGCTCAATTCGGATGGAGACTAGAGCTTTGGGAGGGGGTGTGGCAGGCAGGGAGACGGCAAGGTATGGAAGGGCAGCACTGCCGCCCGCTGGCTCCCAGGTCAAAAGGGGACGGGAAGTCAGCCCTGGCCCAGGGCAGCAGGCAGGTGGGTCAATGTGCCGCTAGAAGCGGGCCAGCAGCCCCAAGCAGGAGCTGTTCACCGCACACCAGGGCTGCTCTCCACACAGACTGCTTCACTGCACACCAGGGCTGCTCTCCACACAGACTGCTTCACTGCACACCAGGGCTGCTCTCCACACAGACTGCTTCACCGCACACCAGGGGCTGCTCTCCACACAGACTGCTTCACCGCACACCAGGGCTGCTCTCCACACAGACTGCTTCACTGCACACCAGGGGCTGCTCTCCACACAGACTGCTTCACTGCACACCAGGGGCTGCTCTCCACACAGACACTTACACAAAGGCGCCCGGCCGGCAAGCAACTGGCACTTCGGAAAGGGCTCCAGGGAGAGGCAGGGGATCCCCAAAGGGCGGCCGAGTCCCCCGACCCCCGTTCCCAGGGCATCTGCGGCTGTCGTGTGTCTGTCCTTGTGTGTGATGACTCTGAGTGCATTATGTGAGTTGTGACTGTGAATCTGTGTATCTGAGTGTGTGTCTGAGTGCATGTGTGGGTGTGAGAGTGTGTCTGTGTGTGATTGTGACTGTGTGTGTCCATGTGTGTGTGATGCTACGACTGTGAGTGGATATGTGAGTGTGACTGAGTCCATGTGCATGGGTACATGACTGAGTGCTTGGGTGAGTGGGAGTGAGTGTGTGTACACATGTGTGTGATTGTGACTGTCAGTGCACATGTGTGAGTGTGAGACCATGTGTCTGAGTGACTGTGAGTACATGTGTGTGAGTATGTGCGTTTGAGTGTGGGGCGAGTGTGTGTATGAGTCCATGTGTGACTGTGTCTGTGAGTCCATGTCTGAGTGTGCCTGTGAGTGTGCCTGTGTGTGAGTGCGGATGTGTGAGACTGTATGTGGGCATGTGTGTGTGGGGCGAGTGTGTATGTGTCCATGCGTGACTGTGTGTGAGTCCATGTGTGAGTGTGCCTGTGTATGAGTGTGCATGTGTGAGAGACGGTATGTGGGCATGTGTGTGAGTGTGGGGCGAGTGTATGTGACCATGTGTGACTGTGTGTGAGTCCATGTGAGTGTGTGTGAATGTGGGGCGAGTGTGTGTGAGTGTGTGTGAGTGTGGAGCATGTGTGTGAGTGTGGGGCGTGTGTGTGAGTGTGTGTGAGTGTGGAGCATGTGTGTGTGTGGGGCGAGCGAGTGAGTGAGTGTGAGTGTGTGTGGAGTGTGGAGCATGTGTGTGAGTGTGGGGTGAGTGTGTATGTGCCCATGTGTGACTGTGTCTGTGAGTCCATGTTTGAGTGTGCCTGTGTGTGAGTGCGCATGTGAGAGACAGTATGTGGGCATGTGTGTGAGTGTGGGGTAGTGTGTATATGTGTCCATGTGTGACTGTGTGAGTCCATGTGTGAGTGTGCCTGTGTGTGAGTGCGCATGAGTGAGAGACTGTCTGTGGCCATGTGTGTGAGTGTGGGGCAGTGTGTATGTGCTCATGTGTGACTGTGTGAGTCCATGTGAGTGTGCCTGTGTGAGAGACAGTATGTGGGCATGTGGGGGTGAGTGTGTGTATGTGTCCATGCGTGACTGTGTGTGAGTCCGTGTGAGTGTGTATGTGTGAGACTGTATGTGGGCATGTGTGAGTGTGGGGCGAGTATGTATGTGCCCATGTGTGACTGTGTGAGTCCACGTGTGAGTGTGCCTGTGAGTGCGCATGTGTGAGAGATGGTATTTGGGCATGTGTGTGAGTGTGGGCGGTGTGTGTATGTCCATGTGTGACTGTGTGAGTCCATGTGTGAGTGTGTATGTGTGAGAGACAGTATGTGGGCATGTGTGTGAGTGTGGGGCGAGTGTGTGTATGTACCCATGTGTGACTGTGTGAGTCCATGTGTGAGTGTGCCTGTGAGTGCGCATGTGTAAGAGACGGTATGTGGGCATGTGTGAGTGTGGGGCAAGTGTGTGTATGTGTCCATGCGTGACTGTGTGTGAGTCCATGTGTGAGTGTGCCTGTGAGTGTGCATGTGTTAGAGACAGTATGTGGGCATGTGTGAGTGTGGGGCTAGTGTGTGTATGTGCCTATGTGTGACTGTGTGAGTCCATGTGTGAGTGTGCCTGTGAGTGTGCATGTAAAGAGACGGTATGTGGGCATGTGTGAGAGTGTGGGGCAAGTGTGTGTATGTGTCCATGCGTGACTGTGTATGTGTCCATGCGTGACTGTGTGTGAGTCCATGTGTGAGTGTGCCTGTGAGTGCGCATGTGTTAGAGACAGTATGTGGGCATGTGTGTGAGTGTGGGGCGAGTGTGTATGTGCCCATGTGTGAGTCCATGTGTGACTGTGTGAGTCCATGTGTGAGTGTGCCTGTGAGTGCGCATGTGTGAGAGACGGTATGTGGGCATGTGTGAGAGTGTCCGTCCCCACCTACCTTGAGGACGCTCCAGCACCGACCTGCAGATGGCCTTCTTGTCCGTGTTGCCCAGATCTCTTCCTCACCAGTACCCGGTAGCGGTTGAAGAAGTCGTGGTAGGCCCACCTGAGGGAAGCCGGGCAGGCGGTCACAGAAGGCCCTGAGCTCTCCTGCTGCTAGTCCACGCCTTCCCTCAGCATCAAGAAACATCCCAGGGCATCCCAGGCCCCGATTCCTGAGAATCGCAGCGTGTGGCTGAGGGGGTTCAGTGCGGGGAAGAGCTGAGGGAAGGCAGGTGCAGGGGGTAGAGCCATGATGACCAGCCTGAGCACACGGAAACTCCCTCACAGATGCTGGTGCCAAGCAGGGACACAGGCCCCAAGTCAAAAGCAAAGCAATGGGGAGAAGCTCACGGAAAGCTGCCGCCTCCTCGTGGCCAGGGTGGGCATGCCCGTCTTCAGACTCCCCTCAGCCTACGCGGTCTCCACGCGGCCCGAGGTGGGCATGCGGCGTCTTCAGACTCCCCTCAGCCTACGCGGTCTCCACGCAAAGGCACACGGGCTGCAGCAGGGTCCCCGCTCTGGCTCCCTCACTGCCTTATCAGAGGGTGACATGAGGGGGAGACACACACATCCCCACACAACCACAGCCACACACGGCCACCACAGCACCCCGCCAAGGCTGGGCCCCGAGAGGAGAGAACAGAGCATGGGAGGAGAAAACAGGGTCCATCAGGCAGTGAAATCACGACTCCAGCACGGTGAGCCCTGAAGGAGAGCCTCTCCCACCAGGGAGGCCTGGGCAGGCACGGCTCAGGTTAGGGCTTCCCTGAACTGTTCCCATCAGCAACCGTTTTTTCGCCTGAGAAATGGCTTGCGCCACGAAGGCAAGGAGCTAAGTGTGCGCGCGCTTCCGGTTTGGAAAGGACTGTGGGTCATCCACTTCCCGAGCCTGTCCCGCCTGTGCTCCGGGAGAGTTTTCTCTGTAGGGTGTGAGGGGCGGTGTAGGGGACGGGAGAGGGGCTTCTAGCAGAAAGCACCGCTGAGGTTTCGGGGAGCACAGCTGTGAGGAAGCCACACAGGAGAAAGGATGGCCGGGCAGATTCCCTTCTTCAGTCTCGGGCAGATTCTAACAGTCCCCCTTCTCTGCGCCCTTTCCCCACTTTCGCTGGCTTGCTGTCCACTTCTTGCAGGGACCCAAAGCAGCTCTGAGCCCAGGAGAGGGAGGCAGAGATGGAAGACAGAGAGGAGCGGGAGCCGGTGATAGGCCGCCTCGGCCTCCGTCCAGGACGCGGCATCCGTCACAGCGCTCCACGGCGGGAGAAGGACACATTCCTCAGCCCAGTGGCACCCTTCAAGTGGAATGATGCATTGCTGCTTGACATCAGAGGGCTCATGGAGAGCCACAATTCTCAGGGTGGATAAAAATAGACAGCAGTACTGAAGCTGGGAGGCCCCAGGCCTGCACTCTGCGGCCACCTGTGGCCGGGCCGACATGTGCTGGGGAGGCAGGTATCAGGCTAGTGCTGGACAGAGTATCCACAGGCGGGGCTCCTGGGCCTTCACCCAGCCCCGTGGACTGAGGTCGGTGTGCAGGTGCAGAAGGGCCAGCAGCCACTGGTCTACGGCCCGGGTTACAACCGCCCATCCCTGAACCGCATGTGGGCAGGAGCTGGTCCGCAGGTGGTAAAGGCCGAGACCCGCTGGCGGAGGACAGGTGTCAGTCAGCCTCCGGGACCCAGCTCACGGCGCCTCCCAGCCTGGAGAGGATGTTCTCTCTCCTGTCACTACAGTCCTCTCGCCAAGTCCTCTTTGCTTCTGGACACTTGCTGAGAAAGCCAGGACACAACGGCACTGACTGGAGCTCCTGGAAGGGTGCCCACGGAAGGGCCCGGGGGCTTGAATGAAGGCGTGCGGCGCCCTCCTCCAACAGCTAAGAATGTGGTGACTCCACTCTCCTCAGCCTCAGAGGCCCCCAAAGTCTCTTGGTCAGACCATCAGAATGACCAGACGGTCCTCAAAGGGTGCACACAACACACGTGTCTCCTCCCAAAGCAGCCACCTGCACGGCCCAGGGTAACCACAGTGGCCTTCGGGGTCCAGGACAGAGATGCCCCTTTCTCAGGGGGCGCCGGAGGCTGCCAGCGTGGCAGAGTGCAGGGAGCATGTGGAGAGAGACGGGTCTGGGGGCGATAGCTCTGTCCACTTCTCTTTCGTGGGGCGTGGCTGGCATCAGGAGAATCCCATGGCAGTCAGAGAAAGGGACGGGAAAGCCCCGTCTCCATGCGAATGGCAGGGCCACCAGCTACGGGTCTCTCCCAAGCCTATTCCGAAGGGCAGTCCAGGTCAGGGCCGCTCCCTCTGAACAGTTCTCAGAATCTGTGTGGAGAGGATTCTGCAGATGGCGGCAGTCCGGAGCCAGGCCAAGCCCACGTGGGAAGCAGCAGTGGCCAGTGACCCGGCTAGAAGCGTTCCTGACTCCCTGTCCTGTCTACCCCAGCTACATGCACAAACATGAAGGCACAGAGGCCCCACCTTAACTTGCAGCAATACTAGCAGACATCTAGGGGGCAGGAAGGTCACCCAGCGGGTCTAGGGACCCCACGAAGGACGAGAGCACTGAGGGGCAGAGACATTTCTACAGGGCTGTAGTGAGCTGGGCTGGAGTGAGTGGGGATGCATGGGGTGAGGGAGGGGCCCACTGCCAGGACACCGAGCAGGAGGTGGGGTACAGAGAAGCCGCTTCCGTGCCCAGCTGGTCAGGGCACGGGACCCCTCTCGGCTGCTGGCACTGTCTCTGCACTGACCAGAGCCTCAACCATCACCCTCTCTCCACCTCAGCCTGCCCCACCTGTGTTCTGGGGGCGGCATTAGTTGTGCTCCAGATAAAAGAAACAGAGGTGCTACCGGCTCTCCCTGTGTACAGCTGACCATGAGGCGCCCAGGAGGGAAGGCGAGTCTAGCCCTGGCCCGCCATCCAGCAGCGCCTCACAAGAAGCCAGAGGAACCCCACACCATGAGAGGCGCCATTTTCAGCATCCGGACTCCACAGCTCCTCAGAGCTCCACCCAACAGAAGAGCTGATCTTTCCTGTTCATCAATAAATGCACGAGATGAGAGCCTACTAGTATCCCACCAACACGGCAGAGCCTGGCAAGCTACCGTATCATATTTGATATGCCAAAAACCAGTATCAATTATAGACCTCATTCCCATGACCTGAAGGAATGGTTTGAGGCTCTTAGTGTTCCTGGAGTGAGCAGATACCCTTGGGCTACACTAGCACGTCACAGGACGTATGGAGACGTTACTGGTGCCCGCTCGAGCAAATCGATGAACAACAGGAAGACAAGTGATACTAGTTGTGCTAGTGGGGGAGCCCCCGGCTGGCAGAGGCCACGGCTCATGCCTTTCAATTCTCCGGGGGCTGTGGGCACATGGCCAGCTGCTCCTCACAGGACCAGACCTGAGGAGGACAGAGCAGGGCACAGCCACCACGGGGCTGGAAACCCCCAATCCTGCTGGCAAGAACCTTCTCCTCCCCACCCTGTAGACCACCAGCCGTCCGAGAGCCAAAGCATGTCTGTGGGCAGGACGCAAAGTCACCGATTCCACAGCGTGGACATGGGCTGGTGCCACAACCCATGCCGAGGGGACAGGGCAGGGAGGAGACCTTCTCTGCCTGCAGCACAGCCGAGAGTGACCGTAGAGTGACCGAGTCAGCCCACGCACCCCAGGGATTCACACCCTCTGCCTTCCCCTGATGGCTGAGTGATTCTCTCCGGCAAGAGTTCCCCCTGGACAGCCCTGGCTCCCCGGGACGCCCTGCTCACGGTCTTGTTTGCACACAGCCCGTGCTTCTCCCTGGCGGACACACCCTGTGCCCAGGCTCCCACAGACACCCGTCACTGCCCCCCCCCCCTGCATACCAACTACGCATCAGCCACAAAGACCAGCTCCTGGGCGCAGCACTCGGCTCCCATGGGGGCCTCCGCTCCCGGGCGTGGCCATGGGGCCCTGCAGGTCCCCAGTTCTGCGTCTAAGACTGTAGACCATGGGGCTGCTCCCCCCCTGTTGGCTCGGATGGATTTCGGATAACTCAGAGCGGAACTGCCCCAAGTGCTCGGGTGCCCCGGACACCTCAGGGTGCTCACTGGAAGCAGACGGACACATCGGGATCCCACAGAAACAGAACCGGGGCGTGGCAGTACCACTCGGAGGCAGCCAGCGAAGGGCCACAAGAACACTATTTTGGAAAAGTGTTTGCGCCCGTCCCCATGGCATCCCCAGGACGCCGTCATCAGGGATGACCAAGTCAGCTGACGTCTGCATCCTCAGGGACTCCTGCTCAGCCTTCACAACACCCAGGATTGGGTCCTCTGGGGCAAAGGGAAGGCTCCTGAGGTCGGGATGCAAATAAGCAAGGGAATGAAAGACGGCTGTGGTGGTTTGATCAGGCGGGAATAAAGCAAGCGAAGTGCAAGAAAACCCAGAAAGGGACACTCAGATGCTGTGAAGACCATGGTGGTGACCAGGGCTTGGGGCAGGGAATGAGGCAGGGCCCTTGTGGTGGCAGGACTGTGACATTGCAGCTGGGACTGACCAGCGGCCCTGAGTGATGCTGGTCCCGGACCACCTCACAGGCACACCCTGTATTTCAGGAAGGTCAGCGGGAACCCACTGCCCTGGCAAGGCGGCAGCAAGCGGAGGGTGGCTCCATGTAATTTAGATCACAACAATCGCGGCGTTTTTCTAACTCAGATTATACCCTCCATGTCAGGCTTGCTATTAAGGGACTGTCTACCGCAGGGAAGGGGCTCCGGTGCCGGCTCTACCGCAGGAAGGGGCTCCGGGTGCCGGCTCTACCGCAGGAAGGGCTCCGGTGCCGGCTCTACCGCAGGAAGGGGCTCGGGGTGCCGGCTCTACCACAGGGAAGGGGCTCGGGTGCCGGCTCTACCGCAGGAAGGGGCTCGGGTGCCGGCTCTAAGCGCAGGAAGGGGCTCTGGGTGCCGGCTCTACCATGGGAAGGGGGCTCGGGTGCCGGCTCTACCCCAGGAAGGGGGCTCAGTGCCGGCTCTACCGCAGGAAGGGGCTCTGGGTGCTGGCTCTACCACAGGAAGGGGCTCACCCACACGTGGGTGAAGCTTGAGGACGTGGGGGCAAAGTGGAATGAGGCGGTGATGAGGCTCAAGCAGCCTCGCCCCACTTATAACAAGCAGGCTTGACCTCAGAGGAGGAAAGCAGGTGGGTGCGGGGGCTCCCGAGAGCTCCCGTTTGCAAGCAGCACTGGATGCACGGGCCACGAACACCCAGACCACTCAGCGGCCACGCCGTCCTGTAGCACGTGCGGCGCTGGCCCTCCCCCACCACAAAGGGGGTGAAGAGGACAAGTAAAGGGATGTTCCGAATCCCATGAGTCCTTGCCCACACAGCCCTGATCAGTTTGGGTCACACCTAGTGGTGCTCAGACATCAGGTTTGGGGGGTGCAGTACAGAGACAGTTTTGGGAAGTAGCTTCTGGCTGCCTGGGCTCAGGGGAGCTCTGGGTAGCCCGGGAGGGCAGCGGCGTGTATGTTACCTGGGCGTGCACATTACCTGGGCGGGTAGCCAGCGGCACTGATGCGGATCGTCTCCAGCACCCCGCGCGCTCGGGCTGCTGCACTGCTCTCTTGGGGTCGAAGCTGTGAAAAAGACAGAGCGAGCACTGAGCAGCCGAGTCAGGGTGGGGAGCAGAGGACTTTATCCTGCCCCAGGGTGCCCAGGGAAGGGCAGCAGAGACCCCGGGAGGCCAATGTGTAGGCCCGGCCAGCCTGGCACACAGCACTCTATGCTCAGAGCATCTGGCCACGTCGGAGATGCTCACAGCTGCCACAACTGCACGGGCTATGCTCTCCAGTGGCAAGAGGCCACTTAGTTCCCTCCAGTGTCCACCGCTGAGAATCCCCAAACTCAAGGCCAGGGAGCAGAGGTCGCTCCCTGGGCATGGGAGGAAGCGGGAGGCGGGGGCAATGCCATGCTCCCGGAGGCCCCACTGACAGGTCTGCCCCACCTACCACGGGCACGTCATCGGCTCGGAAGTGAGCCCAGTTTTCATCTCCCAGAATTTTCAACAGAATAATCCTTCCCTCTTTCCTGGGCCTCCCCAGCAGTTCGAGGAGTCCAGGGCTGTGGTCGGTGGCTCCGCTTAGGCCCTGCCTGGGGTGTACCAGGACCTGGCAGTCCTTGGGGGGGGACTAGGGGAGCAGGGGCCTGAGCCCAGGTCTCCACTTGTCAGACACGTGCTCTGGTCCTCTGCGCCGCGCCCTCCCGCCAGTCAGGTTATTTTGTTTACCGGTGCGCAGGGTCTCCTAAGCTGGGTTCAGGAGACTCAGAGAGTCTCGGTAAATCGGGCTCAAAAGGTGCAAAGCTGCTCAGGCCCACTGGTACCAAGGGTCCTCTGGACTGCCCTGTCGGTATTGGGTACTCCAAGGGCTGTATGGGGCAATGATGAGGGAACTCTCAGTGCCAGGGACAGGGTCCAGGCAGGTGGTCCTGACCGCTGCACCATTACCCAGCTCCAGAGAATAATCTTTTCACCACAATGAAAGAAGCGAGACAGACAGACTAGTTTGTAACCAGACCACTGGAAGCAGACCTGGTTGGACTTTTTCTAAAAGCGCAGGTGCCAGGATGAACCCAGGCCGCACACACTGCAGGATGGAGTTCTACGTTGGGCTATACCCCTGCCTCTGCTTGTTTACTGGGAGGAGACCTGGGTCTCAGGAAATGGGTCCCTAGGACAGGACAGTTGTTCTCACAGGCCTCAGACACCCCTTCAGGAGCCGTCCAAGGTCACGGCTCACCATGGCAGAGCTGGGTCCGAGCCTGACCCTCCCTCTCTGGGCCCAGGTGGTTCTGCGCTTCACACCTCGGCCCTGTCTTCCACACAGTGGCTCTGCCAACAAGCACCTTTTCTGCCGAAAGCAGCTGGTGAACAGACGCCACCAGGCGAGGACCTGCCAAGCGTGGCCAGGGGAGGGAGGGGGGGTCACGGAAGCTTCAGCGGAGGCTGATCTGAGCCGTCCCCCTCACCTCCTGAGTGGAGGTCCAGGCTCGCTGGCTCTCATGGTTTCTTCTGGGGAACAAGTGACCGTGCTCAGGGCTCGGAGGTGGCTCCTGGTGGTACTTTGGAGACCACTTGGTCCCAGGGGACCGAGATCTGGGGCTCCTGCATACAGAAGCCACCACTCGAGTCCCTTCAAAAAATATCCCCAGGCCCACTTTCCTGTAGGAAAATATTTCCAATAGGAAAATTGGAAATATTTGGAAATATTGGAAAATTGGAAATATTCCAATAGGGAATGTTGGAAAATATTTCCAATATTTCCTATTGTTGTTTGTTCGACAGACATTTATTACCGTGAGTTCAACAGGCATAACTAAACGAGAAAATAAATACTCTCTAGCACATGTGAAACATTCTCCATGGGAGACATGTGCTGGAGTCTTCAAAGATTTCCAGGGGCGGGAGCGATAGCACAGCAGGCAGGGTGCTGGCCTTGTGCATGTGGCTGACCCAGGTTCTATCTTGGGCATCTCATATGGTCCTCAGAGCAGTGCCTAATTCCTGAGTGCAGAGCCAGCTGTAACCCCTGAGCACTGCCAGATGTGATCCAAAAGGAAAAGCGGAGTAAGAAAAGACTTCCATATGGGGACTGAGGCACAGCAGGTAGGGAGGCGCTTGCCTTGTAGCGGCCAAGCCAGGTTTGATCCTCACATGCCCAGTGGTCCCTGGGCACCACCATGAATGATTCCCAAGTACAGAGGCAGAAACAACCCCTGACTACCTC
Organism: Cryptotis parvus; assembly: GCA_021461705.1. NCBI lineage: Eukaryota > Metazoa > Chordata > Mammalia > Eulipotyphla > Soricidae > Cryptotis > Cryptotis parvus. The sequence goes on along the minus strand of JAJIBD010001561.1, from coordinate 61,330 downwards.
TGGGTGTGGCCCCAAAGCGAACAAAAAATTCCATAAATGCAATAGCATTGAAATGACACGGACATATTCAGTGATTCCAAATGAATAAAATTATACATCAACAACAAAAATTATTACATGGAAATATCTTGTATGACCAAACTATGAAAAAGCTCAGTGGCCCAAACCAACTCTCCCACACCCCTGCTCCCAAGGAACCGCTTTCTTCACCGCTGTCATATATATTTGAGTTTTTACCCCTTTTGGTGCTCAGGGCTTACTCCTGGCAGGGCTCAGGGGACCATGTGGGGTGCAGGGGATTAAACCTGGGTTAGCTACATGCAAGACAAATAACCCACCCGCTGTACCTGTCTGGCCCCAAGAAGTCATATTTTTAGGCAAAAAGAAAAAATTCGATTTGTGTTATCACAAATAAAAGAACTATAAAAATACTCATAATATCTGGTTACTTATATGAGTTTTTAGAATGACCAAGTCTAAAATGTGTTCTAAGCACCTTACATTCATGACCAAATCAAACTTCTGATTTTGTCTTTTAAGCAAGCGTCAGGGCAGCCAGGAGACACTCGGGAGGCAGAGATGTCACTGTCCCCCTAAGCCGAGAGAAACACCACAAAGTATCACAGGACCAAAGGGAACCAGACAGAGGTGAAGAAAGTGGTTCCTTGGGAGCAGGGTGTGGGAGAGCTGGTTTGGGGCCACACCTGGTGGTGCTCAGAGGCTCTTCCCGGCTCAGGGCTCAGGAACAGCCCCGGGCAGTGCTTGGGGAACCGTATGTGGAACCAGGGTGGGCAGGAAGCCGAGCAAGTGCCTTAACCCCGTCCTGCAGCCCTGCCCCGAGCAGCGCTTTGGACACAACATGAAGCATTTCATCAAGGATGCCCAGACTCTCTAAGGGGCTCTGACAAGGCTGGTCCTGGGGAGGAGAACAGGCTGCACTGTCCTGTCCAGGAGAGGGTGGGCACGAGGCCACTGGGGGTACCGAGTCGATCGCCCCACACACAGCAGGAGTGCTCGCGGCCCTACCCAGCTAGGGCTCAGTGTGCGGCAACACGGATCATCAGAGAACATTCCCGCTGGCAGAGGAACCAGTGCCTCGCTGGGGCTCTGGACGGGAAGCGCCAACTTGGGGAGGGTGAGGGTGAGGAGATGGTGCCCTGCCTGCAGTGACAGACACTGAACAAAGGGCCCACCGCCCCAGACATGGACAGGGCAGGACGGGGCCAGTCAGCATCGACCAACTCTGGGCAGTAAATGGGCTTGGGTGGCCATCCGGTGAGATGGATGGAATGAGGAGCATGCCAAGGTGGGCATGGGGGGGCCTTTGGATCACGGGCACTGAGGGGACAGGAGAGAACAGGAGAAGCCACCTATAGCTCTGCGTTGGTGGGTGCGTGCAAGGAGGAGGACGCCCTGAGTGTCCTTCCAGAGGGACGTGTCCTCTGTGCGTGAGGCCTAGCCATCCACCTGGCCTCTGCAGGACACGGGCCGGTGGGTCTCCTCAACCTGGAGCGCCAAGAGCAAGTGTGGTCCTGCGAGATTCCCCTTCTCTAACTTACCGGAAGCGGCACGGCAGAGCCTGGGCAGCACGCAGACCCTGCTAGAGCACTGACCCCGCTGGAGAGCTGGCCCGCTAGAGCACGGCCCCACTGGAGCACTGACCCTGTTAGAACACTGACCCCGCTAGAGCACTGACCCCGCTAGAGCACTGACCCGCTAGAGCACTGACCCCGCTGGAGCACTGATCCCGCTACAGCACTGACCCGCTAGAACACTGACCCCGCTAGAACACTGACCCCGCTAGAACACTGACCCGCTAGAGCACTGGCCATCACAGAGTCCTGGCACAGGGCATGGGTTGAGGCTGGGGTGCACAGGGCAGGGGACCTTTAAATGTTTATTTTTGCTTTTCACATCGCACCTGGCAATGCTCGCAATGCTGAGGGGTTACTCCTGGCTCTGCACTCAGGAATTACTCCTGGCGGTGCTCGGGGACCATATGGGATGCTGGGGATCAAACTTTGGTCGGCTGTGTGCAAGGCAAATGCCCTACCCGCTGTGCTATAACTTTGGCGCCAAGGGCAGCGGGCTCTGGGGAAGCACTTACTGGAACGGGAGCTTCTCGTCATTGGGCTTGATGCAGCGGACGTGTGCGGTGTCGTGGCGTTCAGAGTCTCCATGAGCAGGTGCAGGGATTGCGAAACTGGGGGGCGAGAGGGAGGCCAGTGACTCCCGCCCTCGTGCCAGCGTGACACATGAACAAAGAGCAGCTGAGCTGGGCGGGAACACATGGACAACACCCACAGGCCTGTACTGTGGGCTTCCTCGCGGACCCCTATCAAGCCCCTCTAGTCTTCTGGCCCTGGGAGAAGGGAGATCTGCACCAGTGGGCAGAAGCCCTGTCTGTCCAGCCCGGCTATGGGTCACATGCACAGGCCTAAAGGGCTGATTTTCCTCCTACAGTGGAGGGCCTGGAGCTGGGAAAGGCAGGTCATGGGCAGTTGCCAGCAAGGACAGGGCATTGGGTGTCCAGGGCCTGCCACATGGCGGAGCATGTCACCTCACAAAGACCCGCCAAGGGTCCGTGGACTGTCCACTGGGCGCCCTGTGCGGATGCACGGTGGACTCTGGGCCTCCAGACCCCCTTCTTCCTCTCTGCTATTGTTCCCCCTTCAGAGGACACAGAGCTGGACACAGGGCCCGAGCTGGGCCACCCCGTCCCTTCCTCCTCTAACCGCCTATGGCCCACGGCTGACCTGGTGGCCCACGGTTTTCTTGTGCTCTTTGTTGGAGGCCTTCAGGGGAGGTCGGGCTGAGCGAATGTTGATCTTCGAGGATGAGCCCTTGCCGGAAGGGGTGGTGGCAGGGACGGGGTCTTTGTCATCATGGAACAAGTCAGCCACAAGTGGGAACTAGAAGGAACACGAAGAGAGTAACTGCAGACGAGACCTGCTGTGCTCTAAGGGGAGAGTAACTGCAGATGAGACCTCCTGTGCTCTAAGGGAGAGTAACTGCAGATGAGACCTAATGTGCTCTAATGGGAGAGTAACTGCAGATGAGACCTGCTGTGCTCTAAGGGGAGAGTAACTGCAGATGAGACCTGCTGTGCTCTAAGGGGAGAGTAACTGCAGGCGAGACCTGCTGTGCTCTAAGGGAGAGTAACTGCAGACGAGACCTGTTGTGTCTTAGGGAGAGTAACTGCAGACGAGACCTGCTGTGCCTTAAGGAGAGTAACTGCAGACGAGCCTGCTGTGCTCTAAGGAGAGTAACTGCAGACGAGACCTGCTGTGCTCTAAGGGAGAGTAACTGCAGATGAGACCTGCTGTGCTCTAAAGGAGAGTAACTGCAGACGAGACCTAATGTGCTCTAAGGGAGAGTAACTGCAGATGAGACCTCCTGTGCTCTAAGGGAGAGTAACTGCAGATGAGACCTGCTGTGCTCTAAGGAGAGTAACTGCAGACGAGACCTAATGTGCTCTAAGGGGAGAGTAACTGCAGATGAGACCTGCTGTGCTCTAAGGGTAGAGTAACTGCAGATGAGACCTGCTGTGCTCTAAGGGGAGAGTAACACAGCGAGACATGCTGTGCTCTAAGGGGAGAGTAACTGCAGACGAGACCTGCTGTGCCTGAAGGGAGAGTAAGTGCAGACGAGACCTGCTGTGCTCTAAGGGGAGAGTAACTGCAGATGAGACCTGCTGTGCTCTAAGGAAGTAACTGCAGGCGAGACCTGCTGTGCTCTAAGGGAGGAGTAACTGCAGGCGAGAACTGCTGTGCTCTAAGGGAGGAGTAACTGCATGCGAGACCTGCTGTGCTCTAAGGGAGAGTAACTGCAGATGAGACCTGCTGTGCTCTAAGGGAGAGTAACTGCAGATGAGACCTGCTGTGCTCTAAGGAGAGTAACTGCAGACGAGACCTGCTGTGCCTTAAGGGAGAGTAACTGCAGACAAGACCTGCTGTGCCTTAAGGGGAGAGTAACTGCAGGCGAGACCTGCTGTGCCTTAAGGGGAGAGTAACTGCAGACGAGACCTGCTGTGCCTTAAGGGGAGAGTAACTGCAGACGAGACATGCTGTGCTCTAAGGGAGAGTAACTGCAGAGCGAGACCTGCTGTGCTCTAAGGGAGAGTAACTGCAGGCGAGACCTGCTGTGCCTTAAGGGAGGAAGTAACTGCAGACGAGACCTGCTGTGCTCTAGGGGAGAGTAACTGCAGACGAGACCTGCTGTGCTCTAAGGGAGAGTAACTGCAGATGAGACCTGCTGTGCTCTAAGGGAGGTAACTCAGACTCTGGCCTAAGGGGTAGGACTGGGCGGGAGCTGCTGGGAGAGCATCTGCAGGCAGACCTGCTGTGCTCTAAGGGGAGAGATATCTGCAGACGAGACCTGCTGTGCTCTAAGGGGAGAGTAACTGCAGGCGAGACCTGCTGTGCTCTAAGGGGAGGGAGTAACTGCAGGCGACCTGCTGTGCCTAAGGGAGAGTAACTGCAGGCGAGACCTGCTGTGCTCTAAGGGGAGAGTATCTGCAGACGAGACCTGCTGTGCCTTAAGGGGAGAGTAACTGCAGACAAGACCTGCTGTGCTCTAAGGGGAGAGTAACTGCAGGCGAGACCTGCTGTGCCTTAAGAGGAGAGTAACTGCAGACAAGACCTGCTGTGCTCTAAGGGAGAGTAACTGCAGGCGAGACCTGCTGTGCTCTAAGGGAGAGTAACTGCAGGGGAGACCTGCTGTGCTCTAAGGGGAGAGTAACTGCAGGCGAGACCTGCTGTGCCTTAAGGGAGAGTAACTGCAGATGAGACCTGCTGTGCCTTAAAGGGAGAGTAACTGCAGACGAGACCTGCTGTGCTTTAAGCCGAGGGACTCTCTAGAGGAAAGGAGTTGCTCCAAAGAACCAAGGCTTTGCCCACAGAGACAGGCACTCACAGTGGCCCCATGGAGGCACCAACCCAGACATCCATGAACAGAGCATGATCCATCCAGGCCTGGGGGTGTCTCCACACAGCACAGATGCAGGGGCCCAGGCTGCTACACAGATGAACCCGAAGTCACTCAGGAGTTACTCCTGGCAGTGCTCAGGGGTTAGTCCTGCCTCTGCACCCATGAGTTACTCCTGGTGTAACTCGGGGGGGCCATATGGGATGTTGGGAATTGATCCTGGGTTGGCTGCATGCAAGACAAACACCCTCCCCGCTGAATATTGCTCCTGCCCCTGGAGCATTTTGAGGCAGAAACAGCTGCCCACCCTTCCCTCGCCAGGTTCCCAGCGCTCCGCAGCCCCAGCTGCTCACTGCTCACCTTGCTGGCCTTCAGGACATTGATCTGCTCCTCATACACCGTGTCCGGTTCTTCTCAAGAAGCCGTCGGAGAGGTATTCCACCTGCACACAGGGCAGGACGTGGGCAGCGCGTGAGCCCCGTGTGAGTCCCAGCCCCTGCGGATGTGCCTATCTCAAACCCGCAGTTGCTGGGGACTCAGAGTGAGGACGGGCTCCTGTGCGTGAGCCGTCTGTGGGAACCGGGAGTTTCTGTGATGCCCTTACAGGAGGCTTCCTCTGGGGGCTGCCGACCAGCCCACCCTGCTGTGTGCAGGAGAAATCCAGGAAAGGTTCCCCTCCTCCCACTCCCCGATGTCCTTCTCTCCCAGTACCTGAGCTGCTGCTCTGTTCCCAGGACAGAGGCACCCGCCTCTCCCATGGCATTTGTGAAGAGTCTGGCTGGAAAGTGACAACTAGGGGTTCGCATGTGGGTGCCCCAGCGATGGCAGGGAAAAAAGGTACAGGGCCCTACCCAGCAGACTGCAGGCCACTGGCAAGTATAACGGATGGACGGTACCCTGAACCCCGCCCACCTTGTCAGCGAAGTGGGACGGCGATGAAGGCCGTGTTGGACATGCGGGGCTTCTGGAAGTGCCGGCTGCCGCCGTGCCGGTCGTACAGCTTCTGAGCCCAGTTCTGGTCGGTTCCTTTGGGCACCTGTGGCACCACAGAAGTGGATGTTTTGTGTAAAGGGAAATGCATGTCACACTGGAAGACAGAACCCCCAGCCAAGGCACCTCCAGAGGCTGGATTCTGCCCTCCAGCTTGATCCTAGCTGACTGCACGAGGCCAGACAAGACCATGGAGCAGGTGCCAGCAAAGCAAGCCGGGTGGTGGCAGATGCTGGACGCAAGGCAAACGCTCTAGCCACTGTATGATCCTCTGTCTCCCGGCCACGCACCTACCTCATCCTGAACCCTCCTCAGTCACTGCGAAGAGTGCAGGGTCTTCACTACTCCCTCGGCAGCTGGTATCAGCCCTACCTGAAGGTGACCGCTGCATCAGGCATCACTTTTCCACTGGCCTCATTCAGTAAAGGAATACAACCAGTGCCACAAGGAAACTGCTTACCCCGTCAGGAAGCAGTTTCTCAGGGACTCCGTAGGCACACGGCCTTCTCGAGATACCATCCAGTGTGACCACCACCAAGCACCGGAAGAAAGCCAAGAAAAGAAAAACTTTCCCTGAGGGCAGCTATTAATTGTGTTGGGCAGACGAAAAGAAAAATATGTAATTCAGCATTTTTGAAACAGATTCTGCCTCGGCTCTGTCTCCAAGCCTCCTATGTATAGAAACACCAGCTACGGGGAGGAAGGGGGCAGTGGGGTGGAGAATGTGCCAGGAGGCACAGCCAGGGCTTGGGCACAAGGTATCAGGCACAGCAAATGGGGGGCAGAGCAGGCCGTGGGGCACCTCAGCAGACACGTGCGTGCCCCACCGTCACAAGGCATAGCTCAATGCCGCTCCTCTGTGGGATGTGAAGAAACTCACTAACGGGACCCAGAGAGCTGGCTCCGGAGTTACGGTGCATGGTCTGCACATAATGGACACTGGTCAGATCCTGGGCACCGCATATGGTCCCCTGAGCCCTACCATGAGTAATCCCTGAGCATAGAGCCAGGAGAAAGCCCTGAGCATGGCTGGGTAGGGGCCAAATAAAATAAAAATAAAGGTAGTAAGGGGATAAGAAGTTGACAAAAGCAACAGTAGCTGAGAACTGAACCTACCAGGGTGGCAGGCAGAGGGTGGAAGGCAGGTGGACGATGACAGGAAGTGGACACTGGAGGAGGGTATTTAAATCCTATCATCAACAGTATTGTGCGCCACGGCGCCTCAAGTGAAACTGGAAACACCAAAGAAAGTTGGCGACAACTAAAAAAGATGGGGCTAGAATAGTAATACATCAGGCAAGGTGCCTGCCTTGCACGTAGTCAAATTCCTATTCCTGGCACCCCATACGGTATCCCAGCCTGCTAGGAGTGATCCCTGAGTGCAGAGCCAGGAGTAAGCTCTGAGCACTACTGGGTATGGCCCACTCCACTTCACCCTGACCTCCCAAAAGAAATGATTGAAAAATAAAAATGCTCAGACTCAGAGTTGAAAAGATGAACAAAAATAGAAGAGAAAGAAACTTCCCAGCCGGGAGGAATGAGTATAGGACTAAGTTCGGCATAGCTCATTTCTGTAATTTTTTAAATAGGAAAACTGGGTCTTTGTGTTTCTTACCAAACAAACTCTCAGGGGAATCCGGTCTGCTTCCCAGAGACGCTTGTTAATTTAAGGCCCATGTTGTTAGATAAGATTAACATCTCTTATTCCCACTTAGACTGGTGAGGACTGTCCATTTATTTTAGACCTTTTCAGTTATATATTTTACCATAAACCCAGACACTGCCCTATTATCTCTTAGTCTCCTGGAAGCCCAAGGTGCTCAGGGCTTTATTCTGACTCTGAGCTCAGGGATCATTCCCTGGCCAGCACAGGGGAACCAAGGTGGTGCAGGTGATGTAACCGGGTTGGCTGGCTACATGCAAGGCAAGTGCCCCACCCGCTGTACTATGGCTCTAGCACCCCACCCACTGTACTATGGCTCTAGCGCCCCACCCGCTATACTATGGCTCTAGCGACCCACCTGCTGTGCTATGGTTCTAGCGCCCCACCCACTGTACTATGGCTCTAGTGCCCATCATACCAGCTGTACTATGGCTCTAGTGTCCCACCCGCTATACTTGGCTCTGGCGCCCCACCCACTGTACTATGGCTCTGGCACCCACCCGCTGTACTGTGGCTCTAGCACCCACCCACTAAACTATGGCTCTAGCTCCCACCTGCTATACTATGGCTCTAGTGCCCATCCTACTAGCAGTACTATGGCTCTAGAGTCCCGTGCGCTGTACTATGGCTCTAGCATCCCACCTGCTGTACTATGGCCCCGCCCACTGTACTATAGCTCTAGTGTCCCACCTGCTGTACTATGGCTTTAGTGCCCTACCCACTGTAGTATGGCTCTAGTGTTCCACCCACTGTACTATGGCTCTATTTGGTATTTTCACTCTGCAAAATACAGAAGAGCCTGAGAACCGTGAACAAACACAGACACCCACTGTCCTCGCTTCTGTATCATCTACGTCTATGTCAGGCAGGCGAGTGCCTCTGTGTCTGCCACTGAAGCCATGGTGTCTGAGCAGCAGCCCCCTCACCTATACGGGCCAGACAGCAAAGCTTCTCCCATGCACTAGAGGCAGGAGGTGCAGGCAGCTGCTCCCTGAGGGTGGCAGCCGTCTCTGCCCCTGTGTCTCACCTTACACTCTTCATCCAGCAGGTCCAAGATGCCCAGCTTGGCCTCTATGAGGTCGATACAGGGCTGGTTGTCACAGAAATCAATCAAAGTCCAAGGGATCTGCTCCTTCATGTATTCTTCTTGTTCCAGTTTGAAAAGCGTGCTGGGGGAAGAAGGCAGAGGTTGGGGCTAATGACCCAAACACACCCGAATCTCCACCTCCCCAGACCGTGACGTCCAAGAGGTCCAAGTCCTGGAGGATGAAAAATGCCCAAAGCAGAAAAGGTTCGAGCACCATCATCACAGTCAAGATTGCCGTGAGCCTGTCGGTGCAGGCGCCGAACCGCACTCAGATGTGGCTTAACTGACGGCGCTGCAACGACGATGTGCTAAGGCAGACTCACTCAGGGGCTCTCAGACCCAGGGCACTGCAACCCCCGATCCCTGAAATCATCATCTCACTGCTGCCCCTTCCCATGGCAGGAAGACTTGTGACTGGCTAGAAAATGCTTGGAATAGAAGTCAATCCCATACAGAAACAGAGAATAAAACCAAACACCAGGAAAATAAACAGCTCTGCTGAACAACCGTGAGTCTTAGAGGAAATCAGAAGATTCCTGGAAACAAATGAGAACGAAGATATGAACTACCAGAACTTTTGGGACACAGCTAAAGCATTGTTAAGAGGAAAATTTATAGCTCTGCAAGCATTCATCAGGAAGGTAAAGACCCATATAAATAATTTGACTTCATGGCTTAAGATCTTAGAAAATGACCAACAACAGGAGTGCAGAAAGAAGGAAATAATTAAACATAGAGTTGAAATCAATGATCTGGAACTCCAACATACAAAACAAAAGATCAATGAAACCAAAAGTTGGTTCACTGAAAAATATCAACAAGATCGATAAACCTCTTGCAAGACTCAGAGAGAAAGGGAGAGAGAGGACCCTAATAAACTGAATCAGAAATGAAAAGGGGACATCACAATAGAAACCAAAGACATTCAAAAGATCATCAGAGGTTACTCTGAGAGTCTGTACACCAGGAAACAAGAGAACCTAGAAGAAATGGACAGATTCCTGGATTCCTATAACCTCCCAAGGCTGAACCAAGACTTGGAATACTTGAACAAGCCTATCATTATCGAGGAAACTAAAATGGTAATCAAATGTCTTCCCAAAAACAAAAGCCCAGGTCTAGATGGATTTACTAGTGAATTATTCCAATCCTCTTAAAGTTTTTCCAGGAAACTGAAGAAACAGAAACACTCCCAAACAGCTTCTACAAGGCACATATAACCTTGATACCCCAAACAGACATAAATATCACCAAAAAAGAAAATTACAGACCAATATCCCTGACTAACACAGATGCAAAGATCTTCAACAAAATACTAGCAAACAGAATCCAAAGACTCATCAAAAAGATCATACACCATGACCAAGTAGGATTCATCCCGGGGTGCAAGGATGGTTCAACATTCACAAATCAATCAACATAATACATCATACCATTAAATATTAAAAACCATATGATCAGGGCCCCCCGGCAGGTGTGGTGGGCTGGGGCGGGGTGTCTACACCGGGCTGTGGGCCCTGGATGGTGGATGGTACATGGAGAGTGGAGAGTTTGAATGAGTAGGCTGGGCAGGTCCTCCCAGGTCTTGTACAGGGAGGTGAGGGATTAGAATGTCATTAGACAGCGGGATGGGTGGACGCTCCCTTTGTGGAGGTCCAGAGGACAGGGAGGGGGGGGGGGCTCTAGGTGGGGCGGTGGGGGGGGCGGGCCCGGATGGACGGAGGGGGGGGGGGGCGTCGCCCGGGGGTCCGGAAGCCGAGGGTCACCACGCTAGCACTTTATTCAGGCTGGGATGTCCGAGGAAGGTTGAGGGTGGGGGGAATGATGTTTTGGTAATTGAAACAGCAGAGGGTTTGCTGAGAGGGAGAATACAGAGGAAGGAGATGACTTAGAGCCGCCGGTTGGGGGGGGGAGGGAGAAGGACGTTTGGGAGGGTTCGGTGGGGGTGTTGGACCTGGAGCCAGGCGGTCCAAAAAAAAAAAGGAGAAGGTGGAATAAAAAATAAATAAAATCTGCAGGGCTAGAATTAAAAGAAGAGGGAGAGATGCAGAGATAGAGAGAAAGAGAGAGGGCTAGAAGGCAGCTGGGGGGAGTGGGAGGGGGTGTGGTGGGGGGTCGTGGAGGGGGTGCGGAGTTACGCCTTGTTGTAGTCCGGTGGTTGAAAATTAAAAAAAAACAATGATCATATCAACAGATGCAGAGAAAACATTTTACAAGATCCAGCACCCATTCATGATAAAAACTATCCACAAAATGGGAATTGAAGAAACTTTCCTCAATATATCGAAAGCCACTTACCACACATTCATTATAAAAAACTATCCACAAAATGGGAATTGAAGAAACTTTCCTCAATATATTCAAAGCCACTTACAAGCCCACAACAAGCATTATTTTTAATAGGGAAAAACTAAAAGCCTTCCCCCTAAGATTGGGGACAAGACAAGATTGTCCACTATCACCTCTTCTATTCAACACAGTACTGGAAGTATTTGCCATAGCATAAGTAAAGAAAAGTCATTAAGGGTTTTCAGATGGGAAAAGAAGAATCCAAACTATCACTATTTGCAGATGACATAATACTATGTCATAATACTATGACATAATACTACTAGAGAACCCTAAAGTTTGTACCTAAAAGCTCCTAGAAACAGTAATGTGTATAACAGAATGGCAGGTTACAAAATCAATACCCCCTAAATCTGTGGCTTTCCTATATGTAAACAATGAAAGAGAAGACAGTGATCAAAAAAAATCCCATTCATAATTGTTCCTCAGAAAATCAAGCACTTAGGAATCAGTTTAACTAAGAATGTATAGGACCTGTACAAAGAAAACTACAAATGCTGCTTCAAGAAATCAAAGAGGACATGAGGAAACAGAAACACATGCCCTGCTCATGGATTGGGAGAATCAATATTGTCAAAATGTCAATACTCCCTAAAGCATTATACAGATTCAATGCAGTCCCTATAAGGATACCCATGACATATTTCAAAGAAATTGACCAAACACTCCTGAAATTTGTATGGAAAAGTAAACCCACACAAGTACCTAAAGCAATCCTTAAAAATAAAGAAGATGGGAGGCAAAACTTCCCAGACTTCAAACTGTTCTACAAAGCAGTAGTAATTAAAACAGCATGGTACTGGAATAAAGACAGACCTGTGGACTTATGGAATAGAGTAGAATATCCTGACACACATCATCAAATATATGATCACTTAATCTTTGATAAAGGAGCAAAAAATACAAAGTGGAGCAAGGAAAGTCTCTTCAACAAGTGGTGCTGGGAAAAATGGGCAGCTATCAAAAAAAAAATGAACTTAAACCTCTGTCCAATGCCATGCACAAAAGTCAGTCAAAATAGATTAAAGATCTCAATATTAGACCTGAATCCATAAAGTCAAAAGAAGAAAACATAGGCAAAATCCTCCATGACATTGAAGCTAAAGGAATCTCAAAGATGAAACACCACTAACAAAGCAAATGAAGCAAAGATAAACCAACAGGACTACATGAAATTAAAAAGCTTCTGCACCTCAAAAGAAACAGTGACCAAGATACAAAGACAACCCACAGCATGGGAAAGAATATTCATCTGATAAGGGGTTATAGAATATCTAGATATATATATATATATATGGCACTGGTAAAAACTTCACAAGAAAAAACAACAGCCAGCTCCATCGAAAAATGGGGAGAAGAAATGAAGAGATGCTTCCTCAAAGAAGAAATTCAAATGCAAAAAAGGCATATGAAAAAATGCTCTTCATCACTAATCATCAGGGAGTTGCATCAGGGAGATGCAAATCAAAACAACAATGAGATATCATCTCACTCCACAGAGACTGATACACATCCAAAAGAGAACATTTTTTGCTGGCATGGATTTGGGAACAAAGGGACTCTCATCTATTGTTGATGGGAATGTCGACTGGTACAGCCTTTTTGGAAAACAATATGGATATTCCTCCAAAGACTAGAAATTAAGCTCCCATTTGACCCAGCCATATCACTCCTGGGAATATACCCAGGGGCCCAAAAAACACACAGCAGAAACACCATCTGCACTTCTATGTTCATCACATTACAATTCACAATAGCCAAAATATGGAAACAACCTGAGTGCCCAAGAACAGACAACTGGATAAAAAACATCTACACAGTGGAATACTATGCAGCTGTTAGAAAAAAGTGACGTCGTGAAATCTACCTACAAATGGATGAACATGGAGAAGATCACGTTGAGTGAAATTAGTCAGAAGGAAAAGGACAAATATAGAATGACTGCATTCATTTGCAGGATATAAAAAATAATATGAGACTAATATCCAAGGCCAAGCAAAACAGGGACCAGGAGGACTTGTCAGTGGATGGAATCTACAACAAGAGTGTGGGGGTCAGAGGGTAGGTAAGATAGAGAAGGGACCAGCGTGCTAACAATTATTGGAAATGGCAATGCCAGACATGTAATGCGATTTGGAGATGACCGCTGGACTAGAGCCATTACCGACTGGATCCCACGGGACATCAAAAGATCACGTGGCCGTCCACCTACAAGATGGTCAGACTTCTTCGTCAAGACCCTGAATGAACGGTTTGAGGCTCTTCAAATTCCTGAAGCAACCAGATTCCATTGGGCTACACTGGCATGTGATAGGGTCAAATGCAAACATTACTGGCGCCCGCTAGAGCAAATCGACAAATAACGGGATGTCAAGTGATCAAGTGATCAATGCCAGACTAGAACTGAGCCTTGAATGTAAGCAAAGAGATATACACGATAACTCCTAAATGTATGTATTGCAAGCCAAAATGCGAGAGAGCGAGAAAAAAGAGAAAGAGAGAGAGAGAGAGAGAGAGAGAGAGAGAGAGAGAGAGAGAGAGAGAGAGAGAGAGACTGCTTGGACCCGTAAAGGTCAGGCTGGGGCTAAGGGAGCAGTCTGCAGGGAAGGAGCTCTCCCCTCTTGACCCAGCTATCCCATTCGGATCCGCTCATGGATGGTGAGGGCCTCCCTAAAGCCAGGGCATCCCAGGAATCACAGGACAGGGTGGGCTCGAGTCCTCTGACGGGGTGGAAGACAATGGAGCCACGTCCGCAGCAAGTACAGAGCCAGTCCGGCCGGGACCCAACTGGCCCCACCCAGACCGCAGCCCCGACCTATCCAGATGCAGACCACCCAGCCTGATCCACCCAAACGCAGACCCCCCAGCCTACCGAGTTGAACTGCTGCTGGAGCTTCTCGTTGGCATAGTTGATACAGAACTGCTCAAAGCTGTTGACCTCAAAGGTCTCGAACCTGCAGAACGGAAGAGAGGACCCAGTAAGAGCCGGTCTATCAAAGGTGCTGCTGAGACTCGGGCCAGAGCCCCACCTCCACAGACTGTCCCTGGGGGGGCACAGAAGGCCCAGACTCTGTTTGCGGGACCCCTGGACCACCATAGCAGGCATCCGCCTGAGAGCGTGGCTGAATTAGAAGAGCAAGACTGTCAATCTAGCTTCCAAAGTAGAGGCTCTGGAGACATCTCAGGAAGCATGCAGTCTACACATCTGGGTGTAGACCAGAGTGACCTTGATTCTCTCCCACCTCTTGCCACCCCCATTTCCCTATAGGGTTTTTTTAAGGGGCTATACCGTAGAAGCCAGTGGGACTAGGTGCAGAATATACCTGGGACCTTTCCAGTGTGGCAACCTTCACTTTCTTTTTTAATTGAATCAGCATGCAATAGACCACTACAAAACTATTCATAATTGCGTTTCAGTCATACGTGTTCCAACACCTACCCCTCCACCAACACACACCAACACCAATGTGCCCTGTTTCCCTCCCCACCCCACCCCACAACCTGCCTTTCCTTCTTTTCTCTCTCACTTTTCCCTCCTTTTGCACAGTGTTTTGCAAAACAAGACATTGAAGGGTGATCATGTATGTTCCTTTACCAACTTTCCATACTTTCCATTACTATTATATACATACCATATACATACCAACTTTCCATTACTATTCTCAAGTACTATTGTCAAACTGCTCCCTTCTCTATCTTACCTACCCTCTGCTCCCCATACCTTTGTGATAGATTCCAAGCCTGGTCGAGTCCTCCCTGGTCCCTCTTTTGCCTGGCCTTGGACAGTAGCCTCATACTATTTTTTTTATATCCCACAAATGCATGCAGTCATTCTTTATCTGTCCTTTTCCTTCGGACTCATTTCACTCAGCATGATAGTCTCCATTTATACGCAATATATTCATCCATTTATATGCAAATGTCATGACTTCGTTTTTTCAAACAGCAGCATAGTATTCCATCATGAAGGAGTACCACAGTTTCTTTATCCAGTCATCTCTTCTCAGGGATGCAGCCTTCACTTCTAACGGTCCACCAGGCCCCTCTGATGCTGCACTGCAAACATCTCTCCCTGCAGTTGTTCTTTGTTATTTTTGACCACACCCGGAGATGCGCAGGGCTGGGTCCTCCTGGCAGGGCCTGGAGGACCATGTGGGATGCCAAGGAAGGAACCGGGTCAGCTGAGTGCATGGCAAACACCTTACCCACTGTACTAGCTCTCTGGCCCCGGAGATTACATTCTTGACAACAGAGTCATTTGTGACTTAAAACAGCAAGACACAACTCTGCAGGGCTCCAGAGTTCCTCCAACTCTGCAGGGCTCCAGGGCAGCAGGCGGCCTTCCTGGGTGAGGCGACTCTGAACATGAGGAGAGTGACAGGTGGGAGCACTGTGGGAGGCCAGGCTGGGACTCAGGAGGAAGCCTCCTTCCTCCCCAACTAAAGTCCTCCCCTCCCCAACTACCACTGGTCCCACCCTGCCACTGGGCACTCCGAGCCTCGAGAACACCGTGTCTCTCCTTTCACACAGACCACACACTCTCACCACTGGCTTCAGAGGAACTACCGAACACAGGAGCACCGCCGGGTGAGTCTGCGTGGGCAGTGTCCCTGTGCAGAGAGAGGCGGGCACTAATGAGCATGGCAGAGCCCAGGCCGAACTAGCTCGAGCATGCCATGAAAGGGAGTGCCTGCACGAGGCGGAAGACGGGGAAGGAGAACTGTGCCAGCCAGGAGTCAGATGCATGGAGA
This sequence comes from Cryptotis parvus, assembly GCA_021461705.1. Lineage (NCBI taxonomy): Eukaryota > Metazoa > Chordata > Mammalia > Eulipotyphla > Soricidae > Cryptotis > Cryptotis parvus. The sequence continues at coordinate 45,564 of JAJIBD010001561.1, read as the reverse complement.
AGAGCACTTGGTGAGGGAACAGCCTTGAACAAGCGGTTCCTGTAACCCTGCAGGTCCGGGCGCATAACACAGGATCCAAGACACAGAGCCCCAGCCAGAGCTGCGGCCCAGTCCCCACAGGAGCTAGGCCTGTGCACGCTGCTGGCTCCACTCCATGGAGGCATCCTCCCAGGCTAGGGGGCGCTGTGTACCCGGTCCTGCCCTGCAGCACCCCACTGCACCACAGGAGGGGGTGCTGACGATAGCCAAGTTCCAGCAGAACAGTCATCAATCAAACTTAGAAGGCCGATGAAAGAGTCAGCCTCGCCCTTGGCGGAGGCCTGGGAAGTGGACGTGTTTGCAGACAGCCCCACAGAGGAAGGATTTCAGGATCTCCCACTTGTCATTTTTTGGACAATGCCAGCACTCTACAAAGAACATTCTCATTAATTTCAGAAGGCCTGAAATTAGCTCACAATTTCCTTATTTCTAAGATATTATCTGGAAACAATTCTTCGGCCGGCAAGTGTAATTACTGCCATGCCAGAGGGCCAGAGATGAATGAGTGGCTGAGGAGGTTGGGAAAACATCTAGGGCGAACACAGGCGGGAAGAGGGGCGCCCGCCCCGCGCTGGCTGAGGCGTGGTGCGTGCTGATTCTTCCCATCAACAGAGATAACTTTCAAAAATAAACACAATGGATCTGTTTAGAGTTCAGAGCATTAAAACGTCATAAAGGAATTTATACACTACAAGGAATTGGATTCCTCCTGTAAAAATCAATGCTGAGCTTATTCAGACCAGAATTCTTGGGTGGGAGGAAGGTCAGAGCACAGAAGCAGCCTTGGGGCTGGGATATAACTCACACAGGTTGGCTGCAGGCTCAGCGTTGCCTGTGGGGTCCGTTCCCAGCAGCGCCCCAACTCTGCCCCCAAACTCAACGAGAGAGTCAAGATTCCGTGATCTATCCTGAGATCTGTATTTGCGGGGGTGGGAGAGTTTCGCCCCTACTTTGATTTACTTTGATCTTAGACTGAAACACAGCACATGATTTCCTTCCACTTCCATCTCAGGGTCCAGCTTAATCTCAGGTCTGGTCATGGTCAGAACGGGCCTCGACAGACAGGGGCGCCTGCTGGCAAGTGAAGCTGCAGCCCCCAACAGCCCCCAGTCGCTGCCTCTCCAGAGCAGCGCGGCAAGGGAAGCTCTGAAGGCGAGAAAGTTCTTTTCCCGGGTTCGGGAGGACATAACAGGACTCTTGGAGCTCAGCGCTGTCTATGCAGTGGACCCATGGGGGCCTCTGCCCTGAGAGAAGGTGCGGTGAACAGACACAGGATAGGGCGGTGCTTGGGAGCTGGGCTTCCGCTGGGGTGCTGGATGGCCATCAAGCTAGTCCTGCCAGCGTCCCCCTCCCCCAAGCTTCTGGATCCCACGCGAGCACCCACGGCTACTCAGGTGACTGACCTCGTGCTCTTCCTCCCCCCCGCCTGTTGCAGCGTCCCCTCATCCTTCTACCGTGCAGACAGCAGGCGTGGTGTGGCCAGGGCAGAGAGGCAGAGGGCCCTGAGCTCTGACGGGGTAGGAGGAGGGACAGAGGAGTGCAGGGAGGCTGACATTGCACGGAGCAACAGTAGGCGGATCCGGAGGGAACGGGGCACCACACCTCTATCCTCTTACGAGCTGCCTCTGGCCCCGCGTGTTACTTAAATCTGCCCTTGGGCCTCATTCACGCCTCCCCATCCTGTGATGCAGGAACTGTGTATGCCCCCCCAATAACAAGGAACCGAATAATGGAATAAATAATAAAATTATAAAATGCCACGGAGGTTCAGAGCCTAAGCGTCTGTTCTAGCCTGATGCTGAATTAGACATTTTCCTCTCTGAGCCTCAGTTTCCCAGCTGGGAAAATAAGAGATGCCCCCCAGCCAGGAGCCGCTGGTGCTCTGCCAGGGCGCACAGGCCTTCCTCAGGCTGTCCCCGACCCCTGGCCACAGGACCTACCCATAGATGTCCAGGACGCCGATGAAGGCGCCGCTGCTTGAGGTAAGCGCAGGGCCCCGTTCACGTGCTCCACGATCCAGCCGAACAGCTGCGGCGTACAGGTGCTTGGCGAGGGCGTCGCGCGTTGACCACCTGCTGCAGGGACATGGTCTTCCACGTAGGTCTCTGCAGCGGTGACCAGCTTTGCGGTGGCACAGCCAATGCTGCATCTGCGTGTGCTCCACGCCCAGCAGGCGGCAGAAGGCGTCCAGGTGCTCGTCCTGAGGCTGAGGAGGCAGGCATGGGGTCAGCAGGGGCAGGAGGGACAGGGTCAGCAGGGGGCAGGCATGGATGGGTGTCAGGAGGAGGCAGGCGGGACAGTAGTCAGCAGGGACAGGCTGGGATGGTATCAGCAGGGGGCAGGTGGGACTCCACCGCCGCTCTGCCCTCTCTCCTCTGCCCAGTGGGCAGACAGGCCCCACTCCCGGGCCTCCATAGCAGCCTGCAACCCACTTTGTCCCCCCCCACCCACACATACGCTCCCCTGCTAAGTGGATAAGGCAGTGGTAGGGCCCAGCGAGTGTTGCTCAGGGGCCAGAAAGATAGCACAGTGGGCAGGGCGGGTCTCACACAGATCTGACCTGGGTTCTATCCCCTGGCACCAGGCAGGGTACCCTGAGCCCTACCAGGAGCGATCCGTGAGCACAGAGCCAAGAGGGAAGCCCTGAACACCACCCATGTACCATCCAAACGGAAAGAAACTTCTGCTCAAACTGATCATGACACCTGCCAAAGGGAAACACCCTCCAGCCCTCGCCCTCCCGGTCCATGGCAGCTCAGCCGCAGAGCACCAGCAGGGCAGGACCCGGGAAGGAGCCGGTGCTCGGGAGAAACCACTGGGAGAAAGGAGCCAGCGGTGGCCGACCCTCCCGACACCCCCACTCTGGGTTATCTATGACCCGCCCCCAGAGCTAGACACGCAGAGGCACCCGGGGCTCCCGGCCAGAAGGGACCCTGGCAGGGGACAGTTGGGGGTTGGTCCTGGAAAGTGTCAGCTTGGGTGTGGGAGTGATCCTGACCAGCTCACAGGCTTGGGAAATGCAGGCCCTGCCCAAGGAGCCCAGAACCTTCTGGAAAGAGATGTACTCTCTCTCTCCGACTCTCCGAGCAGTGGCTAGGATGAGTCCCCACACTGGTGACCTGGTGCGACCGCGCCATTTGCCGCCTGCCGCTGCAGAAACACCAGGTGTGTGCATGCAGGTGCTCAGGGCTGAGTCACTATGAACCGTCTGGGCGTCTCCTGGATAACAGAGGAAGGTGGGAGACGCCCCTGTCCAGGCTGCCCCTCTCTCCTCCCCTCCACTGTGCCCAAGTCACCTGCACCGGACCCTCCCTAGAGGAGGGGGTTTATGAGAAGCACGCTTAGCCCTACCAGGGGACACCCCTTCCCCCTACCCCCGACCGCATAGCCCTCAGCTCCCAGGAATGAGGCCTCTTGGTCTAGGTGACGCTAAATGACACACAGCCGAGCTTCACACACATGTTTGTGCTCTTTGCTGGGAGGGAGGGAGACAGCAGAGGCGGAACGCTGGGGTAAACGCAGGCCCTGAGGGCTGCTGGGGAGTGCCAGACCCCCCAGAGCCCACGTTCAGACCCAGATAAAAGCAGTCGGGAATCCCTGCTCCAGCCCCCACTGGGTAAGAAGCAGAGACACCTGAAGTGCCATGCTCCGCTCAGTCCCCAGGTCGGGCCCACCTGCCCGACATACCAGTGACTTCTGCACTTTGACCCTGTCACAGCAAAGTTCCCATCAGCTGGCCCTTGAGATGCTGAGCACCAAATCATGGGGTTGCAGGCTCTGGAGCAAAGACCTTCCCTCCCCAGCTTCCTCTCCCCACTATCATTAGTTCACTCCTGCCTGTGTTAACTCGGCGGCAGGGAGAGAATCCTATAGAACATGCTGGACCCCCTCCACTTTGGCCGGGGAACTTGTCTGTGAGGAGGCGTTGGCCAGGACGTCAGGGGGCATGTTCCATGAATATACACACCATCCCCCAGCCCACCTCCACCCCAGCGTCCCTAGGCCATGTGTGTCCTCCTACAGACGCTTAAAGCCCATCTGCTCCCTAGCCAGAGCAATTACAAGATAATCAAACAGCAGCGTAGGGGAGAGGCCTCTCCCCACCTCCCCATCCTGCGGCCAGTGTTTTTCCGGAGTTTGGAGTGTGGACAGAAAGGTACTGAACGGAGGAAAATGGGGGACAGTTGGGACCCAGCTGATCCTTGTGATCAACGAGGGAGAAAAGTTTTATGGGGCCTTTCTGGAATTTAACTGACTCAAAAACCATGAGCTAAGACATGTCAAGGTTTGTTCCTTTACTGACTTTCAGCAAGCAGCTCTTACGCAGTCGTCAGTTACAACTATCCGTCACAGTGGTTCCTCGCCTACCCCAACCGCATCACCTCTCACTGCAGAACATGATGCCCAAAGGAGAGAGAGAGGAAGAAGGAAGGAAAGTGCCTGTTACAGGGACAGGCGGGTGGTGGGGGGTGGTCGGAGGGAAAAGGGGGATTTTCCTTTTCCCTCGCTTTCCAGCTGACACCAGGTGGGGGCGCTGCCCTCCCAAACAGGTTGCTTATGGCCTGCCCACAGACAGGAGGCTTACTTGGGACCGGTCTCAGATGAGACTCAGATGAAGAGTCTTTGGCCAGCAAGAATGGCCTCTGCCGAGTCCCCTCAGCACCCCTCTCTCCCCTAGCACCATCATGCCAAACCCACTGTCCTCCACCCCCACTCACCAACGTCCAGGGCACCCAATGTCCCCCAGCCTCACCACGTCCCTCTACTACACCCAGGTGGAGAAACATCACAGTGTTCCCTAAAGACCAGGCGGCTCCCCAAATCCCAGGTCACTTCTCTCATGGGAACAGCAAGTGGGGCTAGGGAAGGACACTGAGCTGGTGACTGTCCTGCCCACGTCATCCTCTGCCCAAAGGCTGGGCCAGGGCTCAGACCGGCCCAATGACACGAGGGCGATTCCTGCTTGCTGCGCTGGTGCAGAAGCCCCAGGCTGGGAGGGCTCCTGGCTCGCTGGGTCAAGACCCAACCTCATGGGTTCTGTCCCTGACAGCCAATATGGCATTGTCCACTGTGTAGGGTGAGGTCACCGCCGATATTCTCAGGGTTCAGGGTCTGTGCAACAAAGCCTGTGTGCCCCCAGCTTCTGGTCACTTCCTTCCATGCCAAGTTGGCGAAACGAAACTCAAACCGAGTTGCATCCTGAGCCTCTGCCAGCAGGGCGCAGAGTGGGGTCTGTAATCAAGCAGATCCCACTGCTAGAGGATGGAATAACACTTCCAGCCCAGGCCGATACCACCACGTGGCAGGCCAGATGTGGTTGTGTACACCGCTGCCTCAGTGCTGACCGCCATCGCTGTCTGGCGCATGTCTCTCTCAGTGGGCCATGGAAAGTGAACGGGGAGCAGAAGCCAGCACTGACCAGGTGGAAATCTCACGCAGATGCTCAGCTCAAGTCCTGTCTAACCCACACTGGCACAATTGCTCCCACCATCCCGTCTACCCAACGGGGCTGACCCTGCACCCGACTCCCTGCAGCTGGGACCTCCTCATGGAGCTCAGCGAGGACCCAGCCACTGGTCATCCTTTGTTAGAAGTCCATGGGCCTCACTGGTTTCCCCCAATGCATCAAAAAAGAGCTTCTTGAGCAGCCACTGAATTCCCTGCCTCACCAGATAGAAGCTGGAGGGCAGCAGGTCCGAAAAAAGGATGGATGTGTTCTTTAAAAAAAAAAATTATCAGCAAGGAAACAGGAGCCGTAACTGAAGAATAAATAACCTACGAGTGTCCTCGAGGGTAAAGGCCCGTTTGTCGCATCAAGCCGGACGAGCAGCGCGAACCGCTGCTTTATCTCGGGGGCTGGAGTGAGCCTTACCGAGACGCTGCAGGACTCCGCCATCGCGCTCCGCCCGGATCTCCACGTTCCCGAGGTGCAGGATAGAAGCAATTATCTTAAAAATGCTTATCTGATGGGACTCTTGCACTCCTGAGGGGAGAGAGGGATGAAAGACACTCAGTACCCGTGACAGGAGAGAAAGGACATTGCATCCTCCGTCAAAGGACTGTTAGAAGAAAGGCTTGATTCTTCTTTTTTCTTTCTTTTCCGTTTCTGGACCAATAACTCCTAAAATGATCCAGGCTCCTCACCAAGTAATTGCCACTCAGAGCAACAGCTCTGAGGCTAAAGGGGCTTCCTGGACAACACAGGAAATCTCCCGGCTGATTGTGTTGATTAAACCAGATGGGTCACGCCGCTGTCCCCTCAGAGAAGCCGTAATCACAGGCCCACGCTGGACTTGCACCTCAACGCTCTGAGGGTGCTCTTGCTGCTTCCGTTTACAGAGAATGGTCATTATCTGCTGTCCTTTTCTTCCCCACATCAGCGCCTGCAAACATCTGCGCCACAAATCCAAAGCGCCCACAGGGGACCGGGAGCAGAAGCATCCCGGGGCTCTCAGGAGCAGGAGGGCCAGCTGGCGCGTTGCTGTTCCCGTCCTGCTTCGGTAAAAGAGCGGAAGCGACCACCCGGAACCTGGGCGCACCCTCACCTAGCCTGGCAGCCAACTTCCGCAGATGTCCCCCAAGGACCGGGTGCCCTCCTAGAGTCGACTTTGCTTCCAAAAGCTATCAAAATACATTTTTGTTTTTCTTTACAAAACGTTTCAGGCTTATAATCAGGCTACAGAATAAGAGTAACCCTCAGCCTCCCGGTTTGGGAAATAATACAACTGTCCTGTTTCCTCCCCAAGGACACCTATGGGGTGGGAGTGTACGCCTGCCGGTGCTCAGGGCTTATTCCTAGCTCTGTGCCCAGGGATCTCTCCTGGGTGCTCAGGAGCCAGATTTCTAACCTGGGTCAGCTGCAGGGAAGGCGAGTACTTCCCCCCTGTCCTTCCTCTTGGTCCCCCCGTCGCCTGTGAGGCAGTTCTCTACTCAGGCTGAACACAAAGGCAGCGGCCGGCATTTACAGGGGAGTGGGGGTCCCGTGAGCTGGGCTCTCACTGCTGCTCGGATAGTCACTCAGGTAAGCCACCAGGTGTTCGGACAAGATAAAGGCAGACTTGATAAGCACTGGGCAACTGTGGCCAGTTCACGGGGTTGGGATTCAATTTTAAATTATGTAAAAAATCTCAAAATATACAAAATTTAAAAACAATTCTCACTCTTGGTTCCTTATTGCTTGGCACACAAACTCAAGTATTCATACTTCTCTATAGAAATGCAGACTTATTCCATAGAAACATATGGTTTTAATTAAAAAAAAAATACAATAGCTAGAGGTTGAGTAGTTTAGGCATATGTCCTGTTTTGGAGTAACTGAATTAAGTTTATAAAAGCAAATAGGCTAAAGCCACAGAGATAAGCAGGACAAGAGGAGAGGCTGAGCGGCTGTCCCCAAACAAGCAGTAAAGCATCGAGCCTGGGATTGTTATTGGGGGCGCAGGAGCTGGGTCACAGCCAGCAGCCTGTGGGCGCTACGCCCGCTCTGTGCCTGGGAGCATGCAATGCCAGGGCTGGTGGTCAGTCTACCACATGCAAGGCCAGTGTTCTCACCTCAGCACCATTTCTCCAGGCCTTTGTGATCATTGGTGAAGTCTAAGTCCCTGCTGACTTAGGGCAAGCGGGGAAGTGGGTGCTGGGCCCAAGAGTGACGACGGTCTCCCTCCTTTCTCCAGCACTGTTCAGTGCTTTGCACATCCCAAAGACCTGCCAGCAGGTCCTGGTAGGCATTTAAGCCACAGACACTGTACCGGATTGAGCGAGAGCCCTCTCTGGACACAGCGAGCTCTACACAGTGGAAGAAAAACCCAACTAAGCAAATCCAAACACTTAACTCAAAGTTGTAAAACAGGTTAGCAACTTACGGCCCATGCCTGTTTTAATAAATAAAGTTTTATTAGAACACAGGTTCTGTCTATTTGTTTCTACCCTATCCTACCGGTGGCTACTTTCACCTTGCAATGGGACAGCTGAGTAGCTATGACAAAAACTGCATGGACCACAAGCCCCAAGGAGACACTACTTTGTCCTTCAAGAAAACAAGGAAAGAAGGAAGGAAGTGGGGGGGGAGGAAGGGAGGAAGGGAGGGAGGACATGATGAAAGAGGAAGTGTGGTTCCCTACAAGAATCTTACACATGCTGTGTGGTGTGAGGGTAAAGACCCTGTTCTCCTGAGAACTTGGCACTCCAGCACCCACAGAGAGCTCACTGCTTCTCTCTGCGTCTCTGAGTTTGTCCTAGCTCTAGCTCCTTCTAGGCAACGCTCCAGCAGCTCACAAACCTGGCCCATAGCTCTCCTGCTCACCTGCCCATGTGAAGAAGAATCTGATCAGTCTCTGGCTGGGCAGATGGTTCAGTGCTCAGCATTCCCTGTAAGCCCAAGGCCCTGAGTTGGATACCCAACACTGCAGAGCCATTCAACTCCATGTGCTAAGTAAGGACTGACTCTCTCTCTCTCTCTCTCTCTCTCTCTCTCTCTCTCTCTCACACACACACACACACACAGAAGAAAATAAATGGAAATAAATGAGCTCTGCGGTGCTGGCATGGGGATAGGTGCCATCTGCTGAGATCTTCCCTCTGCCTTGGGCCTTGCTCGGGACTGGACCCGAGCACATCCCAGCTGGGCCGGCAGCGCTGGGTTAGCAGAAGGGCCTGTGGCAACCATGCCGGCAGCAGCAGGAGCAGCAGGAAGCAGCTCCGCCACCTCCCATCGACCATACCCACCCCTGGTCAGCCCTGGGCAGTGCCAGGCTGCTCGGACAGGCGATGTACACGCCTGCAGGCTGGGGCGTCCCCACCATGGGCGACAACTTCCAGACCCTATGGCAGCCCCAGTCTGATGTGGGGGTGAGGGCAGGGGAGAGACGGACAGGGAGTGCCCTGATGCAACCGTCTGGTGGGACAGCCCCCGCGTGGCCTGGGGACGCAGCTACCTCTGTGCCTGTCCTCTCGCGGGTGAGGACACCATGGGTGGCGACTGTCCTTTTGAACACTAATTTAGTGGGTTCCGTGACCTGGTCTCCTCTGGGGGAGGGGCCGCTGTCTGATATGGCCCTGAACAGCTTTTCAGCAGAGCGCCTTGGAATTGCGGCTCTGATGCAGATGATGCCTGGTGCGGGCCCCTGATGCGGGAGGGCTGCTCGTGCACACAGGGACTCGTGGGGTCCCTCTCTGGGGAGCAGGTGGACGCCCCACCTTGACTTCTGCCATGGGAACTGTCCGCTGTGATTTGCCAGTTGAGGAGCACTGGGGCGGGCTCTGGACAGCCCAGAGGCTAAGAACAGGCTTAGCAAGTGGGGAGTCCAGGGCTGGTAACTGGAACATGCCCCTGAGTACTGAAGGTGTGCTGTGCCCCCCCCCAAAAAAAACCAAAAATGCCTGCTCCCATCTTACCATGAGGAGCTTCTCCCCGACCCACAAAGGCAAGGGGGCACTCGCCTGCTCCGGAGCCCCCTGCCCGGACGTCAGAGCTCTTGGGGTGGGGGCTCGCTAAGGGAGCTGGGAAGGGCAGAGCTGTGTCTGGGTGCCCTGCGGCAGTTCCGTCTGCCTGCACCCCTGGTTAGGGTGCACCCAACAGGCCTGAGTCTCTCCCTAGAACACACCCCATCTAAGGCTGGACTTTGGTCTCCAATAGACACGGCTCCCTTGGTCTTCCTCCTGAGAGTGACCAGGGATAGTTGCAGAGACACGGTCATATCTGGTCTGCAAGAAAGGTCACCCGAGTTCCAGGCCTGATGCTCTGGAGACAGAGGGTGAGAAGATGGGGGCGGAGGGAGCTGCTCTATGCATGTGTGGGGGAGCCAGGTTGACTGCAGGGAGCCAACTCCGAGGGTCCGCATCCCGCACACAAGCACCTTACTTACCAAGGAGCGTGAAGGCCTGGCATGTTTTCTCAAAGTCCTCCGCATCGTCCACACCCTCGATGGCCGTGTCCCCTCCCTGCGACGTATAGAAGAAGTCCTCTGCACAGGCTGTGGTGGGGCGGAGGGGAGAAGTCAACATCCGGGAAGCTCCATCCAGAGAGCCCCAGATCAGACGAGAAACCCCCCCCCCCCGCCGGGAACTTCTCCTCCGAGATCAGATCTGATGCCCAGCTAGAAGAGGAAAAGCCTCCCAGAGACCATCCCCTGAGGGGAGGCCGGGAGGGCGAGAGTGGGCGAAGAGCTGTAGCTTAGGGCTCTACCCACGGAGCCTCCGGGTTCCATCGGCTGGCACCACATGGACCCCAGGGATGGCGCCCAACTAAACAAGACCATGGCATCCATGGAGAACACTAAACCCAGGCAGAGACTGAATCCACACGTGTGCAACTATGGGAGGTAAAGCGGGAAAATGAAACTCAAGAAAAGGTTGGTGGATGGAAGGATTTGACAGTCTTTTATTTTGGGGTGCACACCTGGCAGTGCCCAGGGCTCCCCCTGGCTCTGCACTCAAGAATCACTCCTAGAGGTGTTTGGGGAACCATCTGGAGGGCTGGGGGATTGAACCTGGCTTGGCCACGCCCAGGGGGTGGGGGAAACAGAACAAAAACAAAATCAAGCTACCTGCTGTACCATCGCCCCTGCTGTACCATCGCCCCTGCTATACCATCGCCCCTGCTGTACCATCGCCCCTGCTGTACCATCGCCCCTGCTGTACCATCGCCCCTGCTGTACCATCGCCTCCTGCTGTACCATCGCCCCTGCTGTACCATCGCCCCTGCTGTACCATCGCCCCTGCTGTACCATCGCTCCTGCTGTACTATCACTCCTGCTGTACCATCGCCCCTGCTGTACCATCGCCCCTGCTGTACCATCGCCTCCTGCTGTACCATTGCCCCTGCTGTACCATCGCCTCCTGCTGTACCATCACTCCTGCTGTACCATCGCCCCTGCTGTACTATCGCTCCTGCTGTACCATCGCCCCTGCTGTACCATCGCCCCTGCTGTACCATCGCCCCTGCTGTACTATCGCTCCTGCTGTACCATCGCCCCTGCTGTACCATCGCCCCTGCTGTACCATCGCCCCTGCTGTACCATCGCCTCCTGCTGTACCATCGCCCCTGCTGTACTATCGCCCCTGCTGTACTATCGCTCCTGCTGTACCATCGCCCCTGCTGTACTATCGCTCCAGCCCATTTGATTGTTTTTTTTGCCCCACCTCCCTCCCACCACTGATTTTTTTTCATTTTAACTGTAGGCACAGGTCTCGCAAGAAACACCCATGCATGCGTGTTCAGAGGCGGGGAAGGAGGGAAGGTGGATTCTCTTAGGAGCTGCTGTCGGGCCCTTTATTATTGGAGGTTTCGGCTGGCCAGGCTTTGTGATCACCAGGTTCAGAACTAAGCAGGGCCCACAGCCAACGCATCCACAAGGCTGGAGACGGCCTTGCCCAGAACGCTAAGAGTGTGCCAAGGGCTCTGGAGGGAGCATGTGATACTGAGGGTGTAAGAGTCACCAAGGTGGGGACCCGGGACCCCAGGCGCCTGCCCTCCTGGAGAAGCCAGGTCTCCATACACAGCTCAGCCCCAAACAGATGCACAGGTGGGCTTGAAACACCCAATAGGTGGCAGGGGAGGAGAGAGTTAGGCAGCAGTGACACAAGGCGGCCTGTCCTGCAGGTCAAATGGCCACCAGCCCCTGTCAGAGCCCTAGGCACCTGCTCAGGGCCACGCTCCAAGAAGGCTGGGACAGCTGCCCCATGCCCGCGGGACTCCGATGGCACCTGCAAGCACAGGGCATCTGCCCTCATCATACTGTGGCTGGCACACCTCTCACTCTGGACTGTAGTTAGAAGAGAAGCCCCCAGCACCTACGTGGTGTACCACAGGAGCCCTGCCCAGCGCCAACTCCTGCCTGTCCAGCCTCACCAACCAGCACAGGAGTGGAGGAGGATTAAGAGGACAGTCTAGGCTGCAAGCCCTTGAGCGTGTTGTGGCCACCAGGAGCAAAGGCTGTGTTGCAGGACTCCTCTAAGAGCCTCTGCATCTGCCCTGGATTGCCTCTTGCAGGTAACTTTGTAGACAGGGGGTAGTCTAAATGCAACAGTTTATCTGACCATGTATTCTGTACTAGCTGGTATAAATTCCTGATGCTACCACAATCATCATGGGACTAGCTAGATCTTACCAGCATATTTGCCTGGCCACGTTGATCTCTAAGTAATTAGACTAGAGAGAAATGCTGTTTGCCTCAAGCAAGCAAGCATGGCTCCCCTGATAACTCAAAGGCAACTAAAATACAAAACTACCGTGAAGTAGAGGAGTCTTGTGAAGGCTTGGAGAAATATTTAACTGGCATTAGTATAGCCTTGGGTACAGAGACATGCCATCTAAGAAACCCCCCTTCTCTACCCTATAAAGGCATTTCCAGGCAGCTCTTGGCTCAAAACATTAGCATATAATAGGGCCTTGGTGAGGTGCTGGGAGAAATTACCTAAGGGCATTTGATCCTTCCTGCTTCCCATAATAGTGGGAGGTCTGAGTTGCAGAGGTATAAAACCAGCCTGCTTCCTCTCTCTCTCTCTCTCTCTCTCTCTCTCTCTCTCTCTCTCTCTCTCTCTCTCTCTCTCCTCTCTTTTGGTGCTTGCACTCTTCTTGGAGTCTTGTCTTTGTCTCCTTTTACAGGGCCTTAACACGTGGTGGCCACCATCTTGGCCTACACGTGGCTGGGGTTCTAGCCGGGAATCCTAAGCACAGGGTTTTTCTTATTGCTGATTTGTATGCCTGAACCTGTGATAAGTAAAGCATTTTAAAACCTGCGTCGGATTCCTGAGTTTTCATCCATTCCCTACCGGCTTCGGAGGTAGAAGAAAACTCTCGCTTTCCGGCACTGTCGGGGACCCCAGTGGCATTCCCGAGAGGCTGGAGCCTCGAGTTGAACTGTGCAGGGGCCCTGGCTGGCTTCTGGGGTAGCCGAGTTCCTGGGGGCTCCTTCTCCCATAGCTGCACACAGGCCCCTGCCTAGCCTGTCTGACCATGCAGCTCCCAGATTCTGCACAAATACCTGACGTCCCCTGACCCCCAATACAGCTGGCAGCACCCCAGGCCTGCCCACCCTCGGTGGGTCAGGAGCTGGCATCCAACGCACAGCAGGGGAGGGCGGGCCCTGGGCGACACGTGGGCCATGTGAGGCGGCAGCAGCAGAGCAGACGCAGAGGTCCAGAAAGGCCGAGTGGGGCAGAGACGGCCCCGCTGAGCCACCCCTCACCCCCTGCAAGACCCCTGTCCCTCTGCCTGCCCTGACCCCCCTCCATGGGTTACCTGGCTTCAGCTCATGCCCTCAACCGGGCAGGGCAGCGCCAGAAGCAGGGAAGGGGGAGGGTTGCTGCACACATTAGTGACAGGGAGGAGGCACAAGACCCGCATGCCCGGTGGCAGCTGCCCCCTGAACACCAGCCCCCCAGCTCCCCGAGGACTCACTGAGCTCCAGCTCTTTAAACTCGGGCTGTCTGGCCGCTGCACACAGCTGGTAGAAGATGTGGTAGTTCCTCTCGTCGGCAGCCTGCAGAGGAGGAAGGAAGGTCAGCAGCTCCGGGCCACTGAGCCCCGAGGTGGGGCCTCCCTGAGCATCGCCATGTGTGGCTCTTCCTGCCCTCTGCCCCTCCCCACTCCACCTCCCAACTGAGATAAAAAGAAGAGAAAAATCAAATAAGTACATCTCATCCTGAGCTCAAAGGGAAAACACTGGAGCTGGAGTGACAGCACAGTGGGGAGTTACCCTTGCATGTGGCCAATTCAGGCTCAATCCCGGCACTCCACAGGGTGCCCTAAGTCTCACCAGGTGTGATCCCTGAGTGCAGAGCTAGGAGTAAGCACTGAGCACCACTGGGTAAGGCCCCAAAAAACAAACAGAAAAAAAAGATGAGCCTCACAAGCACAAGGAAACAGTGAACAACACAAGGGACGCAGACAGGAAGTCCCTCACCTGGCGGGACACAGACAGGAAGTCCCTCACCTGGCGGGGACACAGACAGGAAGTCCCTCACCTGGCGGGGACACAGACAGGAAGTCCCTCACCTGGCGGGGGGACACAGGCAGGGAAGTCCCTCACCTGGCGGGGACACAGGCAGGAAGTCCCTCACCTGGCGGGGACACAGGCAGGAAGTCCCTCACCTGGCGGGGGACACAGGCAGGGAAGTCCCTCACCTGGCGGGGACACAGGACAGGAAGTCCCTCACCTGGCGGGGACACAGGCAGGAAGTCCCTCACCTGGCAGGGGCACAGACAGGAAGTCCCTCACCTGGCGGGGACACACACAGGGAAGTCCCTCACCTGGCAGGGGCACACACAGGAAGTCCCTCACCTGGCATGGGGACACAGACAGGAAGTCCCTCACCTGGCGGGGACACAGACAGGAAGTCCCTCACCTGGCAGGGACACAGACAGGAAGTCCCTCACCTGGCGGGGGACACAGGCAGGAAGTCCCTCACCTGGCAGGGGACACAGGCAGGAAGTCCCTCACCTGGACAGGGGCACAGACAGGAAGTCCCTCACCTGGCGGGGACACACACAGGAAGTCCCTCACCTGGCGGGGGACACACACAGGAAGTCCCTCACCTGGCATGGGCACAGACAGGAAGTCCCTCACCTGGCGGGGACACAGGCAGGGAAGTCCCCTCACCTGGCAGGGGCACAGACAGGAAGTCCCCTCACCTGGCGGGGGACACAGGCAGGAAGTCCCTCACCTGGCGGGGACACACACAGGAAGTCCCTCACCTGGCAGGGGGCACAGGCAGGAAGTCCCTCACCTGGCAGGGGCACAGACAGGAAGTCCCTCACCTGGCGGGGACACAGGCAGGAAGTCCCTCACCTGGCAGGGGCACAGACAGGAAGTCCCTCACCTGGAAGACCACTCTGGACTTCTCTAGCAGGTAGGTCCTCATGCTGGCCCCAATGATGTGAAACCTCTTGTCGAAGCCGATCTGAATGTACTTCCCAAAGCGGCTGCTGTTGTCATTGCGGCGTGGTTTTGGCATTTCCGATGGCCTGGTGGAACAAACACAAAGCATGTTTTCTGGGCTTAGGGACTGCATGTGACAGCACCTCCGCCAAGCCATCCTACTACCTTGCAGAACCCTGCTGTCGGGGACCCTGGGCCATATGGAAATAAAGCCACCACTAGCTGTCCCCCAAAGGACGACTGAGGATAAGGATGTGGTGAGCTCTGTAGAAAGGGACTGACCAGCTGTGAGTGGGCCCACAGGCTCTTCCTTTCTCTCTTCTCCTTCCTGCCTGGAACACACATGTGATGGCAGTGGCAGCAGCAGTCATTTTGGGGTCATGAGGAAACCATGAGAGCAGATGTTCCCAGTCATCAGTCCACAAGTGTCAGAGGTCACCAGTCTGAGAGCCATGAGCTGCACACCAATGCCAGTGCCCACCCAACAGCCCTAGAAGGTTTCTGAGTAATCACGCCCTCCTGCACTTCATCTGTATGGATCAGGCTCACCACATAGGTGCCAACCAGAAAGCAACATATGGAGACAGAGGGCAATGTTGCCCTACCATCACCCACACCATCACCTCCATGAGTTCAGGAAGGACATGGGAAGAGCAAACCAGCCTCACCCCATCTATTTGCTACACTGGCTGGTTCTGTGCTGGGTGACTGAGTATTTAAAAGCACTAAGGGAAAAGGCTAGTTCTCGGACCCAGAGTTCTACTCTGGGGACAAAGTGGGGATAAAGAATCATCAACCTCTGTGTGTGTGTGTGTGTGTGTGTGTGTGTGTAGCTGCCGCAATTCTTGATGTTTGAAATGGTTACTAGGCTTTCCCAATTTAGGACACTTTTTTGTTTTGTTTTGGAGCCACACTCAGTGGTGCTTGGGGTTCCTGGTTCTGGGCTCGGAGTCATTCCTGGAAGTGCTTGGTGGACCACATGGGAAGGATGGAACCTGGGTTGGCTGTGGCGGTGAGCAAGGCAAGTGCCCGACCTGCTGTACCATGGCTCCACCTCCCCCTTTTTTTAAAACTAGGGGATTCTTACAGTGCTCCTCCAGGCAGTGCTGGGGGCGCCAGGAACGCACCTGGCTGGGGAGGTGAAGTGAGGATGGGCAATGAGGTTCCAGGGATAAACTCAGAACGTGGAAGATGCTTTACCTGTGCTCTAGCATGGAGCCACTCCCCTGGCGTCCAGGACACAATTTAATACACAAGAAAGTCAAGTCCAGTTGTTACAAAGGAGACAATCCAGTCTGTCAAGTCCACAGCCATGAAAAGGCGGATCTCAGGAGAGAAAGTCTGACTATGGGCAGGAAGCTCACAGAGCAAATGCATATAACCAGTGACCATCATGCCTGACCATTTCTGATCCTGGGCATCAGAATTGCAGAGCAGTAACAGTCCGTGACAGCAGCTGCTAAATGGCTTATGGAAGGAGACAGGTGAGAGGAGAAAGGAGCGCCCACACACCACCGGTGGTTCAGATACAAACTGGAGCGTCCACTCTGCAGGACAATCAGGCAACCTTAGTAACGTGAGCATGTGAACTGCCCATAACGCTACCTTGAGCATTTCCGCGAGAACTCTCTGGCGGTGCAGAGGCGGGCAGACCACTCAATGCTGACCGTGCGGACACCAACTTTAATGTCACAGAACAGCTGTCCCACCTTCCTTGCTTAAAGGGCAGAAACTGCAGCTGTTCCACCCGGCGAGCTCTCTCGGGCATGGTGCAAAGCCGGCCACCAGCCCACGGGCAGGGCCAGGCACTCTCTGGAACAGGCATATTTGTGTTTCTGGGATTTCAGACAAAGGCGTGGAATGGATTTTCCAACATCCTTTGGAACTGCGACAAACTCCTACTTTGAGTTCACACTGTCATCAACTCAACTCACTTCATTGTCTGTCTCACAAATCTCTAGAGATTCATGCAATGCTGAAACTTAAAAATGTCTGTCCTTCAAAACGGATTGTCCATGGTGCCTCAGAGAACTGCCGGATTTCCCTCAGGTTTTTCTTTTCTCATGTCATTACACTGAACCCTCATTTTCTCTTTTCATTTTTCTCACCTGGCATAGCAGAAGAGATTTAGAACTTACTCTGAGCTGGCTGGATAGATAATACAGCAGGTTGGGAGCTTGCCTTGCAAGTAGCTGACCTGAGTTCAATCCCCAGCATCCCATATGGTCCCCTAAGCCCCACCTGAGTAATTTCTGAGTTCAGAGCTAGAAGAAAGTGCTGAGTACCACCTGGTGTGGGCCAAAAACAAGTGAAATTTAAAAAATAAACCTACTCTGAGTTTGAAGCAACATCCAGCTCAATATGCAAAATGAAATCACCCTTCGTTAATCTTTATGATGAATAAACACTTATGATACCTTCAAACAAACTACTTTATTTTATTTCTCCTAGGTTTGTTCATTAATCATTTCATGCTGACCATTGCTTTCTTCAGTCTACCTGCCCTATTGGAAGCAGAAAGAAGTAAGAAAATCATCATAGTTATTACTTGGGGATGAAATATAGTCCATTATTCATTGCTTTAATTTGTAAACTATTATAAGAACATTTTGCTTTTATTTTATTTAAATTTTGGATAACAGTCATTGACATTATCTAGGGTAGTTGATGTGCAGTTATATAATGTAATTTTATAATGCATTTTAAGACTTTTAAGATACTTCTATACACTGGCTCGGCTCTTCACACGCTACCTGTCTGAAAGCAAGGTGCCCTCCCAATGGAAAACCAGCAGGACAGTTCTACTGTTCAAGAAGGGAGACATTCACGACATTGGCAACTATCGCCCATCTGCCAGTCGTCCTTCATCTACAAGCTGTTCACTCGAGTCATCCTGAACAGGATTGGCAGAACATTAGATGAAGGACAACCATGCGAGCAAGCTGGCTTCCGGAAAAGGATTCAGCACAATCGACCATATCCACCCCAGTAACTAACCTCATTGAGGTTTGTAGGGAGTTCAAGATGCTGCTCTGTCTCACATTCACTGATTTAAAGAAAGCCTCTGATTCTGTGGAGACTGAAGTGGTCATCAAAGCCCTAGCCAAAGAGGCACTTGAAATTCAATTCATCAGGATCCTTTGTGAGCTGTATTACGGATTCACCACCAGGATCTCACCATTCTACAAGGAAGTGATCATTGATGTCAAAAGAGGGGTTCAGCAGGGTGATACCATTTCACCAAAAACTCTTCAGCACCACACTCAAGAATATCATGCGACAATTAGAATGGGAAGGAATGGGAGTGAAGATAGACGGTCAGTGACTATACCACCTCCGCTTCGCTGATGACATCGTTCTAATAACACCAAACATTAGCCAAGCGGCACAAATGCTGGATGACTTCAACCCAGAATGTGGAAAGATAGGTCTACAGCTGAATCTCAACAAAACTATGTTCATGAGAAATGAACTAGTTCCAGAGGCCCCATTCGCTCTCAATGGAACAAACATCTCTGAATGCAGCAGTTATGTGTACCTAGGTCGAGAAGTCAACATGATGAACAACCTAAAACCTGAGCTGTGCAGGAGGAAGAGAGCAGCATGGAATGCCTTCAAAAAGCATTGAAGAAATAGTTAAAAGGACAAAGAACCTCCGGCTCTGGGCACATCTCTTTGACTCCACCATTCTCCCTGCATTAACATACGCCTCAGAGACCTGGGCCCTACGAAAGCAGGATGAGAATGCTATTCGGGTCTCCCAAAGAGGAATCGAAAGAGCTATGCTTGGAATATCGCGCCTCACTCAAGTGAGAGAAGGAATCAGAGTTCTGCCTTCCGTCACTGTTCCAGAGTCAGGGACGCTGTCTCGTTTGCCAAGGCATCAAAAAATTAGATGGGCTGGACATGTAATGCGTGGGCCACCCTGCAATGCTCAGGGGTCTCCTGGCTTGCCGGATGGGGTGCGGGGGCTATGATTTAGAGATGACTGCTGGACTAGAGCCATTACCGACTGGATCTCACGGGACATCAAAAGATCACGTGGCCCCACCTACAAGATGGTCAGACTTCTTGACAAGAGCCTGAATGGACGGTTTGAGGCTCTTCATATTCCCTGAAGCAACCAGATGCCATTGGGCTACACTGGCACGTGATAGGGTCAGATGGAAATGTTACTGGTGCCCGCTCAAGCAAATCGAGGAATAACGGAATGTCAAGTGATCAAGTGATCAAGTGAAGAGACTTTGAAAGTACTCTTATAAACAGAACAAGGCTGCTTTCATTTTAATACAAAATTATACTTTTTATAAAAGCTAAAAAACTAAAAATAATTAAAAAAAAAAACTCTTACTCTCAGAAACCAGAGACGCGCCGTGGATAAACCCTTCAGCTGAGCTTTCTCTAGGTGCGGCTGCTGAGCACCACTAGGTCAACGAGTCCACTCACAGTGTCACTTCCACAGAGTGAGAAGGGCGGGAGAGGAGCAAGCTGGGGCCCAGAGCACAGAGCAGGGAGCAGGCCCTGAGCACCCAGGAGCAGCTCCAGAATGAAACAGTCTGTAAGCCCGTGAGAAGCAGGCGTCAGAGAGGAAGAGCTGTGCTGTGGCTCTAGGCGAGCACAGACGCATGCTCAGAACAGGCAGGGACACACTTCCGGCTCACGGGACGGAAGGGAATGAGGAACAGTCCGGGTGGTGTCAGAGGCTCCAGAGGAAGCCCCCAAGAGCCTGCAGTCGGACGGGGAGGGGGACATGGTCAGTGAGAAGTAGTCGGTGGGGCGGACAGGCCTGTGGGGTGGGGAAGGTATAAGCGGGGCTTGGTGTATGGAAGCAGGAGAATGAACAGGGGCGAAGAGGGAGTGGGGTTGCTCATGTCAGTGTGTGTGGGGTTAAGTGTGTGGGGCTCATCCTAATGGGGGTGAGTGTGTGGGACTCTCCCTAATGGGGGTGAGTGTGGGTGCATATCCTAACGTGGGGTGAGTGTGTTGGTGCATATCCTAATGTGGGGTGAGTGTGGGGGGTGTGTGCCCGAATGCGCGGTGAGTGTGTGGGGCGTGAACAGAACCTGAGCAAAGGGGCTGCAACTGAACTGGCCACACCATCTAACATATGTGTCCAGCCAGCAGGAGGGACGTGAAGGCCGGGCACAGACAAGCTGAGTCTCATGGTCACTGGAAAGGCGGATGCTCCCATGCCAAACCGCTGCCGCAGTAAAGGGACAGCCTCCTTCCGCTCCACCGGTCCAGACAGCCCTTCGTCTCAAGCTTGGCCCCGACATGAGTGGGATCAGTGCCACTGGGAAGCGGTGAGACCCGCCCCTGCTGGCCCCGTTGCTCCAGAAGCTGCAATGTGCCCACAGGAGGCTCTGGAGCTTGTAGAGAGCAGCAGAGATTTCCCTTCCGGGAGGGGGATGGGAGGGGCCCACACTCAGCATAGAGGAGGGGATGGAGGGGCCCGCCTCAGCATAGAGGAGGGGATGGAGGGGCCTGTACTCAGCATAGAGGAGGGGATGGAGGGGCCTGCACTCAGCATAGAGGAGGGGATGGAGGGGCCTGTACTCAGCATAGAGGAGGGGATGGAGGGGCCTGTACTCAGCATAGAGGAGGGGGATGGAGGGGGCCTGTACTCAGCATAGAGGAGGGGATGGAGGGGCCTGCACTCAGCATAGAGGAGGGGATGGAGGGGCCTGTACTCAGCATAGAGGAGGGGATGGAGGGGCCTGCACTCAGCATAGAGGAGGGGATGGAGGGGCCTGCACTCCAGCATAGAGGAGGGGATGGAGGGGCCCGTACTCAGCATAGAGGAGGGGATGGAGGGCCCGCACTCAGCATAGAGGAGGGGATGGAGGGGGCCTGTACTCAGCATAGAGGAGGGGATGGAGGGCCCGCACTCAGCATAGAGGAGGGGATGGAGGGGCCTGTACTCAGCATAGAGGAGGGGATGGAGGGGCCTGTATTCAGCATAGAGGAGGGGATGGAGGGGCCTGCACTCAGCACAGAGGAGGGGATGGAGGGGCCCGCACTCAGCATAGAGGGGGATGGAGGGGCCCGCACTCAGCATAGAGGAGGGGATGGAGGGGGCCTGTACTCAGCATAGAGGAGGGGGTGGAGGGGCCCCGCACTCAGCATAGAGGAGGGGATGGAGGGCCTGCACTCAGCATAGAGGAGGGGATGGAGGGGCCTGCACTCAGCATAGAGGAGGGGATGGAGGGGCCTGTACTCAGCATAGAGGAGGGGATGGAGGGGCCTGCACTCAGCATAGAGGAGGGGATGGAGGGGCCTGTACTCAGCATAGAGGAGGGGATGGAGGGGCCTGCACTCAGCATAGAGGAGGGGATGGAGGCCCCGCACTCAGCACAGAGGAGGGGATGGAGGGCCCGCACTCAGCATAGAGGAGGGGATGGAGGGGCCTGTACTCAGCATAGAGGAGGGGATGGAGGGGCCTGTACTCAGCATAGAGGAGGGGATGGAGGGCCCGCACTCAGCATAGAGGAGGGGATGGAGGGGCCTGTACTCAGCACAGAGGAGGGGATGGAGGGGCCCGTACTCAGCATAGAGGAGGGATGGAGGGCCGCACTCAGCATAGAGGAGGGGATGGAGGGGCCTGTACTCAGCATAGAGGAGGGGATGGAGGGCCGCACTCAGCATAGAGGAGGGGATGGAGGGGCCTGTACTCAGCACAGAGGAGGGGATGGAGGGCCCGTACTCAGCATAGAGGAGGGGATGGAGGGGCCCGCACTCAGCATAGAGGAGGGATGGAGGGGCCTGTACTCAGCATAGAGGAGGGGATGGAGGGCCTGCACTCAGCATAGAGGAGGGGATGGAGGGGCCTGTACTCAGCATAGAGGAGGGGATGGAGGGGCCTGTACTCAGCATAGAGGAGGGGATGGAGGGGCCTGCACTCAGCATAGAGGAGGGGATGGAGGGCCGCACTCAGCATAGAGGGGATGGAGGGGCCCGCACTCAGCAAGAGGAGGGATGGAGGGGCCTGTACTCCAGCATAGAGGAGGGGATGGAGGGCCTGTACTCAGCATAGAGGAGGGGATGGAGGGCCTGTACTCAGCATAGAGGAGGGGATGGAGGGCCTGCACTCAGCACAGAGGAGGGGATGGAGGGGCCCGCACTCAGCATAGAGGGGATGGAGGGGGCCTGTACTCAGCATAGAGGAGGGGATGGAGGGGCCCGCACTCAGCATAGAGGGGATGGAGGGGCCCGCACTCAGCATAGAGGAGGGGATGGAGGGGCCTGTACTCAGCATAGAGGAGGGATGGAGGGCCCCACTCAGCATAGAGGGGATGGAGGGGCCCGCACTCAGCATAGAGGGGATGGAGGGGCCCGCACTCAGCATAGAGGAGGGGATGGAGGGCCCCAGCTCAGCATAGAGGAGGGGATGGAGGGGCCCGCACTCAGCATAGAGGAGGGGATGGAGGGCCCGCACTCAGCACAGAGGAGGGGATGGAGGGGGCCGTACTCAGCATAGAGGAGGGGATGGAGGGGCCCCGCACTCAGCATAGAGGGAGCAGGAAGCCCCTGGCTTCTCTGAAAGACCAAGAGCCTCCGCAGCACCCATGGAACTAGAGGGACTGCAGGGGATCTGCTCCTGCCTGTGACCTGGATAGTACCGAGACACTCTTGACTTCCGGGCAGGAGCTCAGAGCTGGCTGGAAGCTGGCCCGTCATTTAGTTCCCAGCCATAGGGGACAGTGAGGAGGAGCAGAGCCCTGGCCTGTCGGCGCTAAGGCAGCTGGAGCCACACCAGCCCTCCCTATTCTGGGGTCCCCAGGCCCGTCCCGGCTTCCCGGGCTCACGGATGCTCTGTCAGCACAAAACATTTGGGTTTATCCCATCCCCAAGCCCCTTAGGAAAAAGGCATTGTGGGGAAGGAAAGGGAAGCCCCCCCCCTGGACCTCTGCCCAGGGAGCTTCTCTACTGGCCCACAGCCTTGAAGTGCAGATGTTGATGAGAGGACACTGGGTGGCAGGCCAAGGGAGTGGGCAAGGGAGTGGACAAGCAAGGGGGGCCAGAGGGAGGGGGGGCCTGGGGCGGGGCCAGGAGGGGGCCTGGGAGGGGGCCTGGAGGGGGCCTGGGGGAGGGGGGGGGGGGGCCAGGAGGGGGTCTGGGGGGGGGGGCCTGGAGGGGTCTGGGGAGGGGGCCAGGAGGGTCAGGGGAGGGCCTGGGGGGAAAGGCCAGGGGCCCGCCAGAGGTAGGGCAGGCAAGGCCTTCTGCAGGGCCAGGGGCTGGGCACCCCGAGACCCAGCAGCTGCCAGGTTCAGTCACTCCCACCTCCTTTGTGTGCAGGCTCAGTTGTGGCCCCCTCTGGGGGGGGGCCCTCTGGGAACAGGTGTTGTAGGGCTGCAGCCCCCCAGGCAGCTCCCACCAGGCTCACCTCCATGATGGGGCTGGGCGCCAGCACCTTCTCTTCGATGTTGGTGTCGCTGGCAGAGCCACCCACCGTGGCGAGTAGCGCATGGCGTACTTGGCGGACACGGTCTTGCCGGCTCCCGACTCGCCGCTGACGATGATGGACTGGTTTTTCTCTTCTCTGAAAGGCAACAGGGCTGGTCGGTGAGGGCGGGAGCGCTGGAGCGCTGGCCGTGCAGGGGCACCCAGGCTGGCCGGGACTAGGCCCTCCACCGGGGAGCATCTGGCCCCTCGGAGACGGACATGTGGGGACAGTGGGGATGTGAGCCCGCCCTCCCTCATGTCCGCACAGGGCCTCACAGGGGCTGGTGGCCAGGACCAACACCCGTGAGTGGGGATGAAGCCCAACTGTCACTCCCCGAAGTCCTCTCTTTGTGTGGGGTGGGACACACTCAGCAATGTTCAGGGCTTACTCCGGGCTCTGCATCAAGAATCACTCCTGGTCCCGTCCTGAGGGGACAGTATGAGATGCCGGGATAGAACTTGGGTTGACCGTGTGCAAGGCAAATGCTCTGCCTGCTGTGCTATCTCTCTGGCCCCTCTCTAAAGTTCTCTGCAAACACAGCACCTGCAACTTGCTCTTACATATTTTACCCCCCCCCACACAAACAACCATGCACAACCAAGTAGGTATGCACACACACCACATGCATATACATACACACAAGTGCACATGCACATACATGTATAAAAGAACACACATGTGTCTCCCCTGAGAGGCAACAATCTCACCCTTGTTTCTTTTCTATGTACACTCGGTTCCCGAGAGTCCAGCGTCAAACAGAGTGACAGGAGTACAGAGGCCACACACTGCCCCACCAGTGTCCTCAGTGGGGCCCTTAGCCTCGCCGCGGTGCTGACCACCAGGAGCCAGCCCTCTTCCCTGCTTCAGGGAACGAGCAAACTCTTGGGGGCTGACCCCGTTCTAGCCCGTCGCTTCCTCCTGATGCTCTGGCGCAAACTCTCCTTTGCTCTGATCTCAGTGCTCCCAGCCTGGCACTGCCCCTGGTGCCCATGCCTCAATGGGCTGCCAACTCTGCTGCACGCCCAAATGGCTGATGGAACACTGGCCATGTCACCCGGCTCAGGGCTCGTGGGACTCCTGGGGTCAGTTCTCCCCTGTGTGGACCAGACTCAGGTGTGTAGAGGTGGAGGGAGGCCCAGAGCTGGCACCGGGTCCCACCGGTCCAGACTCAACATGGGCGTCCACCCTCTCTCACCACTCCCGCAAGGCTGGGCAGTTCCCCCCACCCACGACTGCCCAGAACCTCATCGGGAGAGTCTGCACACGCCAAGCAGCCTCTGCACTGCTGGCCGAAGCTCCCTCCACAGCTGAAACCCACCTTTGCCAGCTGCTCCCTGACACCCACCTTGAAGCACCCACCTCTTGTCTCCTCATGCCCCTCCCTGCTTGGGTTCTACTGGGCCCATGATGGCCACCCTCCTCAGCACCCACAGCATGTCCAGCAGTCATCTGTAATGGACCTGCAGGTGAGCGCTTGGCCTTGCTGCCTTCTCCGGGCGGCTGGAGGGATTTCCTGCACGCTCTCGTCCCGTGCTTGTCCACCGGAAGGGGCCTGAGCCTCAGATGGGCTCAGCTCTACTTTGCTGATGAAGGGGCGGGGGACAACAGCAGGTGCCCCCTCCCACATAGCTGGAAGAAAGGAGGCGGGGCAGCCAGGAGAGAGGGGAAGGCGGTCTCTGGAGGGACACCTCATTAAGCCCCCCACTGTGACAGCGGCTGAGAAGTTGGGTGTGTCAGGAGAATATTCTGTTCCCTAATGGGCTCATCAATCTCTCTTTCTGGCCTGTCTGCGTAGGTCTAGTCTCTAATTATTTTTGCAACACCATCACCCCCCATAGAAACTACTGACAGGGTGTAGCAAAACAAGGCCACATTGGAGCCAGCGGGCACTGGGTTTGTCAGGAAGACGGTGGGCTGGGCGGGGCGGGGCAGGACGGCTGCTCAGCACCAAGGACAGAGGCGGGGGCCAGAGGGAGGCTGTGGCTGGAGAGCCTTAGCCACTCAGGGCCCTGATGAGAGGCGGGGACAGGACACGGAGTTGACGGAAACCCACACGCTGTGCTCGCAGACAGACACAGATTCCGTGCAGAAGGGCCCCACAGGAGGGGAGAAGAGTTCACCCTTGGGGGCTCTCTCCTACAGGAGGGAGTGGAGGACAGTGAGGACCACGGACAGTCACCGAGGCCGGGCAGCCCCTCAGCTCCCTTCTCTCCATCTGAGCGATCAGACACAGCCCATGCACTGCCTGGACTCTTCCCCCACCCTCGCCGGCCCCCGTCCCCTCCCACCTCCTCTAGGTCCTGCACCGCATCAGTGCTGGTCTGTCTGCACCTCGCTTGCCCCCCCATCTCCTCACTGCTGCTGGGAAGATGGTTCCCAGACCCCCGCCTGCGGCGTCCAGGTCCTCCCCGACCCTAGCCTGCAGCACTTGGGCCCTGGGAGACCTGCGTGGCCACCCACAGTCTATTCCCAGCAGAAGCGGGAACAAGTCTCCAGGGAGGCGGAGGAGGCCCAGGACACCTGGAGTGGTGCCGGCCACGCTGGCCACTAAGGTCCCCTCACAGCGACTGTGCATGACCTGCTGCGTGTTAACAACACCTGCGCGTTGTTGGCGCCACCCCACAAAATTTGCCACAGAAAGCAAACTCTGCAGGTGAGGCCCCAAGAGTCAGGTTTAATTTTTTCCTCCTTAATTCCGCAGAATCCACTGCTCAGTGCCAAATCCCTCTGTGAGCACCACGGGGTGGAGTCCCCGGGCTTCCAACATGGCTGGGAAAGACCCCAACACCGAGAGGAAGGGGTCACAGCTGTTGAAGTTACCAGCCTCATGAAATGTTTAGGCCAATGGACAAGCAGGTTCAGATTCAAGCAGAAATTCGCACACCTGCAACCTATTCCTGGTCAACAGCAGCATGAAACAACGCAACTCTGGGATGAAAGCAAAGGTGAGCTCTCAGCAGCTCCACAGAGCACCCACCTGCGGATTTATTAACCCGCTCCTCCGGGCTGCTCACAACTGGACACTTTAAATTTAGTTCGGGCTAGCTGCAGCTCATCCTGGTAGAAAGACATTGGGAAATCTGAGCCGTGTTGCCTTGTTAGCGGAATTCACACAGTGGCCACCCTCACGGCAGAAGGGAGGGCAGAGACCAGCTGGCAGCAGGTGTCAGAGACAACGTGCGCAGAGAGTCCGGTCCCCGCCAGCACCCATTTCCCTTATGGGAAATCAGGCCGTGCCAGCTCGGACTGCAAGAGCCTAAGTCAGGGGTCCCCAGCAGGCCACAGAGTTCAGGGAGCCAGTGAAGTCCAATGGGCTGAGAAGAACATCTGTAGTCTTCCTGAAAACCCAGGGACTCGGTATTTCTTTCTGCCAGAAGCACCGGCCAGGCTGTGGAGACAGGTCAAAGGGATGGGAAGAGGCCTGAGTATGATCCCAGCCCTCCACAGCTCCCTGCGTGGCTTGTGCCCCCTGCACCTTCACAGCACATCACGGACCCAAGCTCCAGCAGGCCCGTACCACCTGCTGAGAAAAGCACCCCACCATGAACACACATCCATGTACTCACACACATAGCCAAAACACAGAATTAGTACAAGCTGTGCTTTTAACACCAGCTGTTATTGCTGCAGATACATTAAATATTCATACTCAGACCTGCTTTAAAACAATGGTTGTTACCAGAGAGACAGTATCAGAGGTAAGGAGTTTATCTTGCATACCATGGAATCTGCTTTTGATTCCTGGCACTATATGGTGCCCTGAGCACCATCAGGGATGACGCCGGAGCACAGAGCCAGGAGTAGCCCCTGAGCACCACTGGGTGCGCCTTACCCCAGGTCTCTCCCCAATGGTGGTTATTAACCTGCCACGGATGCACTGATAAATAATGCCTTCTAGGGACCGAATACATACAAGCCTAAATGATCTTGGTCACTTTCAATAACATCTATTTATCTTTGTAATGGCATAGATTACAGCAGATGCACTTGAGTATGTTAAACAGGAAAAAAAAGAATTGAGAAATCCCAAACGTCTTTTCTAAGAAAATCCCTTTGCAGTGGGACCAGCTCCTCCCAGCTCAGGGGTGCTGAGGTCTCTGGGCAAGGCCAAACTCACATTCCCTCAGTTCTTCTGCATTTCCGAAAACCTACTGAAACAGCCATCGCTGTGCTTTGGAGGTGGGGCGCAGCTGCAGACATCCCTGGGCCAGGGGAAGGTTCTCCACATTGAACTATATGGTGGCTCAGCATGAAAGAGTAAAGGCACATTTCGGTCGGGGGATTTCGCAAAGCAGAGGTCTGAATGGCGTCTAGGAGAGCATTTTAGGACCAGCCAAGATGGTCCCCGGGAATGCCAAGAATCTTCCAGCAACAGTGTGGGTAGGGATGATCCTGCTGGTCTATCAGCAGAGTGGACAGTCCACCTGTCCATTCTAGTGAGTAGTATAACTTTCTCCTGTAGCTTTACAACATGTGGATTTTAGACCTGGGTCTGAGGTTGAACAGACCCTGGCTATCTGGGGAGCTCACTCTGGCGCTCGGGGGGAGGAGTGCGAGAGAGACGGTGCTGCAGACCCCCTCCTGTCTCCTGAGGTTCCCACATCTCCACATCCTGTTACGCTGCGAGCTAAGCTTGCCCCCTGCCTTTCCGCCCTGAGCGGCCATGCCACCTCCTTGGCCCTGCCTTCAAGCCCTGAGTCTGAAGCTCAGGTCGGGAAGGCTGGGAAAGTGGGAGGAGCTGGGCACCAGGTAGTGCTGGGGGCTGCCGCGAGGATTCCGGGGCACCAGCGTCCAGCTGAAGCATAGGCCCTGCGGGCCTTTGACGACACTTCTGATAAAGCAGCTGCTCCGGGCAGGGCGTCAGAGCTCGGATTCTGAAGGTGGCTCAGGAAAGGTGCTGCTTGCGGCACTCATGTGGGCCAGCCGGTAATACGTATGCCCAAGAGATTGTGTAGCACAATGATTACGAGTATCATTAGACATGTTAGACCAATTCTGCTGCAGGCTTTATTCAGTCACGAAAATAAGTATGCAGCCAGCAAGCGCTTTCGCCTACAAAGCTTTAAAAGTCAGCATATCACTGGTAGGCACAAGTCCACAGCCTGAGGAAGGTGGGAAGCCCACTGCCCGGCTCAGCACTCAAGGTCCATGAGCCCACGTCCCAGTCCATAAGCCAAAGGAGGCAGGGAAAGGAAGGGGGAAGAACAGGGTGACACTGACTGTGAGGTGTGGGTTAGATCGAACGTTTCCAAGATGTGATAAGCACAGAAACTCAGAGAAAGAGCAAATACCTGCAACCTGATAGCTCAGTTCCTCTGTAAGAATGAACCAGAGGTCACCCAGACTCAGGCCGGAGAGACAGTCACTGGGTACAGAGATTGTACACTGCCTTGCTCACGGCCGACCCAGGTTCGGTCCCTGGCAGCCCATATGGCCTTCAAATCCGCCAGGAGTGATCCCTAAGTGCAGAGCCAGGAGTGATCCCTGAGCACCGCCAGGTGTGGCCTCCAAACAGAACAAAAACAGAAAGTCGGGAATAAGGTACCAGAGACACTGGACGGGTGCTGACAGGGGCCGAAGACTGCCGTCTCTCCTGCCAGGTGAGCCACGGTGCCCAGAGGAGAGGCTGTTGCCCACAGGCCCGGAGGGAAGCAGAGCCGGGGGGAAGCACTTTTGCACCATCCCACCAACAAGGGCCCGCGACAGATGTGGGCATCTGCTCAGCTTCTTCGAGAACAGCAGAGGCTGGGACAAGCAGACAGAGCGAGCCTGTGTCACTGTGCTGGGGGCGGGGAGAGAGAGGGAGGGAGGGAGAGAGGGAGAGAGGGGAGGGAGAGAGAGAGAGAAAGAGGGAGAGAGAGAGAGAGAGAGAGAGAGAGGAGAGGGAGGGAAGCCAAGCCATGAGGAAGGCTCAGTCACCACCTCCAGGAGTTCTAGATTCTTCTCTACTTCTTGGTCCTTCAGTCCTGGCCCCTCCCCATCCTGTCCCACCACACGTGTATGTGCACATGTACACCAAGACATAACAGACACACACCCCCACCTAGACATATGGACACACACAGACACAGAAACATACACAGATGCACACACGTAGACGCATAGACACATTCACAAAAAACACACATCTAGACACACCTAGACACAGATATGCAGAGAAACAGACACACAGAGACATACATAACACACATGCACAGACATACAAACACACAAATAAAACCCATGAAGACCCACTGAAGACCCACTTTAATCCCCTGAAGACACACTGAAGACCCCGAAGACTCACTGGAGGCCCCTGGAGGGCCCCAAAGACCCACTGAATCACGCTCAAGACCCCTGAAGACTCGCTGGAGTCCCAATGGGGACCATGCTGTAGAGTCCAGCCGAGCATGTGCCCCATCGCTGGAGTCCAATGGGGGACCATGCTGTAGAGTCCAGCCAAGCATGTGCCCCATCGCTGGAGTCCAATGGGGACCATGCTGTAGAGTCCAGCCGAGCATGTGCCCCATCGCTGGAGTCCAATGGGGACCATGCTGTGGAGTCCAGCTGAGCATGTGCCCCACATGTCCTTGGTCGCCCCGTAGATGTCCGCGAGAGCGGCTATTCTTAGCCAGCCTTGATCCCCTCCACAGCAGTGCCCGGGGTGAGGACTCCTCCGCCTTTTCCCCCGGCCACACCAGCACTCCTAAGTCCAAGTGCTCTCAGCACCTGCTCATCTAAAAGAAGGTTAATCCCCTTTTAACTGATGGGCTGCTTTCTGGAAGCGGAGGGTTGATCATGAGGCTTTGCCTTCCCGAGTCTGGGCGTAAGAGAAGTGAATTCATTCCGGTCATCTTTGGCTGCGGCCATCCCACCTCTAGCTGGACTACAGCTGCAGAGGTGGCTGCGCTGGGCAGCTGCCGAGAGCTGGGCTCTGAAGCCTCCAGCTGCTTTTCTCAGGGAAGAAGAAAGGGATTTGTCCTGGTGCTGCCATGGCACAGACCCTCTCCCTTCGCCCAGGCTCTGCCTGGACAAAGAGCTGAACACTCTGGGGAGTCCCCGAGCCACCTGGGGGGCCCTCCACCCTGGCCCCCACAGAGCACCACTGACACTGACCCTGCGGGCTGGGGAGGTGCCTATGGGCAGCTTGAAACCGGACCTTCCAGTTCTCCAGCGCAGCAGGAGCAGAGCCGAGCAGTTGCACGCAGGCGCCCCCACCCAGCGGGTTCCCATCCTGCAGCTTCTTCCCCGCTGCCCACCACTCGCAGACCCTAATTCGGACACAGGCTTCCAAAGCCCCTGTTCTGCATTCCTGCATGTGATGGCCAGCACCGAACCCACTTCTCAAACCCATTTCCTCCTCGCAGGCTGGCAATCTCCTAGGAACAGCTCCACACCCAACTGCAAACACAAGCCTAGCTTTGAAAAGGGTCAAGGAAACTCTGTGGGTGACATCAAAGCAGCCCTTGTCCCACTCACTTGGTCTGTGGGGCTCTGGCGGCCTTTAAAGGAAACCAAAGTTAGCTTCTTTTTTTTAAATATTTTTTTAAGGCCACGTCCAGAGACACTCAGGAGATGTTTCCTGTGGTGGTTCCAGGGGATCTAACTTGGGCCACCCATGTGCAAAGCCCGTGCACTCGCCCTCTGACCTAGCCCTGAATTCTTCCTGCCCATTTCTGGTGCCGAGCAGGGTTGAGAGTCTCTCGTCAATACCACCACCAACCATCATCACACTCGCCGAACACAAGACGTAACCTGACATCAGCCCCAGAGCTTTTCATTGGCCAGTTCATTTTAACAGAACCACCTGATGCCCTGGACCTTCTATTTGGCCCCATGAGTGAGAGGTGGGCTCTGGTGCCAGTGGAGGCTTGCTCCACTCAAGCTTGCCCCAAGTCACATGGCGGGGACATGCTAAGAACCCAGCACAGCCCAGCTTCACCTGTCCCCACCTCACCATACCCTGGCCCTGGACCGCCTCACTCCTAACACTGCTCTTCCGCACTGAGCCAGGTGCCCGGACACACGGCGTGATGTAGCCCTTGCCCGTCGGTGAGGAGACAGGCCGATCAAACAGCTGGGGAGAGGGTGGCTGCTGCAGCCACCCTGTGGAAGGCATCGGTGCCGTGTCCAGCGGCACAGCCCGCTGCTCCCGCTCAGCCTCAGCACATTAGCGTTTCCTTTCCTCACTGGGAAATGTTTCAGAGCCCTGGAGGGATGCGATCTCGACCCTGTATCACCACCACCATGTTCCCAGGAGAGCCCGAGGGGAGGACGACGCTGACAGCAGAAAAGCACCGAGGTCCAAAGCGCCCACACACAGACTACTGCCCCCCACCTGGCACGAGTGTGCCGGGCACACCCTCTGAGCAGTGGCCCTTTCACAGCATCCAGAGAGGGGCAGGCCCAGGCAGCCTCCCTGTCCCTGGAGGCAAGGGCGCTGGCAGGGGAAACAGAGAGCAAGAGCCACCCGCCCCTCTGCCGTGGGACTCCAGGTCACAACTGCAACACCCTGCGTCGGCCTCATGACTGAAGCGACTCAGCAGTAGCTCTCTCCAGCCACACCTGCTGGTCTCATACAGCTCACGCGTGTTTGTGGCAAAAGCTGTCTGAGAACTTCAGCAAAATTCTTAGGCCCCACCCCAGGACTCAGCAGGGAAAATGAACACAAATCTTAAAACCTTCAATAAAATTTTCTTCTTTTTTTAATGGTGGCTGTGCTCAGGAGTCACTCCTGGTTCTACGCTCAGGAATTATCCTGGTGGTGCTGGGGTCATATGGGATGCTGAGGATCGAACCTGGGTTAGCCCTAGGTTGACTGCATGCAAGGCAGGCAAATGCCCGACCCACTGCACTATTGCTCTGGCCCCCAATGAAATTCTTTATTTATTTTTCAGTTTTTTTGCTTTTTGGGTCACACTCAGAAATACTCAGGAGTTCCTCCTGGCTCTTCACTCAGAAATTACTCCTGGTGGTGCTCAGAGGACCATATGGGAAGACGGGGATCAAACCCGGGTCAGCCGCATGCAAGGCAAATGCCCTACCTGCTGTGCTATCACTCCAGCATCCCCCCACCCCCACAATGGAATTCTTAAGGAAGCAATTCCTGATGCAACTTTCACAAGCAAATTTCTTCAAAGTCCAAATGCGCGACCTAAGGCAAAACCCAAGTGCCAGGACCTAGACGCCTATAGGCCACTTCCAGGAGGTCGGGAACGAGGCCCAGGCAGGTGAAATGACCCAGGGGCAAGACTTCAGGCATGGACCAACAGAGGCATCCATTAAGACCACCGATAGTGTGGGTAGGGTGGTCAAGTGAGGGGGCTAGAAGGTTCTCAAACCAATACAGAAGCTTAAAAAAGTCCTGGATGACAAGGGAAAGAACAAGAACAAAAGAAAAAGTGCCTTTGATAAAGCACAGCGCTGCTAAGAGGAGTGGGTGGGACCCAATCAAGTGGGGTCAGCATGGCGGCACTTCCTCCAAGCAAGCCTCACTGTCCTTGGCTTTAGGCTGACAGGGAAACCCCCCTGGGGAGGAAGCCCATGAACAATGTACCGGTCACTCACGTTCATGCTTGTTCTGACACACACATTCACATGCGCACACACCCACCCCCCACACTGCTTCTGTTCCCATGGCAAACCCTCACGTTGATGGACTCCCCTGGCCCAATTCTAGGTGATTCTAGATGAAACAGACTTATTTGCCAAGCTAGAACAAGACCACAAATGAGTCCCTGTGAGCGTCTCAGCAGGTCACTTCCAGACTGAACATGACCACGAGGCTTCCCTCTCATCTCACACTTCCAGTTCTGCCCACTCAAGCCACCAGCCATGGAGTCCTGGTCACTCTCACGGGGGTCCCTCAGTGAGAACCCAGAAACAAACCATCGGGGATATCAAATTAATCCACTGCCCCAGAGGGGAGGAATGAGGGTCACAGTGGTGCTGGACAGTTACTTCACTGATCCAGAGAGAACGACGTGGAGGGGACAGACGCTCCCTCAGTCTCCACCAGGTACCCAAGAACAGAGGGAGGCCTTGGGCGCGAGCAGAGACCAAGCGGGGGCTGGTCTGCTTCCAGGACGGCTCAATGGCAGCAGCTCCAGCAAGAGAGCCACAGGAGGCAGGAGCCCCTCTGAGCCCCCCCACCTTAGGGCCAAGGTCACTCTTACCGGGCCATCTGCTTATAGGCCTCCTCTGCCACGGCAAAGATGTGGGGGTCCATATCCCCCATGTTCTGGCCGCTGTACATGTAGATGACATCTTGTCCGTAGATTGGCAACTGTTTGTAGGGATTGATGGCGACAAGCACAATACCTGCAAGAAGGCGAGGCTGTCAGGCAGAGCAATGAACACTTGCAAGGCTGTCAGGCAGAGCACTGAACACTCGCATAAGGTTGTCAGGCAGAGCAATGAACACTCGCAAGGCTGTCAGGCAGAGCACTCAACACTCGCAAGGGCTGTCAGGCAGAGCACTGAACACTCTCGCAAGGCTGTCAGGAAGAGCACTGAACACTCGCAAGGGCTGTCAGGCAGAGCACTGAACACTCCGCAAGGCTGTCAGGCAGAGCACTGAACACTCGCAAGGCTGTCAGGAAGAGCAATGAACACTTGCAAGGCTGTCAGGCAGAGCACTGAACACTTGCAAGGCTGTCAGGCAGAGCACTGAACACTTGCAAGGCTGTCAGGCAGAGCACTCCAACACTCGCAAGGCTATCAGGCAGAGCACCAAACACTCGCAAGGCTGTCAGGCAGAGCACTCAACACTCACAAGGCTGTCAGGCAGAGCAATGAACACTCACAAGGCTGTCAGGCAGAGCACTGAACACTCGCAAGGCTGTCAGGTAGAGCACTGAACACTCGCAAGGCTGTCAGGAAGAGCAATGAACACTTGCAAGGCTGTCAGGCAGAGCACTGAACACTCGCAAGGCTGTCAGGCAGAGCACTCGAACACTCGCAAGGCTATCAGGCAGAGCACCAAACACTCGCAAGGGCTGTCAGGCAGAGCACTCAACACTCAGAAGGCTGTCAGGCAGAGCAATGAACACTCACAAGGCTGTCAGGCAGAGCACTGAACACTCGCAAGGGCTGTCAGGCAGAGCACTCAACACTCACAAGGCTGTCAGGCAGAGCAATGAACACTCGCAAGGGCTGTCAGGCAGAGCACTGAACACTCGCAAGGGCTGTCAGGCAGAGCACTGAACACTCACAAGGCTGTCAGGCAGAGCACTGAACACTCACAAGGCTGTCAGGCAGAGCACAGAACACTCCACAAGGCTGACAGGCAGGGCTCTGAACACTCGCAAGGCTGTCAGGCAGAGCACTGAACACTTGCAAGGCTGACAGGCAGAGCACTCAACACTCACAAGGCTGACAGGCAGAGCACTAAATACCGGGCAGTGAGGCTGTCAGGCAGAGCACTGAACACAAAGCTGTTAGGCAGAGCACTGACCACTCGCAAGGCTGACAGGCAGAGCACTGAATTCCCGGGGCAGTGAGGCTGTCAGGCAGAGCAACGAACACTCGCAAGGCTGTCAGGCAGAGCACTGAACACTCGCAAGGCTGTCAGGCAGAGCACTGAACACTCGCAAGGCTGTCAGGCAGAGCACTCAACACTCGCAAGGCTGACAGGCAGAGCACTGAATACCCGGGGCAGTGAGGCTGTCAGGCAGAGCACTCAACACTCGCAAGGCTGTCAGGCAGAGCACTCAACACTCGCAAGGCTGTCAGGCAGAGCACTCCAACACTCGCAAGGCTGTTAGGCAGAGCACTGAACACTCGCAAAGGCTGTCAGGCAGAGCAGCTCACACCCGCGTCAGTTTCTTTCTTTTTTGGTTTTGGAGCTTCAACCCAGTAGTGCTCAGGGGCTACTCCCAGTTCAGTGCTCTGGGGAGTCTCATGGCAAAGCTCTGTGAATTCTGGCCTTAGCAGTTGGCGGCATAGCGGGAGGGTGGCGGGTAGTGCCAAGGAAGCCCGACAGAAGCTCGGCTCAGGCAGGAGCCGTTCATCTCTTTCTCTGTGAAGGGGATAGAGGGTTTTTATTTTTCCATCTTATACGAGAAGATGGAAACATGTGCTCTCACTGGAAGCTCTGATGGTTTTCCTTCCCCCAGCAGGGGCTGTCAGGGGTCACAGGGAATGCCCTCTGCAGCTGGACTCCGGCATGGAAATGGGCAGGCCACCGCAGCTCCAGCATCTGGCTGCAAAGCTCTCCTCCACTGAACTCTCCAGGTCAGGATTCTGAACCCGGAGTGAGCATCGCAGGCTCAGCCCTTCCCCACACGCGGCTGCCCGCGTCATCCCAGACAAGACCCTGAGTTCTGAAGGAGGTCAGGACAGATGCCAGCCTGAGGCCTGAGAAGTGTGTGGCTCTCAGAGATTAAGGCACTGTCTGGATGGAGGCCCAAACAAGAGAACCCAAAATTTGCAATGTGGGCAGTTAAGATTAAACATTTAAAAAAAGCCAGAGAGGGAATTTCAGGAAGTTATGTTTAAAGCACTGTCCGTGGCTATTGCTCATGAATTCAACAGCTATGCGTGGGGGACCTCCCAAGCAATAATCAAGAGACCCAAAGACCCAACAGTGATTCTCAGCCAACCAGGCTAGTGGGTAAAAGCCGGGGCCCGAGTGACCAGGGCGGCTCTGGCACTGTGGACCCGGGATTCCCAGGTCATCCCGGCAGTGCTGGGGGGCCTCCAGGGCTACCCCCAAAATGCTCAGGGATGCATGGTACTGGGAATTGAACCTGGGTTAGAGACATGGCAAGCATGCACCCTAACTGCTATACTATCTCCCAGTCTTGAATATCAAAAATACTCATGCAGCACCAGGTATGTGCATGGGTGATTGAGAGGGTAGGCGGAAAAGGCTGTTTCTCAGGCAGGAAGCTGAGTCGGCCAGGGGCATTCACAGGATTGTGTGGGGTGGGGACCCAGCCACCAAGCAAGGGCACCAGGGAATCTCCCACTCCTAAGACTGCAAGACCAGGCCCAAGTCTGGGCACGGCCACCCCGGCCCCTGTGAGCTGTGAGTGCCACCACTAGGCCACGGGGAGGCCAAAGTGGCCTAATAAAGCCACACTCACTGAACTGCAAACGTATCCAGGGTCTCCGGGGAGAGCTGCTCAGCCATGAGAGTGACCTTGGGAGTCTTCACCATGGCGGCTGAGTGCCCTGAGCCTACAGACAGAAGCAGGTTCAAGCACATGCAGCCTGAGAGCGTTCCCTGACCCTCCACTTACCGCAGTGCGTGTAGATGTGGTTCGACTCCAGGAACCGGACCTTCAGATTGTGCAGGACCGCCGGCTCGTGGAGGTAGCTCAGGGCGGTGAGGTCGTTCTCGCCCACCAAGATGTCTGGGTTCCGCAGGAAGGGCAGCTGGTTGCTCTGGACGTCAATGGGGCTGTCCTGAATCTGAAGAAAGAGACATGGTTATCACAACAGCAGTTACAAACCAGTATTCAACACCGGGTCTCGTTGGCTTGGGTCACCATCCTAGCTTGTCCTGAAATGGCGAAAACCATGTTTCAAAGAAAGGAAAGTGGACAAAATGCACGTCTGGCTTGAGGAGCCCAACCCAAGTAGAAAACGTGCTGCTGGACAGACAGCCCAGGGGGCAAGGCGCTGGCCTGGAGGTGTCTGGGCACCACAAACAGGGCCCCAAGCACTGCCGGGTCACTCCTGAACACAGAGCCAGGAGTGGCTCCTGCGCTTATCTGGTGTGGCCCACGGGTCCCCCCGGAAAAGACAGATGTGCCGTTAACTTCCTCCCCCGTGACCCACAAGTGTGGGGTCACAGCCCGACGGCGCATGCACTCCACTGCGTCAGTGTGGGGAACACCAATGGCCTTTCCTCCAGGGGCATTAGTGGGGCTCTCCCTGTCCCCCTCGCCTGGAACCTTCTTTTGATTTGCTCCAGTTAGTGAGGGTGATTCTCTACTCACTTTCCCATCCACCAACACATGCGTGTTTTATTTTATTTAGAACTGATGAGTCACCCTACATAAGAGCCTTCACTCTGTACCTACATATTCCCACAAGCTACCTGTATGAAAACTCCTCTGAGAATCATTTTTACTTTGACTTGGCTACAACAGGAGATGCGTGTGTGTGTGTGTGTGTGTGTGTGTGTGTGTGTGTGTGTGTGGTGTTTTCAGGAAATATCTCCAGGGAAAATCTCAAATGCAAGGTGTGATCTTCTGTTCTTAACACAGCACTGAGACTAGGCAACTCCTCAAAAATGCTTATTGGCAGGATTCATTTATAATTCTGCCAATTCCTGTACTCACACGCATCAGCTTAATTAATGAGATGATGGTGGTAGCGTTAAAAGTTTAAGCAAGAACTTGGCAGCTCCTCTTCCCACATTTGATCTGAGTGTTGTTTCTTACAGCTTTCTTAATCATCTGAGAGCTAGTAAAAACCATTTCCCAAACACAGTTCATGTTTCAGGAGCTCCGGGGAGGGGGTCTGGGAGTGTAATTTTCCAAAAGAACTTGCTCAAGTAGCTGTTTTATGAGAACTATGGATCATATTTTGGAACACCATTGGATACAAATCTTTCAGGAAATTTTATGGACATAGCCTCAATTTGCTGAGATATTAGTTTTTAAGAGAATATCAATACCCTGTCCTGTCTTTCATTCTTTTAAAATTTTATTTCTCTTGTCATCTAGGTAATATAGGTACAATAGTATTACTATCGGGGTTGGAGAGATAGTACAGGGGGCAAGGTGCCTGCACTGCATGCAGTTGAACCTGGTTCAATCTCCTCTGAGCAACATCAGGAGTGAACCCTGAGGTACAGAGCCAGGAGTAAGCTCTGAACACCACTGGCTGTAACTCCAGGATTAAAAAAAGAAAAACCCAAACCAATAGTCTTAGCATTTACATTCGGACACACAAAGTTACAACCACTACCTGTGCCCAAGACCCTTCACCACCTGTCCTTAAGTCCCCTCAAGTCCATGTCCTCCCTCCCCATCCGTGAACGCCCCCCCCACACACACACTGTTTGGTAAGCTCCACTTTGCAGACAAAGGCTAAGAGCTTGTCATCAGCCTCTCCCTATTTTAAGGGGCTGGTGCTAGAGACCTGAATGGCCGCCATTAGAGCATTACAGCCGGGGAGCCGACATGGGAAGACAGGGCGGAGAGACAGCCCAGCAGGCTTCACAGGCAGAGGCCACATTCACCCCCGGCACGGTGCACTGAGCATCACTGCAGGAGCAGCCCCAAGCAACAAACCAGAGTAGCCCGAGCACCACTGGGTGTGATCCCCCAAAACAAATAAACAACAACGAAAACCTAGGAAGATCATCCGCAGGGAATGGCAGATACAGAGACACAAGGAAACACACAGGGGAGACATTAATGAGAACTTTAAAACAGAAACTAAATTATTAAAAGGATGGGCTGGAATGATAGCACAGTGGGTAGGGCATTTGCCTTGCATGAAGCTGACCCGAGTTCAATCCCCAGCATCGTATATGATCCCCGAGCTCGCCAGGAGTAAAGGAGTAATTCCTGAGTGAAGAGCCAGGAGTAACCCCTGAAAAGTAGATAGACAGATAGACAGACAGACAGACAGACAGACAGACAGACAGACAGACAGACAGATAGATAGATGGATAGATAATTAGATAGATGGATGGATGGATGGATGGATGGATGGATGGATGGATGGATGGATGGATGGATGGATGGATGGATGGATGGATGGATGGATAGATAAATAGACAGACAGACAGATGATAGATAGATAGATAGATAGATAGATAGATAGATAGATTGATAGATAGATAGACAGACAGATAGACAGATTAGATAGATAGATAAAGTGATAGATGCAGGCAGACAGACAGACAGATGATTAAAAGTCATGGTTTTAATCCATGACTTGGTTATGCTGCCACTATCTTTCACATAGTGGCAGCATAGCATCCATTTAGGAAAAACCAGTGTTCTATCCGCACACCTCACACCAAGCTGGAATTTAGATAGAACATAGAAACAACAACCCCTTAGTAATAGGTGGGCAAACGCCAGGTTCGTTCTAGAAGGAAGTTCTTTTAACAGGGTGATGCCGGCAGGTGCCACCGATGTCTCCCACCTGAAAGTAGTTTAATTAACACCAACTGTGTTACTGGTGTCGGTGCATTAAGCCTGATGCAAAAGCCAGAACAGGGAAACACATGGGAGAGAGAAACTGAGCCGCGATGAAGCCAAGTGCAGCAGGGGGCCATGAGGAGGCCCGGGAGGAGTTTCCAGCACACAGGCTTAACGTCCCGAGTGTTGTACAAAGAACACGACACACAGCTGGGCACAGGCAAGGGCCAGGAGCAGGACAAGGGCACAGCTCTTCCGCTGGGTCTGTCTTTTTTTTTTTTTTTTTTTTTTGCTTTTTTTAAGCTTCTCGATTTTCCCTTCTGTTAATTCCCTTCTCCCCTGACCCCTGCCCTGTTTGCCATTGTCGTCATGAGCAGAGGCTGCACACACCCCTGGGGGTCTGGCCACACACCTGGCTGCATTGTCTACACTGCCCACACAGTGGCTGCACTGTCCACACAGCCCTGGCTGCACGCATCGGAAACTGAGCAGTTTCTGCTGCGGCACCTCGGGGATCCCAAGCAGAACAGCCAGGACCAGGCATGGCGCGTGTGGGCAGCTCTGGGAACTGAATTCTCAGCCCCAGGCAACGAAGCAGTACCTTTGCCACGGGACCACCCCTGAGCCCCTCAACTCAGCCTTCACTAAGGAGACGCAGAGGCGGGATGAGGAGCACTGGGAGGCAGCTGGACACACACAGCACCTCAGGGAGCCCCTCGGGAGTGGAGGACCCATGGGGAAGGGGCCGGCCCGTGTTTCCTGCAGCGGCTCCATCCCTGCCTGGGCGTGCAGGAAGATCTGGACAGTAGGCCACTCGGGACAGCTGGGGGCCACTTTGTTCACTTAAGGCAGGTAGAGAGCCAGGAGACACCGATGGCATTTCTCCCAGAAACGGGGAGGCAGACCAGGTAAATCTGGGCATCTCTGGTCTGGGCACCCAGGTCCACTGCCCTTGGCTGCCTGGATGGGGCCTCTAGTGCATCCCCTCGGGAGACAACCTTACAGGCCAGCAGAGACATCGACTCGGAAGCTATAAATAGCTTCAGCGAACCGTGACAGAGGCCTGTATTCACAGTCGGGAGGGATGCACAACTTTCTGCTGAAGTTTTCAAAAGCGGAATGGAAACATCCAACAGGACTCCGTTTATATCAAGCTGTCGCTGAAGTGTCTGGCACACCCAGGAAGCAGGAGCACTCGCCAGGCGGCTGACCTTCCTCCCTTCACACAGCTCCCAGGGCTGGCCTTTCTCTTCTTCATGAAGGCTCTTTCTGTGAAAAAGCTTCTCTTCTTAGTATCGAACATTCTCCGTAGAGACCAACAAACCAGTCTCATGAAGCTGCAGATAAAATGTCCCAAAGGAAAGACACATGGGGACGTGGATGAGGGAGGCTAAAATTCTGGAGGGAAGGGTCCTTGTTCCTCGCTGAAGGTCATCACTGGGACTCTAACCAGATCGTCTGGAGTGTCCCCAAAGCCCCCGTCCAGCCGGGCACCCCCGCACTGCTCTCCCCAGCCTTCAGCTCCACCCGAGCAGCAGAGATGGGCAGCTGCAAAACAGCATTTGTCTGGCCTGGTCCTTTTTTTTTTTGCTTTTGGGTCACACCCAGCAATGCTCAGGGGTTACTCCTGGTTCTGCACTCAGGATTTACTCCTGGCAGTGCTCAGGGGGACCATATGGGGATGCTGGGGATTGAACCTGGGTCAGCTGCATGCAGAGGCAAACGCCCTACCCGCTGTGCTATCGCTCTGGCCCCATGGTCCTTATTGTTTGGTTTTTGGGGGCACTCACTTAGAGGTGCTCGGGTATGTGAAGTGCTAAGGGGGGAACCATATGTGTGCCAGGTATTAAACAGAGGTCGGCCGTGTGCAGGGCAGGAGCCTTGCCCGCCAATTATCTCAGGCCCTCCTTCTTCGGATCAGAAAGCCAGGAGCTGAGCAGAGGGGCTCAAACACTCGCAGGATGCAGCGTTCCAGTGAATAACAACAGCTTCCCCCTCTCCCAACCTCGGGCTCTGGAGGGAAAGACAGGCAATTTAGGGAAAACATGGTCTACCAATAAGCTAGTAGTATTGGTTCCAGTCAAATTGATAAAGGGCAAAAAATGCCCAGAGCAGCAGAAAAGACTGAGTGGCTGCAAGCTCAGCAATCGGAATGAGAGATTTCTTACTGTGCGTAACTCCAGAGGGAGGGAGGCAGGGAGGAGAACTTTAGAACTGATTTTTATTCATGGTGACTCAATAGAGAACAAAAATAAAAAGAAAAAAAAATTTTAAAAAGAAATTATTCCTTTTTTTTTCCATCCAAGAACTTGATTATCAGGCTGCTGCCATGTCAAACATTTGCAGAAAACGTGACTGTTTCTGAAAAAGGGGTGAGAAATCTAAGAGCTCATGTCCTCAAAGGTTAGAGGGCTGCCACGACACCCGTGTCGGTGACAGACACTGCTCTGGAGTTGGGGATCTGGCAGAAAGTTCTCACACAGAAGGAAAGAGCAGCTAGCATCCGTTATAAAGAGCAGCTAGCACATCCGTTATTAAGAGCAGCTAGCACATCCATTATTCCTATTCACACTAGGGCTCAGGATTCTCCCGCCCGTCGCTTTTGCTATGGTTGTGACAGGCAGCGCCTGCTCACCTGGCCATGGGCCTAAGAAAAATAATTCTAACGTAATGGAACACCAAGTTCCAGCTGGCTCGAAAGTCCACCTTCCGTGTCCCCACGTGTTCTCGGTGCGGTCCCAGAACTGCTCGTGAGTTACAGCGCATCGCAGCCATGGAAGAGAAGGAAGAGGGAGCACTCTGATACCACGCATGCCTGTAAGTTATTTAGAGTGAAAACCCACAGACCTGAAGCAAAGAGAGCCATTCTTCATACAGCACGGGCAGAGGCTGTTGAGCGGTGCAAAGTCAGATGCTTTTTAAAAACAGTCAATGCTTTCTTTGTTAAAGAAATGAATTTAAAGAAATTTTAAATGTATAAAGGGCCAAACTTGCTTAAATAAATTTGCTGGAGCAATTCCTGTTTTGTTTGTGGGCCGTGTCTGGTGGTGCTCCAGGCTTACTACCGGCTCTATGCAGGAGTCACGCCTAGTGGTGCTTGGAGACCATATGTGGTGATGCGGACGAACTGGGGTTGACTCCGGAGTGCTCGAACCCCTGCGCTCTTTCCAGCCCAGCTTTGCCTCTTGCTTTTGACAGAGCACAACACGGTAAGTCTTACTCTCACGAGAGGCTGCCTCCAGCAGTGTGAAGCCTGAGTGACACTGAAAGTCGGGGTTTAAGAACATTCCCGGT
The DNA here is from genome assembly GCA_021461705.1 of Cryptotis parvus. Taxonomy (NCBI): domain Eukaryota; kingdom Metazoa; phylum Chordata; class Mammalia; order Eulipotyphla; family Soricidae; genus Cryptotis; species Cryptotis parvus. Next base: position 2,821 of record JAJIBD010001561.1, on the reverse strand, counting down.
TCCGGGAGCCTCGTGGGTTCTATTCTTCATCACTGCAGTGGGCCGCACTCTTGGACAACAGAGACGGTGCGGGAGGTGGTTTGGGGTTTGGCCCTACCTAGATCTGGGTCACCAGCCAACCTGGCAGATGTCATGCACAGCTTCTACTCGGAGGAAGATTCCTACAGCCTCTGAGCTGCCGCCTGGTGTGGGCAGCACGGCAGGGCTGACCTGTGGCTAACACGAATGCAGAGCTGAGCATGGATGAAGCCTAGGCCCTAAGCAATCCTGAAAGGCATACATCAGCCTGGCAGCAGGCAAGGGGGCAGCAGCGGCGGCCGGACAGCAGCCAGAATGCACCACCGCGGCAGAATCTGTTACTAGCACGTGCCCTGCAGGAGCAAAGCCTCAGCTCACGCCCCCTGCAACCACCTGAGCAGCACCGTCCCCCAGTTGCCGGGCAGCTGGGCTGAGCAGGACCAGGTAAAACACAGGAGATGCCATGCCAGAGGGCGAGGCACGCGCGGTCAGTCGGCTCAGCATAGGGCACAGGAACCCGCGAGGTGGGCATGGTGCTTTTTTTTTTTTTTTTTTGCTTTTTTTGGGTCACACCCGCGGCGCTCAGGGGTTAGTCCTGGCCCTGCACTCAGGAATTACTCCTGGCTCTGCACTCAGGAATTACTCCTGGCGGTGCTTGGGGACCATATGGGATGCCGGGGATCGAACCCGGGCGGCACAGGCCGGCCGTGTGCAAGGCAAACGCCCTACCGCTGGGCTATCGCTCCGGCCCCAAGGGCATGGTGCTTCTTACTCGGAACCCAGGGGGGGGCTGACGGCATCCACCTGGAGGGGCGGGGACAGCCCAGTGCACACTGCAGAGAAGCCGCCTCCTCCTCCTCCTCCTCCTCCTTACAAGGCTCCAAGGAGGGACAGACACGCCATCTTCTGGCTCAGCAACCTTCAATCCCAAGCCCAGCTGCACCCCGGGAGCAAGGCTGACCCTCAGGCGGCCGAGGGCAGCCGAATCCCAGAGCCCAGCCCCAATGCGAACCCTGTGGCCGCACTCACCGTTCCATCTTCCAGTCTCAGCTGCAAGCTCCGGGTCCCCGTCCTGGTAGTCCTTGGTCAGCTCGGCCGAGCGCCACACCTCCTCGGGGTCAGGGATCCAGACCCTGGTGTGCTGTGGAACAAAAGCAGGAGAGGCTGAGACCTGGGGAGGGGGCAGGACTTGTCCACTTCTGACCCGGACGCTCACTACAGAACCAGCAGGGAGATGAGCTCGGGTCATCTCGCCACCATTTCCTTCCTCTTGGTTCAAGCCACCATCTCATCTCGGACAGAGAACTCAAGGACTGGGAATGGAGGGGACCTTCCAGCCCCCAAGAGATGGACGGAAGGGAATTCCCCTGGGAGCCAGCAGAGTCTACACTGGGTGCCGCACCCTATCCTGCCCTTGGCAGGGCTGTTTTAATGGGGTCCAGCAACTTTACAAGCTTGGGACTCTGCAGGATGCTGTGCCTGGGGCTTGGGTGCACAAAACCATGTCTTTCCCCAGTGAAGAAACCAGAAGTTTATTTACCTCTTTCTTATCTGCAAACACTATTGACAGGGGCTTTCTTTAAGACGAAAACACAGGCTCCCACAAAGTCCCACTCAGTTTCCCCTGGAGGCTCTCCTGGTGCGTGTGTTCCCCTACAAGCTGGCCCCATCCTGCTGGGAAGAACCCCACAGGAAGGAGCGACCTCGACCAAGCCTGCGTGACCCAATCTCCCGGGAGCCTTGAGCACGCCAAGCCTGCACCCACCATGGACGGCTCGGTGAGAGGCAGCAGCGACAGGAAGCCCTGGGCGTGCATGTGTCCAGCAGCCTGGGCCGTGAGTGCCTGTCTGTCGCAGAGGCTGGCAACGACGCATACACACACACACACACACACACACACACACACACACACACACACACACACACACACACACACACACCCCTCCAGCTTGCACAATGAAGACAGGCAGGGATGCTGGCAGTGCCTGGTTAAACGGGCGCAGGAAGCCTGCACTGGGAGCCAGCTAGGGGAGGGGGGCGCCAGGAGCCCCCTCCTCCTCCGAATGTGGATTCTTTGCTGCAAGGGACCTAGGAACTGGAGCTATTTTTTTTTAATTTTTTTTTTTTACAATTACAAAAGATATACAATTAAAAAGTTCATATTTGGGTTTTGGTCATACAGTGTTCCAGCACCCGTCCCTCCACCAGTGCCCATCTCCCACCACTAACGTCCCGGTTCCCTCCCCCTCCCCCCAGCCCTCCTCCATGGCAGGTTCTTTATTTCTTTCCCTTTCTCTCTCTTTCTCTTTTCCTTCCCTTCCAGACTATGGATTACAGAACATACATTAAAGGGTTGTCATGTGTATCTTTTTGCCTCTATTTAATGCTCAGTTCTAGGTTGGCATTAGTACCCTCGACAATTGTTAGCACACTGTTCCATTTTCTGTCTTACCTAGCCTCTGACTCCCACACGTTTGTGATAGTTTCCACCTTTGACAAAACCTCCTGATACATGTTTCACTTGACCTTGGGTATTGGTAACATAATATGTACTTATATTTTTATGTTATGCAAATAAATGCAGTCATTCTGTATCTGTCTCTCTCCTTCTGGCTAATTTCACTCAACATAATCTTCTCCATGTCCATCCATTTATAGGCAAATTTTATAACTTCATTTTTTCTAACAGCTGCATAGTATTCCACTGTGTAGATGTACCAAAGCTTCTTTATCCAGTCATTGATTTTTCGGGCACTCTGGTTGCTTCCAGATTCTGGCTATTATGGCAACTGGAGCTATTAAC
>JAJIBD010001560.1:0-98912 GCA_021461705.1 Cryptotis parvus | reverse complement strand
ACCTAACACGCTGGATGGGCGTGGTCTCTGCTCTAGCCCCGACAGGCTGGACGGGGCAGAGTCTCTGCTCCTAGCCCCAGCTAGAGCAAGGATGGAGCAAGTCTCTGCTCTAGCCCCGACCCAGGCTGGACGGGGGCAAGATCTCTGCCGACCCAGGCTCTGCGTAGCCACCCGCGGTCCCTAGGCTGTCGAACCCAGGTTTGTCCTGGAAGTGGGTGGGAAAGCTCTGAGACCACACTTGACTCTGGCTATGCAGGTCTCGGGAGCTCCTGAACCATAAGGGGCTGAGTCCACCCCTCCTTGTCCAGCTTCCATGTCCACCCTCCTGGGGTCTGACCCCTGTTGTATAAGGTGATATAGACCCCCTTGGACCCCACAGAGGTGTCTGCGAGTCACAGGATGTTGGAAGTCTGGCCATGGGGGCAAGGATACCTTGAACATACACCTCCAGGTGGGGAGGCTGGGCTCGCCCGGGGTGGTCGAGGGAGCAGGTCAGTAGCTATGGGGGCCCATCCACAGAGGAGCGTCCCAAGGTCGGCCTGTGAATCCTGGGGCTCCTCGGGTCACCACTCTTCCTGTGAAGCCCCTTTGTCCATGGCACATTGCCCCAGGTCTCTTCCGTCCTTGAGGGCCACCGGTACACTGAGCACTGGGGATGGAGGGCATGTGCCCAACCCACATCATATTCAGCTGTTTCCACTGCAGAGACAAAGGTTTGGAACAGCACTGGATGGCTCCATCCGCTGTGTCCTGTCTTCCCGTTCATCTTCGATTTGCTTGAGCGGGCACCAGTAACATCTCCATATGACCTGTCTCATGCAGAGTAGAGCCCAAGGAACCTGCTTTGCTCAGGAGCATAAGAGCCTCAAAACCATTCCATCAGGTCATGGGATAAGTCTATAATTGTTACTGGTATCTAGCATATCAAATCACGACTACAGGTAGCTTGCCAGGCTCTGCCGTATGTCTCCATGCTCAACTGGTTTGACAGCTTCAGATGGTTCCATGCGCTCTGGTTTACAACAGCTTCGGGATGTCTCCAGTACTCACCTGGTTTACGACAGCTTCGGATGGCTCCATGCTCACCCTGGTTTATGACAGCTGCAGATGGCTCCATGCTCACCTGGTTTGACCCAGCTTTAGGATGTGGCTCTCTCCTTACAAAGCTGCGCCCCTCTGCCACGCAGTGCTGGGCGCGATGTCCTGAGGAAGCCTGCTGTCCGCGGAGCCAGCCTGTTCAGGGTAGGTCTAGACCCTGTTCCAAGGGTGAATCAGCCCCTCATTCAGGGATGGGGTCAGTCCCAGGGTGAGTCCAGCCCTGTTCCAAGAATTGAGTCCAGCCCCTGTTCCCAGGGAGGGTGCTCTCGATCTCCACCTGGTCCCACCAGGACTCTTCCCTCATTTTTTTCACCAAACTTGGCCTCGACGAGATCAGCAAATCTTCTGAGGTTTGTCTGTCGACTGAAAACCGTCAGAACCCCTCGCGATGGCTGAATCCACCTTGTCTTAGCAGTGGCGCTCATAAGCGCAAGGCTTTACCAGCTCCAAGTATGGGGCATCCTATTCACTGCTTTGTGATGGGCGTCCCTCTCAGAAGAGCAATGAAGTGCCTGCTGGGTGCATACCAAAGTCTTGAGATAATACCCCTTATGCGCTAACCCGAGTCGCGGGGTCTCACAGTTACCTGGTGGACTTTAAGACAACGCTGGTCTTGTCCAGGGGGCGCTGCCCCACCGATGTCCCCAGAGGTAGCCCTTCACCTTAGCCGCTGCCTGCAGTGTGCTGGCAATATTTTGAAACAACGAGTGCCCGGAAGAGTGACAAGAACCTTAGATTTCGCTCCTGCCAGTGCTGCGCTCTCTCAGGAACTCAGCATTAGGTCACTGTCCACCTGGTGGTCGCTACCGCGATCACTTGGGCATGGACACGCAAAGGACGAGAAACAGTCCAAATGATGGTGAGCTGGAGCCGTCCGGTCACTTGCCCCTGGTGGAGGCGGAAGTTCAGGAGCCATCCTGCTGGGCCTCGAAAGCGATATTCCAGTAGCGTGTCAGAGCCCTGAAGGCTGGTTTCTGGCATAGCGCATGGGAGATGGCCATGCAGGCGAGACACAGACCTGCCTCCCTCCGGGCGTCCGCGGCACAGAGCCCAGACCTGCTCAAAGTCAGTTCCAGGAACCACATCAACGCCTGCAGCTGGATCACGGGAATCCTGCCTAGTGGGTTGAATCCTCCTGCCATCTGCTCTGCGGGGCTCCTGTAAAGCGCCTCCTGAAGGCTGCCCTGGGCCGGCATCCTGACTTACTTCTTCCACGGTCAAGAGTCCTCAGCCTGGGCGAAGCACAGTCATAAAAATCTCCTGCAGGGAGATGAGAGGCTGGTAAAGGCTAAGAGGCCGCCCTGCTTCCCACACAGCGACCTGCGCCTGGAGGTACGAGAGGAGAGAGATAAAGAGAGAGAGGAGACTGAGGCAGACGGAGACAGAGACAGAGACAGAGACAGGAAAAGAGAGAGAGCAGGAAAGAGAACAGACAGAAACAGAGAGACAAGAGGAAGACAGAGACCAGGGAGAGAGCTACAGAGAGACAGAAACAAAGAGATGGGGAGAGAGCCGAGGAGCACAGGTGTCCAGTTTAGACTCCCTGAGGTTGGAGAGAAAATAAAGGAAGCAGGCGGGGTGCTGGGAACGCGGGTTGTCGATAGCTAGTGGAAGAGGCAGTTAACTCGCTCTTGAACAAACAGGAAATTCACAATTAAAAACATTCAACCAGAACCCGTGCATGAATAAACCATTAGGCTCATTCTCAAAAATCATCATAAACCCTACGAATTTCAATCAAGAGTGGGGGGCCGCAGCAGAAGTGACCATGGCCCAGGAACCTTTATGGCCCAGGCCACTCCCCCGGGCCTGCCTGGCCAGGACCTCCTGACTCTCCATCTACAGGACCCCCAGCTCGGCCCCTCCGTGGGATACTGGCCAGTAGCTTTTCCCTTTTTAGGGATGCCTCGTAAGTATCCGAGTTGACTTGTGCAAGTTCTAAACCACTGGTGGTGACCTGTGTTCTGTAGAGTAGCTACTGCTGCTGGCGTCACCCCTCGGCACATATCACCGGAGCTGGGTGCAGCAGAGGTGCTTGTTGGGTGAGCCGGGACCTCCCAACTCTCCTGGGTCTTCGGCCCCCCCACAGGCCTCCTCAGGGGATACCCTGGCCCTGCCGACACTGACCTCAGAGGAGTGGGGAGCGGTGACCATCTGTGCCAGGAAGGTGCTGGGTGACTTTTGAGGGATTCCTGGTTGTGGTTTCTCATCAGGAAGTTAGTAGGGTTCTGACCAGCCTGTGTTGGCCAGTCAGCTGAGAATATATGTTGTATGGAGCACTTTGGCCTTGGACGAGTGAGGCTGCAGTGTGGCGATACTGTCCTCTCAGCCCTTCAAGGTTCTGGCAGAGCTTGCATCTGACTTCAAGTGTCGGGCACTTGTCCCTGGACACAAATTAAGGTGCGAGGACATTTTCCTGACCTGCAGCTGACTTCTCGAAGGCTCGCTTAGGCAGTGCCCAGGCCGGTGGGCTACTGCGCCACAACCCCAGCGTTGACCACAAGGTGCAGAGCACCAGCGGGCACCAGCTGGTGGGTCCCTGGAAGGGTGAGGCCCCATCTCCTGCCCAACTGCTGGGTGGTGAGTTGTGGGGCTTCTGCGAAGTCACTTCAGGGAACCAGGAAATCCAGGGTATGAATTCATTGTGCTGATGTAAATAGGCCTCAGGGATCGAATGGTCAAGTGCACCCAGGCGGCTGAGGCATGGGCGGACAGTGAGCAGGGGCAAAGGCAAGTCTGCCCCATGCCGTGGCCTTTGGCTCAGTGGCTTGGCGGCAAGAGTGGTTGGAACAATTCCATCCAGGCCAGAAGCTTCTCTAGCCTCTGAGTTCACTTTAAGATTCTCAAACATGCATCAACACTGGTGCTTTTATCTACCTTAGCATGCTGGGAGGAGTGTCCTTGAACTGGGCCGTCCCTGAAGCCGTCCTGGGCTCAAGGCACAGAGGCTGGATGGCAATTATTGGGCAGCCAGGCGGGCTGGACTCTCCCAGCTCCCTTGTCAGGTTGAGTCCTGGACATAGCTGAGAGCCAGCGGGAGCCGTGATGCTGTGGCCCGAATGAACAGGGCTGCCGGCTCCTGGCGCTGAGAGGCAAAAGACAAGTTTTGGGAAGCAAGACCAAAGATCGCCATGTGGACCACGGGGCCTGGGTCCGTCCTAGGGGAGCCGGAACAGTTTCTCCAGCACCCCAGGGTCCCAGGGCTCAGAATACAGGGAGCCACAGCGGGGAGGTTCCTGGACGGTCCTCTCCTGCCTTGCCCAGCCCCAGGACAGCTGTGCTTTGTCGATGGGGCCGTGACTGTGAAATGTTTGGTGGGTCCCCTCCAAAGCCCCCCCAGGCATGTGCTGGGCCACCCGCTCCACGCCGGTGCGGATCTACCCTCGTGGCAGGCAGGGGTGACTGTGTCACAACTGTCTCTTATTCCTCACTCACTCATTCTCAATAATTAAAAATGTGCATCGATAATGCTAAGCCTTCGGCGGAATCCTCTAGGCTGACAGACTCCCACTTTCGGAGTCAGCCACTTTCGGTGGAGTTGGGTTTCACCCACTAATCTGGGGCTCTGGGGGGCTGAGTCAGGAGGTGCTTCTGCGAGGCCTGAGTAAGGGCTGATGCGAGGCCAGCAGGTACTTGGGGGACAGGTTGTGGCCCCTCTCCAGGGCCTGCAAAGGCAGCTGGGCACCATCGCCCACATCCCAGCTTAGGATCCTCCCAGGACGAGGGAAACTCGGCTGCCGCTCTCTGACACTGACACCCCACAAGGTGCCCTGCACGGGTGCAGGTAACTGGCCCAGCCCAGCCCTTAACGCGTGCCGTGCCCCACATACACAGCAGGCGGCTGCCGCCGCGCCCAGGAGCTCCTAGATGAGAACTTATTACCGACCTGTCAACTCTGCTGTGATTACCCAGAGCCAGGAAGCTCTGCTTGTTTCTGTATCATTAGAGATGACAGACGGGCGTTGGTGGCCCGTCTGCTGAGCCTCTGCCGCCGCCCATTTGCATTTGGAGGCGGCCAAGGGCCTGAGTAAGAGCTTTGCGAGCGATTGGAAGCTGCTCTTGGGGAGAGAGTCCCAGGTCCCCATTTCTCCTTCCTCACAAGCATTGTCTCTACATTCCCATTCTCCCAAAATTCTAGGGATGCTGTGTCAGAGTGCGGTTGTAGGAGGCTGCGGCGCATGTTTCCAGGCTCTGCCTCAGGGTTTCCAGGAGCTCCAAGGCAGAATTACCGTGCCCAGAAAGTCTGTGCTCACGGCAGACGGGCAGGGAGCTGTGCAAGGCAGGAGAGGCGGAAGCACGTGTGAGGAGAGCACACGTGTGTGCCCGTGGAGGGACATGGGAGGTGTGTGAGGTGCCTGTGTGCGAATATAGCAGGTGTGGACACATGCCCCCTCACTGCCAACCACATACATACAACAAGTTGTGCTTGTGTTTACATCCACATACATGGACACACACACATCTTATATTATCTGCATACCTGCCATGCTGGCCTGGATACTCACTCATGCACAAGCATTTGCATGATGCTCATGTGCATGCATGTACAGGTTGATTTGTGCATTTATACATGTGTGCGCACATACATACCATGTGTATGCACATATGTTCACGTCACGCGTGTGTGCATGCAACTTTATGTTCCTGTGCACACACCCCTGTGTCTTAATGTCCGTGTCCACACATCCCTAGCCATACAGGCATGTGCATTAATTGCTGCATGCGCGTGTTGGCATGGAAGCCCTGGCGCTCCTATTCACACATGAACATCCATGTGTGTGTTTTCATCTTGAGTGTGTGCGTAAGCACAGAACACTGTGGCCCATTGGTGCTGCCGTTTTCCTCACAATGATACCCGGGAGAAGCTTCTATCTGGGCCGCGGGGGGTGAGGGCCGTGGAGTGTGGGAGGAGCTTCTGCTGTGTTCTGGCAGCGAGGGTGAGCCATGGGTGTGGGAGGAGCTTCTGCTCTGCCTTGTGCCAGCAGGAGTAAGGCGTGTTGCCTGCTCAGAGAGGTGCTCTCAATTGTCCTGTACACAATTCTTCATCCTTAGGTCAGCTCGCTTGTTGGGGCCCTGGGGGGTGTGGTTGTGGCTTTGGCTCCACCTCTGAGTCGGGATGGCCGAGGGCGCATCCATACCACCACCACCTGTGCCCTCAGCCCTGCTGCTTCTCTGCTATAAAACATACTGGCTTTGCGTCCATGTCTCCCCTCCTCACCGCCGTCTCTGTCCCAGGGTCTTGCGGGGGCATTTGGAGTCAGGCGGGAGGGACCGTGTGGGGCGCTAGGCAGGCTAGGCAGCCTCAGAACAGCCTGGGCACTGCTGCCGTCACTGTCTGCTGAGCAGGCATGGGTGACCCCTTCGTGGCAGCCCTCGGGGCTCACGGCAGCCTAGGTTTTCTGAGGCACTGTCGGGGGACACCCCATACCTTGGGGCCATCACCAGGTTTGCTCCTGGGATGCAGATTCGACAGTGTGGATCGCCACGACAAGTGAAAATGGTCGAGCGATTGTTCCTCAGCGACTTGTTCAGGAAGTTTCTGCACTAGCCATTTCCACAGCCCTTACCTGGCATATGTGAGGGTACGAAAGGTGCTCAGCCTCCGCGCGCCGCCTGGGAGTAGGGCTAGGCTTGAGGCGGAGTTAGGGGTTAGAGTTTGGGCTGGGGTTGGGGTTAGGGTTAGAGTTTGGGTTAGGGTGTGGGTTGGGGTTTAGGTAGGGTTTGGTTAGTGTTAGGCTATGGTAGGGTTTGAATGAGTGTTGGCATGATAGGGTTAGGTTATTATTCAGGGCTCAGATTGAAGTTACATCTACTTTTGTGTTTTCCACTTGGCCTGTGGATCTGGGGTCTCGACTTCCCGCACCGTGTCCTGCTTTTCTAGCACTTCCTTCCCTGCCCTCACGTTCCTCCTCGCTCTCACGTTTCAGTAATTCCCACCTCTGAAAAAGGGTTACCCCAGTTTTGCTTGCCACTTTTCCTGGGAATCTTTGCCATCTCGGACCATTTTCACTTGTGTGGATTGTTCTTTTCTGGCCGAACTGTCTGCCAGCAGCTGGGACTCCATGCCATCCCATGCAATGCTCTGTAGTGAGCATCAGTAGCCTGCAGCCATCCGATCCAGCGGTAAAGGAGATTTATCCACCATGAACCAAAGCCCTTTTCGCCCGGCCATTATTACCGCCTGTGCAGCCTTCGTGTATCGCTGGGCCTTGGCACTTCTCATGTAGCCCTGAGACCACCACCACTAGACTTATATCATGTGGACCCCGATCTGAAACTGGTTTCCTTATTTACTTGGACATGAACCATGTCTGCATTGGGCCTCACCATTTGCGTGTCAGGGATCTATATTTGCCTCAGTCAGGTGAGGGGGCGCGTGTCGACCCCACGGACCCCATATCACTCTCTGCCTACGCTGAGTGTTGAAGCTGCGGCAGACTCACAGCTCTTTGCTGCCCAGCTCTAGGGCCTTGAGCCCCAGCTGCCTTGGGAGAAAGAGCTCCAGCTTCAGAGGAAAATTATGGGATTTCATTTTCCGGGGTGTCACCCCTCCACATAGCAGCGCTTAAGGAGATGAATGTGGGAAGCGAGGAAATTTATTCAGGATATTTAAATAATCTCTGGGCTGCACCAACCGGTGTGCACACTTAGCTCTTGCTTTGCAGTATTTTTACCTGATTCCATTGGGACCACCCCATGGAACACCAGTTCAGTCCTGCCAAGAAGGGGACTCGACGAGCCGAGCACCAGAGCAGGAGACCATATCACACCAGGTAGCGCCTTTGCTGACTGGATCCGTTAAGGCGTAGCAACCACCCCACCCACAGCCTGCAAACATCTAGTAAATATCGATCACCTCTGCTGGGTTAGAGGCCGGGAGATAAAATCCACCTCTTGGGGACCTTGCACAAATCCTGGGGCGGGAGCAGTCAATAGGCTACAATCAGCCATGAAGTACATCACCCAAAGGTAATGTGTGGGGCGGCAGGGGACCAGGTGCCCCAGAGATCAATATGTTTCATTATCAAAAAGCATTAGGGGCCATTTATGCGGCAGAAAAGTCAGAGTCATTAATGGCGGAATTATGGGGCCAGATCTTGAAGCTGTGCGAATGATTTTAGGTATTACTAATGGCCACTGTGAAATATTGCTGCCGCCAGGACCACCATAAATCTGGGGTAATGGTGCGGACTCTTAATCGCGACAGATGAGAGAGCAATTTACTTGGGCGCGTTGATTGGATTCTGGGGCCTGAAATGGCACCCGTGTGTGAAAAGCTGCGATGGCCCCTGTGTGGTCAAGAGTTGCTCTGGAGCCCGAAGCCTCTGCCTTGGTAGGCCTGTCCCATTGGGGTGACATCAGCTTGTGTGGTTCCTTTCGGGTGACCCGAGATGATCCCACAGATTCTGCCTGCTCTAATCTCCCCAAGGCGGTGGGACCCCAGAGGCGGCCGCAGAGTCTGCTCCCAGGTCAGCGGCTACTTGGGGGAGCCAAAAGCAGGCCTTGTCGAGCAGGCACTGGTGAGCGTCAACCCCCAGCTAAGGCTCTGAAACTGCCATCTCCGAGCGTTTGTGTAGGGAGAGGCTTCAATTCACGAGAGTCATGAGTTGGGACCGGGCCGGGCTGGGAGGCGCCGTGGAGAACCGGGCCTGCCAGGCGAGTCTCCAGCGCAGGCTGGTGCCTTCGTGCGGGGCCCCAGAGTTGCAGATCAGGGCCCGCGAGCTGTTGAAGAAGCCCCTTGCTCGTAGCTGCCCTCTGGGCTTTATAGCAATAAATTATCACAGGTTTACCTGTTGGAAAGACAGATTTCGTGCATGGGACTGTTGCAGGAACTCTCCGAGTGACGGGGCGCCTGTCATGTTGTGTGGGTCAAACAGCTGGGGCGGGGATTTAAGGCCTGGCCCGGCGGGAAGAGCTGAGCTTGCTGGGACGGAAGCGGTGATAGGAGAGCAGCGGCGTGGTTTATTACGGGTGCTTCTGGCGGCTGCTTGCTTGTGATCGCATGGAGCCCGATTGACGGCTGCCCCTTCTTGCACCGCGGAGGGTGAAGGCCGCGATCTGTGGGCTGACCTCGGCTCCCCATCAGAGTTCAATTTACTCTGACAGGCTGCAGGACGCCGGCTGCTCTGACTAGCTCGATGGCAGGGGTACAGGAGGGCTAAGGAAAATCGGTTTTTGTGAGTATTTTCAAATTGCCTGGTCGGGATCAGGGTTTTAATTATAGTTGCCTGCTTCCGAGGCAGAAGAATGAAGTCCCAGCCAGGTACTCTCATGGGAACTAGAATCACATGCCTGAGGTTGCAGAGGACGAGGATCCACCACCCAGACCATGCAGGAACCTCATCAACTTGGGCCGTACCTCTGTCCTGCAGGGTCCTTACCCGCCGCTCTCGGGTTTGTTTGCTTAAAGTCACGATGCCTAGGTTCAGCTGGGCTGAGCCTGCCCTGTCTGTCACTCCACATGTATGCTGGGAAGCAGCTCCACCCTCAGCCTGCCAGCCTGTAGCACCACCAGGATGGGCTCTAAATTAGGGCTGTCTTGGTCACAGCCAAGGGCACCACCGGGTGGGCCAAGAGGAAGCGTCCAGGCATGGGCGGCCAGGCTGCTGGGCTGTCAGGGGGCCTGAACTCAGAGCCTCTGGAACAGGTCACGGGAACATGAGTACAACCATCAGGCAGACAAAAACAACTGTCTCCATCGCTCACAGTGCTCATCCACACATGCGTGTAGGATGGTGCTCATCCATGCATATGGGAGGTATTGCATACATGCCTATAGTAACATATTCTGGCATGCACTGGGGACCTCTTTCATATATTCACTTTAAGGACAGGAGTTCATGCATGCACAGAGGAAATGCTTTCATATATATACATGGGATAGGGTTATACATGCACACGGAGAATGCTCTATGCATGGGACAGGGTTCTTGCCCTTGCACACAGAACAATGCTCTTATATGCACACAGACAGGGTTCATACGTTCACCTAGGACCAATGCTCCTACATGCACAAAGAAAAGGGTTCCATATATGCACAGGACAATGCTTTCTTTATATGCACACAGGACAAGGGTTCATGCACATGCACACAGGACATTGCTCATATATGCGCACCGGATAGGGTTTATACATGCACACAGGACAATGCTCATAATATACTCTAAGACAGGGTTCTTATGTTGGGGACAATCTAACCATGTAATACTTAGGACCAGGGTTCATACATGCACACAGGACAATGCTCATATATGCAATGGACCAAGGTTTCATACATAGCTTTGAGGAGAATACTCATATATGCACATGGGACAGGGTTCATACATGCACACAGGAATATCTCATATATGCACATAAGACAGGGGTTCCTACATGCACGGGGGAGAGCGGTACTTTCGCGATAATGCACATGGGACAGGTTCATAGTACACACAGGACAATGCTCATATATGCACATAGGACAGGATTCATTCATACATAGGACAGGGGATTCGTCCATACTGCAGAGCAATCTCATATATTACACATAGGACAGGGTTTACTCATACACACAGGACAATGTTCATATAACTGGGACCAGGGTTTACACATGTACGAAAGGACAATGTTACGTATATGCATGGTGGTGTTCAATCATTTTACCTGAGATAATGCTCATATAGCACATAGGACAGGATTCATTCATGCACATAGGACAGGATTCATTCATGCACACAGGGCAATGCTCATATATGCACATGGGACAGGGTTTACACACACAGCTAGACAATATTCATATATGCACGTAGAAGGGATTCTACATGTACACAGGACAATAAGTTCATATATGCACATGGAGCTGGGTTCATACGCATGCACCTGGATACAATGTGCTCATTATAACTTTCACTGTACAGTGGTTAGTCCACATATGCAGCCAGGGTCCCACTTCCTCAGTGTGGGTCCTGGGGGTTGTTGAGGAGGAATCTGAAGCCCGGCAGGAGGGCATAGAGAGTGCAGGGGAGGCCTGTGGGATTGCAGTCGTAGAGACAGTAGCCACGCCTAGAGACAGTAGGCATTACGGCTAGAGGGCAGGTGACAACGTGGGGACACAGTGGCCACAGAGAGGACTGGAGGGTCACCGCACGAGGGCCAGGATCACAGCCTGGGCATCTCGCTGTCCACAGCTGGTGCCGAGTCAGTACAGGGTGAGTCTACCCCAGAGGAGCTTCAGGGTCCTGGGTGGAATGTGCACAGAAAGGCCCGGACCTGACCCAGGTCCTGGGGCCATAGCAACCAGGCCCGGAGCACAACCACACCCAGCGGACTCCAGCTCTGCTGGCGAGTGACCAAGTCCTGGTTTTGTCTCTGAGTTCTGGGAACTTGGGGCCAACATGGGCTCCCAAAACTCAGGATAGCTGACACCAGGGCTGGTGCTCAAGCAGTGATCAGCCACTCCTGGACAGGAGCTGATGTGATTTGGTGGCCCCCAACCCACTCCCCTGACAGAGGCCCTCCTAGTAAAGGCAGGGGAGCGAGTGAACATGCAGGTCAGGCCAAGTATCAGAAGCAGGAGACGGGACACAGGGTCCCAGCGAACATGCGGGGTAGGCCAGGCTGTGCCTCTAATCTCAGGGGCCCAGCGTAGTGTGGCTTACTCTCAGAGGTCGGGTGGCTACAACCACAGCAAACTAAAGTTGCATTTCATAGCATCTGCGTCTGCCCAGAACTTCCCAGCCCTGGGGTGACACGCGAGACAGACCCTTCTTTCTGGGGTGGAGAATCCCAGGGGACAAGGCTCAGTGGGGACCATCTGGCCCCGCACACTCAGTTCCACTGCGGGAGCCTTTATAGCTGATGAACTCATCCCCCATACGGTTTCAGGGGGGACCTCACCCGGGCTCAGAGGACCGGGTCCAGGCAGTCCCATGGACTGGACCCTTACTCAGGTGTCCTGCGTCGCCACGGTCACTAGGGAAGCCCCTTCCTCTCTGCCCCTGAGCCCCACACTCGGTCTTGACTTTTTACAGCCACTGGTTGAAAGAAAACGAAGAGACGAGGCCCCTGGGTGCCAGCCCACTGAGCGTGAGGCCCGGCCATTTCCAGGACCCAGGTCCCACTTGCTACACACCAGAGGCAAGAGTCTGAAAGGGCACCGTACTTGGCAGACCTTGGACATTGCTAAAAGGGAGCAGCTGGGACTGGCCGAGGAGTACCGCTGGACGTTTCTTGTTCAGCTGCAGGAGATGGACAGGCCTCTGCCAGAGCTAAAGCCTTTACTCTAAGCCTGCCTGTTACACCCACGACCACACCCACGCCACACCCACTAAAACCCACAGCCATACATGCACAGCCACATGCACACCCCTATGGCCACACACACGCACACAGTCCTACACAACGTAGACACCCATGGCCCACACACCCCATGGCCACACACCAAGTCACACAACCACTTTACCACCGCCACACACCTTTACACGGCCACACACCATCCCACACACCACACAAGTCACACACACGCGCACACCCATGGCCATACCACGCGCACGGCCACACACCCATGTCCACACACCACACGTCACACACGCATACACCATGGCCACACACAAGCACACACCATCGCCACACACGCTACGGCCACCCACACATGACCACACACGCACATGGCCACACACACAGAGCCACACACAAGCACACGCCATACACACACACATGCTACACACATTCATGGCCACACACATACATGCACAGCAAAGCCTTTATACCTGTCTGCATGCACACAGGTGAGCAGAGCCACACACACAAGTCCCTACAATACATATGCTTTGAGCCACACACTATACATCCACAGTCACACATGCACCCACAGCTACACTCCACAAGCCCAGAACCTCACAGACACGCTCAAAGTCACACACATGTGCACAACCACATGCCCACATGTGTATAGCCATACATCATTCCAGCTACACACACGTCCACATACAGAGCCACACATGCACATATGCACAATAGCACATATGTGCAACCACCTCTACAAATCACACATGCACAATCATCTGCATGCAATCAAACATGCATGCACACACATGCCCCATCATGTCCATTTTCTGGAGTGGTAAAGAATAGCATAAACTCATGGCAGGCCAAGACACCTCGTGTGGGAGGTGGGGGACAGTGTAGAGCCCTCCCCATGGGCACCTCAGGGTCCGACTGCCCAGCTCAGCAGCAAAGATCCACTCAACAAACCCACAGGAATGTGGAACCTCAGCACTCCTTGGTTGTTCAATCCAGATGCCCACTTCCTCTTTTGAGCAGTCCCAGCCAGCCCTGGCTGTCAGCACAGTGCCAGCCTCTGCCCATACATTAGGGCAGTGTTGGGCATCAGCTGCCAACTCCACTGTGGCCCTTCTCGGGCCAAGCAAGTCTGCGCCACACCGATGAGCCCCTCATGGTTCTTTGGTGGCTGGGCCCCAGCACCGAGCTGGCTGTACCACAACCCTTGCAGGAGCAGGCAGGGTGCGGGGCAGAAACGCTCTGCTCCATTGACCAACACTGGCATCTACTGTCTGGCCCAGGCTCAGCCAGGGAGTAGCCCACCCGCTCACCAGCCTAGCTACAACTGATGCTGCTTCCTGGGGCAAATTGAATAAAATCAGAGAAAACGGTCTCCTGGCTCTGCACTTGATTGAACGTCTTTGGGCTACACAGAAAGGGGCGAGAGGAGGGGCTAGTCACACCGGTGATGGCTGAGTGTGGACAGAGAACAGTGAGTGGGAAGGTCTGGGCACAGCCCACTGGGGAACCTGCACCATGGCTGTCCAGACAGGGGAGAGAACACTAGGAGCATCCCCCAAAGCCTGGATTATAGGGAGGGGTGGGTCTGCCCGTGGGTCCTGGCTCCCAGGCAAGGCGCCAGAGGCTGCGTGGGAGTAATTTAGGAAGAAGCTACCCGGCACTCGCTGCACCCACGCTGGATTCTGCCATGGCCCTGGAGGTATCTGGGGCTCCCAAGGCCATTGGGACCAGGCTGGAGGCCTGATTTCGGGGTTGCCTGGAATGGGGCTGGGCCAGTGGGGATGTCCTTGGGGCTGGGGCCTGAGCCGGTGCTGTTAGGCCCCTCAATCCACATTCCCATCTGCTGCAGGCTCAGCAAGCAGCTTCCCGAGGGTGGCTCTGGAAGAGGGCAGAGCATCCGGTCCCAGGGAGCATGGCCTAGGCATGGTGGCCATTCCTGACCTCCTGAATCCTCCTGCCGCACCGCCAGCGTCTCCTGGGATGGCCACCCCTCCTTTGAGAATCTGATTCCTGGGATCTGGTCAGGGCTCCTGAGCGTCGCCCCTGTGGCGGTGCTTTTGTCTCTGCTTGAAACAAACTCGGCCCCTTTTGAAAGGTCTTTCGGGTCTGTTCAAAGCTGCCAGTCCCCGAATGCAGGCACCAACGTTGGCCCGGGTGAAGGGGGCATGCAGACCCTGCATGGGGGGGAGACCCCTTCAGTGCTCTGGGGCAACTGTCTGGGCTGTGGTCAGGCCTCGACGCTGCACTGACAGTGGGGTCCGGATCTGGCAACTGGAGCTTCCTCAGGGACAACTGACACCACCAGGTAGCAGCTCAGGACAAACCAAGACCCCGCAGGGTGAGGGCGGCCGCTGAGTCTCTTGCCTAGGGTGAGGCAGGGAGGCAGAGTGTCCCTTTGTCTCAGGACCTTGGAGTAAGCAGAGGCTGGCAGCTTGGTCACCCGAGGCTGCTGGTGATCGGCCACAGACATCGACCGAGGTTGATTAGCTGGAAGGAACCGAGCACTTGGGATTTCCTTACTGTCAGGCTATGGAAGTGGGCGCCACCCACCGTCAGAAAGACCCACTTGGGTCAGCCCAGTGCCACCAGGGGCGTTGATCTCGCAGAGATGGGGCGTCTCTGGGAGGGGGTGTCTGAGAGCTGAGTTAGGTGAGACTAACTCTTACACACTCTGTGTGTTTTTGTAAATGTATGTGTGTGCGTGCATGTGTGTGTGTGTGCATGTATGTGATGAACAGAGAGGACAGAGACATGAGGGGAGAGAGAGAGAGAGACAAAGAGAGAGGAGAGGGCGAGACAATAGCCCAGCGGGTAGAGCGTTTGCCTTGCACTCGACCGGCCTGTCCAGCCTGGGCTTGATCCCGGCATCCCATATGGTCCCCTGAGCACCGCCAGGAGTAACTCCTGAGTGCAGAGCCAGGAGAAACCCTGAGCATTGCCAGGTGTGACCCAACAAAGAAAAAAATACAAGAGAGAGAGAGAGAGGGAGAGGGAGGGGGAGAGAGAGGGAAAGAGGAGAAGAAGACAGAGGGAGAGAGAGAGCAGGAAGAGACAGAGGAGAGGAGGAGAGAGAGGGAAAGAGAGAGGGAGAGAGGGAGATGGGGAGGAGAGAGAGAGGAAGAGGGGGGGAGGGGGAGGAGAGGGGGGAGAGAGAGAGAAGACAGAGGGAGAGGAGGGAGGAGAGAGAGAGAGAGAGGGAGAGAGGGAGAGAGGGAGAGAGGGAGAGAGAGAGTGAGAGAGGGGAGAGAGGGAGAGAGAAGGGAGACAGGAAGAGCAAGAGACAAACAGCACAAGGTGTCAGAGGCAGGGGTGGGGTTTGGCAGCTCAGCTCTGTCCTACTCTGGAAACTGCTCATGGTGGATGTTGGCATTCCTTTGGGAAGAGCAGGATGGGCCACGAAAGCCTGACTCATGGGAACGTCTTTCTCCTGAGGAAAGCGGGTCTATCCTTTAAACACCCCCTTTCTTCTGAGGCTTGATCTGTGTCTTTAAGACAATAATTGCAGAATTGAAATTTGAGACTGTTATCTTAATAACCAATTACTCAAATAACTTTGAAAGTGGCTTAAATTGGCTCGTCATGCTACATTTACCTGAATCTTTTTATGGGAAAGTTAGGAAGAAGAAAAAAATTTCTTGGCAGTCTCATTTGTTTGGGATTGTTGAAAGCTTTGAAACAAACAAGTGTGTTGGTCCCCGAAGACCAGTCTGCCAGCAGGCAGTCCCCTCCTGGTGGGGTCTGCTTGGAGCCAGCCACCCCAGGGTCTCTGTACTCGGGATCCCTACGAATACACGTGCTGCTTGCAAGAGTATGACATTGACCCCAATGGTTCCTGCATACTACGCCGACCTCCCAGTTCTTGCACAAGATTTACATTTTCTTCATATTTTTTCTTGGAAAATAATAGGTGAGGTTATGTTGCTTTAATTTTCTCCCTTCCGATAGTTATAAAAGCTTAAAGGTGAGAGTCACAATCTTTAAACTAAAGAAATTCAGCATTTATTAGTGTCTGAATGGAGAGAGCGAGTGGCTGGGGCCAGCATACTTGGATTTTACACACAGCCATAAACCCAGTAATAGAATATTACATCTCTGCTCTAATACACTCTTATAGACCCTCCATTCTTCTCATCGTCTCAGCTGAAGCTCTGGGAGCCCGTGACCTCTCGCGATCACACAGCCTTCTTTTTTTTATATACTGTGCTGTTGAAAAAGACGTTGCTTCTACAAACATTTTCCAGATCGTGTAAAGAGCTTGTTCACTTCGTCTTAGAGAAGGGAACAGAAGGTGGAGTGCTGACCCCTTGGAGGAGTCGGTGGGAGCTAAGGGGGGTGTCTGTAAGGAAAGAAACAAAGGCTCAGCTGCAGCGGGAGAGCCCAGGGCCCCCTGTACCCCACCCAAACACCCACAGCCACACCCTGTATATCCCGTGGCCTACATAAGGCTCCCACCAACTCTTTATGCAACCGCTGGAAACCCCCACAGTCTTGGCACACACACACACACACACCCTCACATACGTACCCGGCCCACCTAGCCGCGCCCCACATATTCCCATGCACATTGACACCCACACCGCACCCACCTCAGCACCCACACAACTCCACACACTGCCCACATGCTCCCCGGCAAGCTCAGAGCCACAGCCCACAGCCCCACATGCATGCATGGGCGCACAGAAGAGGAGCCTCTCCTGCCTGGCACTGGGCAACCGACTTTGCTTGGGGTCGTCCTAAGTGACAAGTGTCCCAGAGGGTTTGGCTGCGTGAGAAGGGGCTGGCGAGGACAAAGGAAGGAAGGAAAGATCCCCGCTGTGCTTTTCTGGGCTCACTGGGGTCCCTCCATCAGAGAACAGACTATTCTTTCCAGACACTCCACAGAGCTCAGCATGGGGACACAGGAAGACACCAGTCAAGGAGGCAGCGAGGGGCAGAGCTGGGGGTCGGACCCCCAAGTCAGCAAGCGACCAGAAGGAGGAGGCTTCTGGGGAGCCTCTCAGCCCTCATGGTTCTAGCCGAGATCTAAAAGGTTTCCGGGAAGTTTGGTGTCACTGCGTCCCCTGGGGCGTTCTGGGGCGCTGGGGGCAAGCTGGGAACCCCAAACAGAGACCCTGTGCAGAGGCTTCTGGCAGGGCACAGCTGTCTCCGGCATCTGCTTTTCTGAAGAGTCAAGAAAGTGTGGGGGGCGCCTCCCCGCCATGTGGGGGGGTGAAATGAGGAAAGCAAGACACAGTTTGAAAGTCGCAAGGGCTCGGCAGGCTGTGGGAAGGGTCACCATGGCCCCACAGCCTTGGCGTTCCCCGTGGCCTGGCAGAAGCCGCCCTGTTCTAAGAACTGTTCCGAGTGTGCCCGCTATGCTCCACGCGGGGAGGCGGAGTTTCCCAGGAGTGGCTTCCAGACGGCTCCTAGCTGGTTCCAGGACCCAGGGAGCTGCTGGAACAAGCGTTCATGAGTCAAACAACTGAGCCAAAGTTTTTCTTTCTAAAAAAACAAAAGAAATCTTTTTTCTTTTCTAGATTTTTTAACAGTTTTTTTTTTTTTTGACAAACCAGATGCTGTGTGGGTGAGGCTCTGGCTCCAGTGAGTTCAGAAATTATGGCCAGAGCCCCTGTCTAAGGAGCGTTCCTGGGGCTCCCCCTCGCAGCCCCCCTCTTCCCGCTCCCCTGGGCCCAGATCTGCGTCTTTCTCGTCCTAACTTTGGCTGCTTTCACAGTTGTCCCAGAGCACCCCACAGGCCTTACTGCCTCTCCGAGGTGCCCCCTGCTCAGACTGGGAGCAGGGGTGAGGCGTGGGGGTTGGAGGGGAACCCAGACTAGGGCGATCAGGGAGGTCTCTGGGCCACCAGCATGTCCCTTGGACTAAGTTCCATGGTGCTATGCATGGAGCTCCGGGTCTCCGACGGGCTGCCAATTCTCTCCATGAGCCTGTGGGTCTGCAGGGGAGCTTGGCTACCCTTGTGCCCACCAGACAGCTGGGCATGCTGTCCCTGAGCGCGCGGTCACCACCCGTGTCTCCCCGCCTTCACCGGGCCCGTTTTCACTCCGTGATCCGGCCCCGTACTCGAGTGCACAGTGGCGCTGGCATGGTGAGCCATAAATATTGGCCGGATGCATTGCCGGTGTGGCAGAAAGCGACAGTGTTCTAGCAGTGCTTCCTGACATCCGGGCCGGGCGCAGCATCCTCAGACCCGATCTGGGGAAGGAGGGTGGCCCCTTGGGCGGCGTCGCATTCCAGTTCGCAGCGCCGGTTTCCCCGGAATGTTCCTCTTTCCCTCGCTGTTCTCCCACGGACCTAAGCTGGCCGATTCAAAATGAGGGTGATGCAATTTTTTACTCTCTGCCTGGAACCTCTCCTGGAAGGCCACAGGGCTCAACGGTTCCCAAACTCCTGAAGGGTTGAGAAATCCAGGAACGCGGCTTTTGGAGGATCCCAGCGAAATCTCGGTGAAGCAGAAAACAAGAGCGGACCGGTGACTGCGTCTCCCGTGGCCATGGGGCACTCAGGTGCGTCGATATCTCTGAGCGTCAGGTGAGGCGTCTGGCCAGGAAGACATGAGGGGCCTCTGACAGCAAACAGCTGTAGAGGTTTCTCCAACTTCATTCAAATAATGAAATCAATAAGTTGTGCCTCAGTTTCAAGTTTCCCCAAACAAATTCATATGAAAAATGATATTAATTTATCTGAGATTACTTCAGCCAAGAAATAGATTTTTCTCTGTCACTTCTGAAGGGTTAGGAGAAAATAAATCTCAACTCTTCAGAAAAAACAGGTCTTGGATAGTTTAGGGATGTGATAAACAAAATGGGCCCTTTCAGCGTAAATTAATCACCATCGCCCTGTTTACCATTCTGTGGCCACGAATTTTTTTGAAATGCTAATAAATTACATCTCCTTTACATCCCCCAAGTTTAGAGAATGGTCCTTTCCAAAGAAAAATATGTGTGTGGGCAGCCCGCCCGATGGGGTCTTTCTTTCTTTCTTTCTTTCTTTCTTTCTTTCTTTCTTTCTTTCTTTTCTTTCTTTCTTTCTTTCTTTCTTTCTTTCTTTCTTTTCTTTCTTTCTTTCTTTTCTTTCTTTCTTTCTTTTCTTTCTCTCTCTCTCTTTCTTTCTCTCTTTCTCTCTTTCTCTCTTTCTTTCTTTCTTTCTCTCTCTCTCTTTCTTTCTCTCTTTCTCTCTTTCTCTCTTTCTTTCTTTCTCTCTTTCTCTCTTTCTCTCTCTCTTTTCTCTCTCTCTTTCTCTCTCTCTTTCTCTCTCTCTTTCTCTCTCTCTTTTTCTCTCTTTCTTTCTTTCTTTCTTTCTTTCTTTCTTTCTTTCTTTCTTTCTTTCTTTCTTTCTTTCTTTCTTTCTTTCTTTCTTTCTTTCTTTCTTTCTTTCTTTCTTTCTTTCTTTCTTTCTTTCTTTCTTTCTTTCTTTCTTTCTTTCTTTCTTTCCTTCCTTCCCTTCCTTCCTTCCTTCCTTCCTTCCTTCCTTCCTTCCTTCCCTTCCTTCCTTCCTTCCTTCTTTCTTTCTTTCTTTCTGTCTCTCTCTCTTTCTTTCTGTCTGTCTTTCTTTCTCTTTCTCTCTTTTTTCTTTTTACTCTCTTTCTCTCTCTTTCTCTCTCGTTCTCTCTTTTCTTTCTTTCTTTCTCTTTCTTTCACTTTCTTTCTTTTTTTCTCTTTCTTTCTTTCTTTCTTTCTTTCTTCTTTCTTTCTTTCTTTCTTTCTTTCTTTCTCTCTTTCTTTATTATCTTTCTTTTTCTTTTCTTTCTTTCTTTTCTTTTTCTTTCCTTCTTTCTTTCCTCCCTTGTCTTTTTCCTTCCTTTTCTCTTCCCTCCTTTCTTCCTGATTCTTTCCTTCTTTCTCTGATCTGTTTCGTTTTTCTTGATTTTTATCTTTCTTGTTCTTGCCTTCTCTTTTTCTTTATTTTTTTATTCATTTTATTTATGCTTTTTTTTTTTACAATTAAAAAGTTCATGTTTGGGTTTTGGTCATACAGTGTTTCAGCACCCGTCCCTCCACCAGTGCCCATCTCCATACAAATAAAAAGATATACAATTAAAAAGTTCATGTTTGGGTTTTGGTCATACAGTGTTTCAGCACCCGTCCCTCCACCAGTGCCCATCTCCCACCAACAACATCCCCGGTTCCCTCCCCCTTCCCCCAGCCCTGCTCCATGGCAGGTTCTTTATTTCTTTGCCTTTCTCTCTCTTTCTCTTTTCCTTCCCTTCCACACTATGGATTACAGAACATACATTAAAAGGTTGTCATGTGAATCCTTTTTGCCTCTATTTAATGCTCAGTTCTAGGTTGGCATTAGTACCCTCGACTATTATTAGCACCCTGTTCCATTTTCTGTCTTACCTAAACTCTGACTCCCACACATTTGTGATAATTTCCACCTTTGACAAGACCTCCCGATATATGCTTCACTTGACCTTGGATATTGGTATCATAATATGTACATATATATTTATGCCATGCAAATAAATGCAGTCATTCTGTATCTGTCTCTCTCCTTCTGGCTAATTTCGCTCAACATAATCTTCTCCATGTCCATCCATTTATAGGCAAATTTTATAACTTCATTTTTCCTAACAGCTGCATAGTATTCCATTGTGTAGATGTACCAAAGCTTCTTTATCCAGTCATCGATTTCCGGGCACTCTGGTTGCTTCCAGATTCTGGCTATTGTGAATAATGCTGCTATGAACATAAAAGTAGGGATGGTGTTTCCGCTGCGTATTTTTGGTTTCCCAGAGTAGATTCCCAGGAGTGGTATGGCTGGGTCAAATGGGAGTTCAATTTCTAGTCTTTGGAGGAATGTCCATATTGTTTTCCAGAAAGGCTGTACCAGCCGGCATTCCCACCAACAATGGATGAGTGTCCCCTTTTCCCCACATCCACGCCAGCACTTGTTGTTCTTGCTCTTTTGAATATGTGCCAGTCTCTGTGGTGTAAAGTGGTATCTCATTGTTGTTTTGATTTGCATCTCTCTGATGATTAGTGATGATGAGCATTTTTTCATATGTTTTTGGCCATTCGAATTTCTTCCTTGCTGAAGTTTCTGTTCATTTCTTCTCCCCTTTTTTTGATGGGGTTGTTTATTTTCTTCTTGTAAAGTTCTACCAGTGCCTGATATATCCTGGATATTAACCCCTTATCAGATGGGTATTGGGTGAATATTCTTTCCCATTCTGTGGACTGCTTTTGTATCTTAGTCACTGTTTCTTTTGAGGTGCAGAAGCTTTTAGTTTCATGTAGTCCCATATGTTAGTAGAGTGGCAGGATACAAAATCAACACCCAAAAGTCAGTGGCTTTCCTATATACAAATAACGAAAGAGAAGAAAGGGATATTAAGGAAACTATTCCATTCACAATTGTGCCACAGAAAATCAAATACCTAGGAATCAACTTACCCAAGTATGTAAAGGACCTGTACAAAGAAAACTACAAGACACTGCTCCAAGAGATAAAAGAGGACACAAGGAAATGGAAACACGTTCCCTGTTCATGGCTGGGGAGAATCAACATTGTCAAAATGGTAATACTCCCTAGAGCTCTGTACAGATTCAATGCAGTCCCTATGAGGATACCGATGACATTCTTCAAAGAAATTGACCAAACGCTCCTGAAATTTGTATGGAACAATAAACCCCAAGGACAGCTAAAGCAATCCTAGGGAAAAAGAAGATGGGAGGCATCACCTTTCCCAACTTCAAACTGTACTACAAGGCAGTAGTAATTAAAACAGCATGGTGTTGGAATAAAAACAGACCTGTGGACCTATGGAATAGAATTGAGTATCCTGACACCCAACCTCAAACACATGATCATTTAATCTTTGATAAAGGTGCAATGAGTCTAAAATGGAGTAAGGAAAGCATCTTCAACAAGTGGTGTTGGGAAAACTGGGCAGCAACATGTAAAAAAATGAATTTGGACCTGTGTCTAACACCATGCACAAAAATCAGATCAAAATGGATTAAAGATCTCAATATCAGACTTGAATCCATAAAGTACATTGAAGAAAATATAGGAAAAACCCTCTTTACATCTCTCTTTTCCCTTCTTTTTTCTTCTTTTTTCACATACTGTCATTTTTAAGTAACAGCACACAGCAGGGGTCCCTGGCAGGATCTTCTCAGCCAGAGTCAAGCCGGAAGTCGAATGGTCTGTCACAGCCCCACCCCCCCCCACTGTCAGCTAGGCTGCCCCAGCTCTCACTCAGCCTGGAGTCTCATGGGGCTGAGACTGGAGCAGGCTGTGTTCACAGCAGCCAGGATCACTGCAGGCGGTGTAGACAAGTGCTGTCATACAGCTTCCACTTTCGGTGCTCAAGATCTTGGAGCACCTGTCCCCACCTGAGACTGTTGGGTCAAAGGTCTAACTCTGTGCTCTACCCCTGGTGTGCTACCTAGGCTGCCTTCCTGGAAGAGAAGGTGCATCGCTCTGCACCCACATTGGATCCTGCTTGGGTACTGGCCGTGGCCTGGCTCCCCTCCTGGTAAGGCAGGAGGGTTGTAGCGGGTGTTGGTACAGGCAGTGAGGGGGACTGAGGGCATGCAGGGCACA
Source organism: Cryptotis parvus (assembly GCA_021461705.1). Classification (NCBI taxonomy): domain Eukaryota; kingdom Metazoa; phylum Chordata; class Mammalia; order Eulipotyphla; family Soricidae; genus Cryptotis; species Cryptotis parvus. The sequence continues at coordinate 75,983 of JAJIBD010001560.1, read as the reverse complement.
AGAGGCCTCAACACAGAGAGTCCATGGGCACATGTGGACAGCGTTTCTCTGCACAAGGGTAATTCCAAATGGACCCCCAAGTTTTCCCTCTGTCCTGCCGTTCAATCCAGAACATTGTCAGAATGTTCTGGAACCTCAGACCACGAGCACCAGCAGGGTGTGGCCTATCTGGTTCAGCCCTGTTCTGAGGTCCCCTAGGATATTCTGGAAGGCCTGGCGTGCGTGGACCAAGTCCTCTGACCAGAGGAGGCCCCGAAGACCTGCGCTGAATCTCGGCTGATGGGTGGAGCAGGGGTGGGGCAGGAAAGCTTTTCCCAAGGTCTTTATCCTTTTCATTCATTGTGGGCGCTAACAAACATCCGAACACATTTAGAGTAGCTGGTTTTTGCGGAGTTGCTGGACATAGCGGAAATGCTTTTGCTCTGTGCCGCTCGCAGTAAGCAGGAGACAGCTGCGCTTGTGAAGAGCCCAGGCTGCCAGCGGACCTGGGTCCGCCACCCCGACCTTCACCTCATGGCGCACCAGATGGTCGGGTGGGGAGCAGGTTGGGTGGGTGCATCGTGGGACCTGCTCAGCGCAGCACTGCTGGCGGAAAGGGGCGACTCAGGGCACTCTGGGATCAAACCGGGGCTTGCACCTGGGGTTTGTGCTCTGTCACGGGGAGGCACTACCCAGCCCAGAATCTGTTTCTTGACCCACTTTGTCACCAAATGGCTCTGAGATGTGGAGTTTGAGTAAAGGGACAGAAAAAGCGCAGCCTCTCTGCCCGACTCTGCTGTGGTGTGAGGCCTGTGGGGCCCGGGAGAGCCTCGTGCCTCGCGCTGCCACAGGCGGCTGCCAGCTTGAGAGAGAGCAGCAGGGGCGTGTCTGCAGCCCAAACTCGCCACTGCCGTGGGTGCAGCTCGGGCCGACCCACGTGGCATGTGCCGATCTCATCACAGGAGACAAAGACAACATGTGTCCCATGGGGTTGTGCACAGGCTCACACTCACCATGCAGCCTCGCGTCCTCACCCAGAGAGCGGTGGGCACCTGTATGGTGCTCCTGTCGTGGACAGAGCTGTCACTCCGACATCCCCGACCCGAGTGCCTGTGCTCGGACTCCCCCCCCCTTTCTGGTTCCTGATACCTCCACACCCGTGTCCTGCTATTGGGTCAAAAATTATTCCCTTCCAGTTCCCTGCATCCTCACCAAGACCTGGGATGAGGCGAGCCAGTGACAGACGGAAGTCCTGCCTCTAGGGTCACACACGGACACGGTCCCAATGCCAGCCAGTGTCCATCCACCCGGGGAGCACCTGTGACAGAAGACAAAGCACGGGTCAGGTGCAGGGAAGCTGCCCACCAGGGTGTGAGTGGTGCGGGACAGGCTGGCGCTTCTCAGAGATGCGTTTCTGAGCAGAGAGAAGGAAGCCTAGTGGAAACTCACAATTTCTGCTTCCTTGAAACCGTTAACCCTGCCCTTCTCCACAATTCCCTGCTGCTGTTGTTTCAAAAACTATCCTTAAGCTGAGGAAGCATAATCCGGGTGGAGTGTGGTGTTTGGGGCTCTGCATGGGGCTGGGGTGGCTTAGGGCCACACAGGGTCTGAGGGAGGGCTCGACCAAACATTGTGTGACGTGGCTGCTCTTCACATGCAGCAAACACATGGCAGAGATCTCACCGCTCATCTGCTGCCAGGGAGGGCTTGCTCGATGATGAATGTGCTTATTCACATTAAATTGTGTTCTCCAGAGGAATGGATGGAGAGCTGGATTCCTAAGAAGAGGGACAGAGTCCTGAGCGATGGACACCACTGGTCAAAGACATCTTCCTGACTCACAAGGGGCGATGGTGCAAAGACAGTGAAAAATCATTAAACTACCTTAAAACTTTTCATTCTTAAAGCTTGAGCTCTGGCGGGAACCTGCCGAGCAGGGCTAGGCAGTTCTGAGTCATGAAAATGTGACTCCTGGAGTGTCTGGTCCAATGGAACATACACATGGTGCTGAACCTCCTCCTCAGAAACAATCCCCTCCATTCCCAGAAGTCCCAGTGACCCGGAAGTGATAGACTAATCCCCCACCTCTGCTCCCAGGAAGTCCCAGTGACCTGGAAGGGATGGGCCATACATGTTCCACCCTCTTTCCCCAGGGGCAGCAGTTTCCAGAATTACAGCCTAGCACTAGCCAGAAAATCAATCTTGGGGTAATTTTCAGACCTGGTTTGGGCCCTGTGTGCATTCAGTTTTGGCAACATCCCCCACCTGTTGGCATAAATGCCATGGAGATACAGAAAGTCCCAAAGTCCACCATTGACACTAACGCTTCTTGGGTCTAGTGAGCCTGCTCCACCCTCCCTTGAAGCACCTTCCTGTTTGCCATCTCATTAGCTCAAGAATATCATATCAGAAAATAGGGGAAGAATCCTTGCAAAGTCAAGACTATTAATATCATAGAATTCAACATTTTAGGGGATCCCTAAAGCGTGTATCTAAGTGCATCTAGACCCAGATACAACAGGCAGAGCTGCTACCAGTTCTCCCCGTTGCATTCTCTGTACTCCACTGACCACAAGAGGTCAGGGACGGAGAGTGACTTCTAGTCCAAGCCCACTATCCCAAAGGAGCCTTGGAAAAATACAGAGGAACCCCCACACCATGCTGGCAGCATTTTTCATCATCCGGACTCCACAGCTCGTCAGAGCTCCACCCAAGAGAGAAAGCCAATCTCAAGCCTGGTTTGTCAGAGACCCGCCCTACAGGGGAATCTATTTCAAGGCAAGATATGCTTGAACCACAGACGCAGATACAGCAGGCAGAGCTGCTTCCAGCTCTTCCCATTGCATATTCATCTGTAAATTACCAAGAATATTCTACCCACTCCTCTCAGAGAGCCCAGGAAGCTACTCAGAGTATACCACCCACACAACAGAGCCTGGCAAGCTGTTCAATGCATATTTTATATGCCAAAACCAGTAAAAACAACAATGCTTATCCCCCTGACCCTGAAAGAGCCCTAAATATGGCAGCCCTAAATATTGGCAGCCCTAAATATGTCAGCACTAAGGATGAGCAAGGAGAGGCTGATAAAATCTCAGGGTAAAACTAGGCTGCCAAAACAAAGAAGAACTAAAATTACTGTACTTTTAATGCATGTATTCTGGAATCTGAAGCATATATCAAGGACCTGATGATGCAAGAGTGAAATAACAAGTATGGCATCATTCATCTGACTAAGGCGAAGGTGTCAATCACATCATGCCATTATTGACACTGGAGAAGAACTGTTCCATGGAACATGCGATGAAAGAGGTGTTAGTGGTGTCAGTGTCCTTGTCAACAAAAACCTGGCCAAGGCATTGATTCATTTGAATGCCTTGATCACTTGATCACTTGATCACTTGAATCCCGTTATTCATCGATTTGCTCGAGCGGGCGCCAGTAACATTTCCATTGGACCCTATCATGTGCCAATGTAGCCCAATGGCATCTGGTTGATTCAGGAATATGAAGAGCCTCAAACCATTCCTTCAGGGTCTTTACAAGGGAAGTCTGACCATCTTGTAGGTGGGCAGCCACGTGATCTTTTGACATCCCGTGGGATCCAGTCTGCAATGGCTCTAGTCCAGAGGTTGTCTCCAAATCGCATTACGTGTCCAGTCCATCTGATTTTCGATGCCTTGGCAAGCGAGACAGCGTCCCTGGTTCTGGAATAGCGAAGGGGAGGTCAGAACTCCGGATTCCTTCTCTCTCTTGAGTGAGGCGTGATATTCCAAGCATAGCTCTTTCTTTTCATTCAAATCTTTCGATTTGAATGCCTAACAAACTGAATCAGATGATTACTTGATCACTTGATCACTTGAATCCTGTTATTCATCGACTTGTTCGAGGGGCACCAGTAACATTTCCATTGGACCCTATCACGTGCCAATGTAGCCCAATGGCATCTGCTTGATTCAGGAATATGAAGAACCTCAAATCGTTCCTTCAGAGTCTTGACAAGGAAGTCTGACCATCTTGTAGGTGGGCGGCCACGTGATCTTTTGACATCCTGTGGGATCTAGTCGGTAATGGCTCTAGTCCAGCGGTTGTTTTCCAAATCGCATTACATGTCCAGCCCATCTGATTTTCGATGCCTTGGCAAATGAGACAGCATCCCTGATTCTGGAATAGCGACGGAGGTCAGAACTCTGGATTCCTTCTCTCACTTGAGTGAGGCGTGATATTCCAAGCATAGCTCTTTCAATTCCTCTCTGGGAGACCCGAATAGCATTCTCATTCTGCTTTCCTAGGGCCCAGGTCTCTTTGGCATATGTTAATGCAGGGAGAACGGTGGAACCAAAGAGATGTGCCCCGGATCCGGAGGTTCTTTGTCCTTTCAGCTATTTCTTTGATGCCTTTGAAGGCATTCCATGCCGCTCTCTTCCTCCTGCGCAGCTCAGGTGTTAGGTCGTTCATCATGTTGATTTCTCGACCTAGGTACACATAACTGCTGCATTCAGAGATTTTTGTTACATTGAGAGTGAATGGGGCCTCTGGAACTAGTTCATTCTTCATGAACATAGTTTTCTTTAGATTCAGCTGTAGACCTATCTTTCCACATTCTTGGTCAAAGTCAGCCAGCATTTGTGCCTCTTGGCTAATGTTTGGTGTTATTAGAACAATGTCATCAGCGAGCGGAGGTGGTGTAGTTGCCGACCATCTATCTTCACTCCCATTCCTTCCCATTCTAATTGTTGCATGATGTTCTCGAGGGTGGCGCTGAAGAGTTTTGGTGAAATGGTATCACCCCTGTCGAATCCCTCTTTTCACATTAATGATCACTTCTTTTGTAGAATGGTGAGATCCTGGTGGTGAATCCGTAATACAGCTCACGAATGATCTTGATGTATTGGGTTTGAACACCCTGTTTGACTAGGGCTTCGATGACTGCTTCAGTCTCCACAGAATCAAAGGCTTTCTGTAAATCAATGAATGTGAGTCAGAGTGGCATCTTGTATTCCCTACAAACCTCAATGAGCTTGGTTATCGTGTGGATATGGTCGATTGTGCTGAATCCTTTCCGGAAGCCTGAGTGCTCGAATGGTTGTCCTTCATCTAGTGTTCTGCTAATCCTGTTCAGGATGACTCGTGTAAACAGCTTGTAGATGACAGACAACAGGCAGATTTGTGAGTTACCATGAATGTACTTGACGACATGATGAACCAGACAGTCTCTCACTCTGTTTATTCTATTCTAGGCCATCTGTCCCAATGTGGAGTTCTTTGGCTGATCTTCGTGGTCCCTATCTTGGCTTTAAAATCACCGACTATGATCTTGTAGAAGGTGTGATCTTCTTTATAGAACTCCTCCAGTTCCATGAAGAATTTCTCATTTTCTCTTCCTTCTATGTGGATGTTGGTGCATAGACAAGGCAGATAGAAACTGCTGGCAGTGAGTCACATTTCTTCAAGTGTAATCATCTGGTAGAATTCTCACCTGCCAGATGAATACACTTGAAGAAATGTGACTCACTGCCAGCAGTTTCTATCTGCCTTGTCTATGCACCAACATCCACATAGAAGGAAGGGAAAATGGGAAATTCTTCATGGAACTGGAAGGAGTTCTATAAAGAAGATCACACCTTCTACAAGATCATAGTCGGTGATTTTAAAAGCCAAGATAGGACCCACGAAGATCAGCCAAAAGAACTCCACATTGGGACCGATGGCCTAGAACAGAATGGAATGAACAGAGTGAGAGACTGTCTGGTTCATCATGTCGTCAAGTACATTCATGGTAACTCACAGTTCCAGAAGACTGGAATTGAAACGTTGGACAGGGGGAATCTCCTGGTGGACAATTTCACAATGAAATTGACCACATCATATTCAATCAACCATTTTGCCTAACTGTTGTTGCTGCCATCCCAAAATTGCAAAGCAGGATCGGACCACCGACTCCTTCATGCAAAATTCTACTTCATGAATGGAGAAAAAAGGTTGCAAAGTTTAAGAAGAGAACTCCCAGAACGACCACCAGCTGGGGAGCTTTTTGACACCATTGCAGCAACATGGGAATATACCATCATTGTACGAAATCGATGAAGAATACAACCAACTGGTTAAGCCTCTCCATGACTGTGCAAAGAATGCCGAGAGAGAAAAAAACACAAAAGGACCTGTCTTAAAAAACTCTCTAGCTCATTTGCCAATATGACAAGGTATGAGCCTCATGCAAACATATGCTAATGTCCAAGCTCACAAAGCAGTGCAGAGAAGCTATAAAAGAAGACCTCAAAGAGAGAAGAGCAGTAATACTGGCCAATGCAGCATAAGCCAGAAAAAGCATTTGCAATAACCCCTGTCCTTTGCCAACTATAAGACCAAGATGACTGCCCTCCGATGTCCTGATGGATCTATCACATCTTCCAGAAAGGCAATGGAGAAGATTATCCATGACTTCTACTCCGATCTCTTTGATAACCACGTCTACCTGCCCACATACCAAGTTCCACAGGATGGATATATTGTTCCCAATGTTTACCATTCTGAAATCCGACATGTCATTTTGTTGAAAAAGAAGCAAACAGCACCCTGCCCAGACAAAGGCAGATCCAAACACCTGAAGAATCTGCCACCAGTACTTATCAATACACTGGCACGGCTCTTCACACACTACCAGTTTGAATGCAAGGTGCCCTCCCAATGGAAAACCAGCAGGACAGTTCTACTGTTCAAGAAGGGGAGACATCCACAACATTGGCAAGTATTGCCCCATCTGCCTGTTGTCCATCATCTACAAGCTGTTCACTCGAGTCATCCTGAACAGGATTGGCAGAACATTAGATGGAGGACAACCATGCAAGCAAGCTGGGTTCAGAAAAGGATTCATCACAATCGGCCATATCCACATGGTAACCAAGCTCATTGAGGTTCGTAGGGAGTACAAGATGCCGCACTGTCTCATGTTCATTGATTTAAAGAAAGTCTTTGAATCTGTTAAGACTGAAGCGGTCATCAAGAGACAGATGACAAAAGCCAAATAGGGATTTCAAACCCAATACATCAAGATCCTTCGTGAGCTGTTACAGATTCACCACACCAGGATCTCACTATTTTACAAGGAAGTGATCATTGATATCAAAAGAGGGGTTCGACAGGGTGATACCATTTCACCAAAACTCTTCAGCGCCACCCTCGAGAATATCATGCTACTATTAGAATGGGAAGGAATGGGAGAGAAGATAGATGGTTGGCAACTACACCAGCTCCGCTTCACTAATGACATTGTTCTAATAACGCAAACATTAGCCAAGCAGCACAAATGCTGGCTGACTTCAAAAGAGAATGTAGAGAGATAGGTCTACAGCTGAATCTCAACAGAACAATCACTTGATCACTTGATCATTTGAATCCCGTTATTCATCGATTTGCTTGAATGGGGAGCCAGTAAGCATTTCCATTGGACCCTAACACGTGCCAATGTAGCCCAATGGCATCTGGTTGATTCTGGAATATCACTATCACTATCACTATCTTCCCGTTAATCATCTATTTGCTAGAGCGAGCACCAATAATATCTCCATATGTCCTGTCTCATGCTAGTAGAACCCACAGGCATCTGCTTGCTCCAGGAACATAAAGAGCCTCAAACCATTATATTAGGTCACAGGAATGACCTAATATAAAATGTACTGGTATTTGGCATATCAAATTCTACAAGAGCAGCTTGCCAGGGCTTGTCCTGCAGGTGGCATACTGTTGTAGTCACCTCTATATAAAGCACTAAATAAAGCACTATCACGAGCCGGGCTGTGATAGTTTGGTCTGCTGGGTGGAGTTGTGGCCGTGAGGAGAGTCCAGATGTGGAAAATGGCAGGCCCCATGGAGTAAGGGAGAGTGGTCTGGCTTGTTGTGAAGCTCTGCTGGGGTGACAGGCCAGGGCTAGAACCCGCCATACCTCCTGGGTGCCTCATGAGCAGCGGGGCACAGGGAGACCAAGTAGCAGCTCTGCCCCCATATCTGAGAGTCTCTGGTTCAGCATACCTGGGCCAGATTGAAAAAAAAAAAACTGCTGGAGGGTGGCTGTCGATGATCCTGGCTGTGATAGTCTGGTCTGCTGTGTGGGGTTGTGACAAGAGGGAAGTCCAGATGTGGAAAACGGCGGGCCCCATGGAGTAGGGGAGGGGTGGTCTGGTTTGTTGTGAGGCTCTCCCTGGGGTGACAGGAATATCAAGAGCCTCAAACCATTCCTTCAGAGTCTTGACAAGGAAGTCTGACCATCTTGTAGGTGGGCGGCCACATGATCTTTTGAAATCCCGTGGGATCCAGTCGGTAATGGCTCTAGTCCAGCGGTTATCTCCAAATCTCATTACATGTCCAGCCCATCTGATTTTCGATGCCTTGGCAAACGAGACAGAGTCCCTGATTCTGCAAAAAGCGATGTAGGTCAGAACTCCGGATTCCTTCTCTCACTTGAGTGAGACGTGATATTCCAAGCATAGCTCTTTCGATTCCTCTCTGGGGAGACCCAAAGAGCATTCTCATCTTGCTTTCATAGGGCCCAGGTCTCTGAGGCATATGTTAATGCAGGGAGAATGGTGGAGTCAAAGAGATGTGCCCAGAGTCGGAGGTTCTTTGTCCTTTTAGCTATTTCTTCGATGCCTTTGAAGGCATTCCATGCTGCTCTCTTCCTCCTGCACAGCTCAGATTTTAGGTCATTCATCATGTTGACTTCTCAACCTAGGTACACATAACTGCTGCATTCAGAGATGTCTGTCCCATTAAGAGTGAACGGGGCCTCTGGAACTAGTTCATTTTCAAAACAGTTTTCTTTAGATTCAGCTGTAGACCTATCTTTCCAATTCCCGGTCGAAGTCAGCCAGCATTTGTGTCACTTGGATAATGTTTGGTGTTATTAGAGCGATGTCATCAGTGAAGCGGAGGTGGTGTATTTGCCGATCATCTATCTTCACTCCCATTCCTTCCCATTCTAATAGTCGTAAGATGTTCTCGAGGGTGGCACTGGAGAGTTTTGGTGAAATTCTATTTCCCTTCGAACCCCTCTTTTGACATCCATGATCACTTCCTTGTAGAATGGTGAGATCCTGGTGGTGAATCCGTAATACAGCTCACAAAGGATCTTGATATATTGGGTTTGAACGCCCTGTTTGGCTAGGGCTTCGATGACTGCTTCAGTCTCCACAGAATCAATGGCTTTCTTTTAAATCAACGAATGTCAGACAGAGCGGCATCTTGTACTCCCTACAAACCTCAATGAGCTTGGTTATCCGTGTGGATATGGTCGATTGTGCTGAATCCTTTCTGGAAGCCAGCTAGCTCACATGGCTGTCCTTCATCTAGTGTTCTGCCAATCCTGTTCAGGATGACTCAAGTGAACAGCTTGTAGATGACAGACAACAGGCAGATAATGCGATAGTTGCCGATGTTGTGAATGTCTCCCTTCTTGGACAGTAGATTTACACTTGAAGAGATGTGGCCTGCTGGTTTTCCATTGGGAGGACACCTTGAATTCAGACAGGTAGCGTGTGAAGAGCTGAGCTAGTGTATTGATGAGTACTGACAGCAGATTTTTCAGGTGTTCGGGTCTGACTTTGGGCCTGGTGCTGTTCTCTTCTTTACCAACGAAATGGCATGTTGGATTTCAGAAGGGAGAACGTTGGGAATGACATATCCTTCCTGTGGAATTTGGTATGTGGGCAGATGGACGTGGTTATCAAATAGATCTGAGTAGAAGTCGTGGATAATCTTCTCCATTGTCTTTCTGAAAGATGTGATAGATCCCATCAGGGTGTCGGAGGGCAGTCATCTTGGCCTTACACTTGGCGAAGGACAGGCGGGCAGTGTGAATGCTTTTCCCGGCTTCTGCTGCATCTTCTAGTATTTATGCTCTTCTCTCTTCGAGGTCTTCCTTTATAGCTTCTCTGCACAGCTTTGCCAGCTTGGATATTAGCATTTGGTTGCCTGAGGCTCGCACCTTGCCACTTTGGCGAATGAGCTCGAGAGTTTCTGAAGACAGGAGTCCTTTTGTGTCTTTCTCTCTCTTGGCATTCTTTGCACAATCATGGAGGTGCTGAACCAGTCGGTTGTATTCTTCATCAATGTCATCAATGATGGTATCTTCCCATGTTGCTGAAATGGTGCCAAAGAGTTCCCAGTTGGTGGTCATTCTGGGAGTTCTCTTCTTAAACTTTGCAGCCTTTTCTCCCCTTTGCGTGAAGTAGAACTTTGCATGAAGGAGAAAGTGATCTGATCCTGTTTGGAATTTGGGGACGACAGCAACATAGGTCAGACAAGACCATTGATTGAAGATGATGTGATCAATTTCATTGTGAAACTGTCCACAAGGAGATTCCCATGTCCAACGTTTCGCTTCAGCCTTCTGGAACTGTGAGTTCCCATAAATGGTCTTTGTGGACATGATGAACTCAGAGAGTCTCTCCCCCTGTTCGTTCCATTCTAAGCCATGGGTCCCAATGTGGAGTTCTTCGGCTGACCTTCTCAGTCCTATCTTGGCATTAAAATCACAAACTATGATCTTGTAGAAGGTGTGATCTTTTTTTTATAGAACTCCTCCATTTCCATGTAGAATTTCTCAATTTCATCTTCCTTGTATTTGGATGTTGGTGCGTAGACAACGAAGATAGAAACTGCTGGCAGTGGGCCACATCTCTTCAAGTGTAATCCTCCTATCCGGTTTGTTAGGCATTCAAATGAATCAATGTTGGCGGCCATGTTCATGTTGACAAGGACACCAACGGCACTGGCGCCTCTTTCGTCGCATGTTCCAAGGAAAAATTCTTCTCCGGTGTCAAATACAGCGTGATGTGACTGATGCCTCCTCATATCAGTCAGACCAATGATGTCATACTTGATCTTTTGAGCTTGCACCATCAGGTCCTCTATATATGCTTTCGATGCCAGCGTACGTGCATTAAAAGTACAAACAGTCATTTTAGTCCTTCTTCATTTTGGTAGCCTAGGTTGGCCGAGAAATTTTATCAGGCACTGCTTTTTTGCTTTTCTTACTGCTGCCGTATTAAGGGCTCTTTCAGGGTCAGGAAAATAAACATTTTTGTTACTGGTTTTGGCATATTGAACTCGCATCAAACATCTTGCCAGGCTCTTCCGTGAGGGCACTATACTCTCATTACCTTGTGGGGCTCTCTCAGAGTGGTCCGTAGAATATTCATGGTAATTTGGAGGAAGATCACGTGGCTGCACAGCAGCGCATGCAATGGAGAAACTTGGTTTACCGCTCTGCCAGGTGTTTCTGTGTCTGTGGCTGGAGCATTCCTGAGCTTGAATACTCTCCTCTGAAGGGCGGGTCTCTGCAGGGTGGGTCCTTGTAGGCTGGGTTTCTGAGAAGCTGGGCTGGAGACTGGCTTAATTGCTATTAACAGAACCATGTTCATGAAAAATGAACTAGTTCCAGAGGCCCCATTCACTCTCAAAAGGAACAAACATCTCTGAATGCAGAAGTTATGTGTACCTAGGTCAAGAACTCAACATGATGAATGACTTAAAACCTGACCTGCGCAGGATGAAGAGAGCAGCACGGAATGCCTTAAAGGGGCGCCAAGAAATAGCTAAAAGGACAAAGACTCTCCGGCCCAAGCACATCTCTTTGACTCCACCATTCTCCCTGAATTAACACATGCCTCAGATACCTGGGCCCTACGAAAGCAGGATGAGAATGCTATTTGTGTCTCCCAATGAGAAATCAAAAGAGCTGTGCTTGGAATATCACAACTCACTCAAGTGAGAGAAGGAATCCAGAGTTCCAACCTCTGTCAAGGATCGAGAGACAGGGACACTGTCTCGTTTGCCAAGGCATAGAAAATCAGATGAGATGGACATGTAATGCAACTTGGAGAGGACTGCTGGACTAGAGCCATTACCAACTGGATCCCATGGGAAGTCCAAAGATCATGTGGCTGTCAACCTACAAGATGGTCAGACTTCTTCATCAAGACCCTTAACAAACGGTTCGAGGCTCTTTGTATTCCTGGAGCAAGCAGGTGCCATTGGGCTACACTGGCAAGTGATAGGGACAAAAGGAACCGTTACTGGCACCTGCTCGAGCGAATAGATGAATAATGGGATGTCAGGTAGTCAAGTGATCCCCTCACCCCCAAACACACTAATCAGAAGATCGCATGTGCCCATGTGATTACAGTCCTGTTCCCTGTAGCCAAGATCTGGAAAAAACCTAAATGCTCATGGCAGGCAGTGATGGAAGAAGAGGCAGCATGTCTCCACCAGGGAAGACCACCAGCCCTGAATAAGGCAGAATCAACCATTTCCAGCAACACGGAAGCTGTCATGGGGCTTGTGCTCTGTGAGATGGTTCTGAGGGCTGATAGGCGATGACTAGCTGAGGATGGTCCTCACACGCCAGTAAATTAATCAAACAAAAGAAGAAAGCAAGGGCCAGCTCTGGAATCCAGGAGCAAAACTGTGGTTGCTGGCAGGGCAGGCGGAAGAGAGCAGCTCCTGACCAGCTCCTGACCGGTCGGTTATATGGATGTGGGTGGAAATTAGACTCCAGGGTATGGAGATGGGTGGAAATGGTCCTTTGGAGGAGGAGCATAGGGCTGGCTATGTGGGAGTTGAATTATAATCAGGACACCAGAAAACTACATGGTAGAAGCCTCTGTGCTACGATTAAAATTTGTCAGAAATAATGTTGCAAGAATGGAAACCGACTCTATATCCACTTTGTGATGGTTTGTTCATCCTCAACTCTAGGCTCTCAGTTGGGGGCAGTGTGTGCCCTTGACAGGTTACTCCCTTTTCACTGTGGTTTCCCGGTGCCTGTTGCTTTTGTACCATAGCTGGTAGCTGCCTTAACCACTCTGGGAGACAGTAGGGTGGGGCCCAGCATCTGACTGTTGTAAAAAAGGCCTTTATAACAATCACTTCTTGTAAAGTAACTGTGGGCTCACAGTGGGCTCACTTCCAGACACACCATATCTGAACATCAGTGCCCACTCCTGTGTCTGGACGTCAGCACCCACCCCTGATTCTGGATGTCAGCGCTCACCCAAGGTAGGGCATTGCTAGGAACAGACTGCCCTAAGGACAGAGTGGTGACACAGGGCAGAGTCGGTGCTTGTTCTGCATGCGGTTTTTCAGGGTCCAAATTCACAGCACTGCAGCTGGTCCTGAGCCCTGAGCACAGAGCCAGGAGTCAGCCCTGAGCACAGAGCCAGGAGTCAGCCCTGAGCACAGAACCAGGAGTGAGCCCTGAGCACAAAGCCAGGAGTCAGCTCTGAGCACAGAGCCAGGAGTGATTCCTGAGCAAAGACCAGGGAGTCCGCCCTGAGCACAGTTAGGAGTGAACCCTGAGTACTGCCAAGCAAAAACAAAATAACAAAATTAAGAAAATGATGGCTGGGTCCTAGGAGACCCATTTAAGTCAAACTTAGATTTTAAGAACTGCCTGAGTATTTCCCAGAATATCTGGACCATTTGCATTTCCACAAACAAATGTGTGCATGGCATCCAGCCCTTCTGCATTCCTGGACACTGTCCAGTCTGGCCCCAGTGTCTCCTATAGTTGTTGAATGAACCACTGCCTCTCTGTGGTTCTGAGCTGTGGCCTGAAAGAGCGAATATGTTTCAATGTGCTTCTTTGGCAACGGTATATCCTCTGCCCTGCTCTGCCATGGCCCATTTTTAATAGAACGTTACTGTTGAGAGCTTGAATCTCTGTCGGAACCCTGGGTCCACTGTGTGGTTCCAGCCCCCTTGCTCTGTGCCTGCACTTGATTTTCCACCCACGGGATATTGTTTTGGTGGACATTGAAAAACTTGAGTTCTAAGTCGTTCTAATGTTCATTTGAGAGTCAGGAGGGTTTAGTGGAGGCGTTTAGACGGGCTATTGTGCTCCTGGGCTGGCGTTTGGGGCAGTGTGGAATGTGTCTGTGGGCAGTGTGGAATCTGTGTCTGTGGGTCCCAGGGGCAGTGCTTGCACTAAGCGAGTGGGGCCAAGGGGCCCGTCTGTGCTCTGTTCCACGGGACCGTCCTGGCACAGCTACTGTCTTCCTACTGCTCCCACACGAGCTGGGATCCCACCAGCCGCCGGGCCCTCGTGCTGTCTGGGGGACCGTGGCAGGATGCCCACCCTGTCTGCTCAGTTCGCAGCGTTTGCTTGCACTCATTCATCTTCACATTGTCCCTCCCGGAAACACTTAGATAGCATTTTGCAAAGACAGAAATTTGAAACAGAATTATGTGAACACTCAGTTTTGGAGGACAAGCCAAATTTTTTGGCAAATCTGATGCTGTAGATGAATGGGAAAAGCAGAGCTCGGCCCATGCTCAGCCCGAAGGACTGTACCAGGATGCTCCTTAGCCTGAGGACACGGCCCTGGTGGTGCTGTCTGAGGCCCTGATGCCACGGAGTTGATGTGGCACCTGTGAAACCAGCCACAGTTGGTGCGTCGTTTTTAAACGAAAGACGGTGATTTACAAAGTTATTGAGAGTTCTGCTTCCGGCATGTAATAGTCACAAGTGTCCACCACCACTGTCCACTCTCCCCCACCAGTACTCCCATCTCTGCCCCCTCTGCCTGTCACTGTGACTGGCACAGTCCGTTCAATGGTTGCGGCTGAGGTTTCTGCTTTGGAGGTGGCCCTGCGCTCATGCATGACCAACCACGTCTGCAGCTTGCTCTCCACCTGTGTTCGTTGTACAGAGCTTGCTCACTGCCTGTGCTCTTTGTACAGAGCTTGCTCACTGCCTGTGTTCTTTACAGATCTGCACCAAGCTGGAGGGTTGCACTGCCCAGTGCGCCACCTTCTGGGTCACCAGTGCCACCACTGCCCCTGCACTCCACTCTGTCCATCTTCCCAAAGAGAACCAAGGGCTGGCAGCTCAGGCCAACAAGAGGACATGCTCTGCGGGCAGCCTGGGTGGCCTTTCTCGCACCTGACCACCTTTCTTTCTTGATCTGGATAATAAAGCAGGGGGTGAGATGGCACAGCAGAACATGCCTTATCTGGGGCTACCCAGGCTCAATCCCCGAGCACTGAGCTAGGAGTCAGCCCCGAGCATCCCTGGAGGTACCTCCAGCCAGAACAAAGAAGAATGACCAAAGCTCAGAGCATCAGGACTAGAGGGCAGAGCACCTTCCTGCGTTGCCCATGCACCCAGGCACTGCCAGCTAACTGGGGCCGTGTGAGGCAGCCGCTGCCCACGGAGCACTTGGCATGGCGAGTCAAGACTGGCCCCATAAGAACTGAGACCCCCCAGCTCCTCTTCCAGTGACAAATGTGTCCTGGGTGGGGCCACCTGGCTGTCCTGCACATCCCCAACTGTGCCAGCTCCCCGTCTTCATGTGTGGGTATTCTAGAACCAGACATCAAAGGACCACTCGGACAAACAGCTTCTCTGTGGCCTGCACCTGCGCTCCCAGACTCCTGTCCTGAGGAGGAGGGACCCCGGCCCAGGCTGTGGTCATGGGCTGCGTCCCCACTCCTGCCTTAGGTGCTGCCCATGCAGAGTGCCCAAACCACCCACCCTCCTGCTTCTCCTTCCGCCCCTGTGTTTGTGTCCACAGGGTGCCCGAGACCAGCACTTCACACCCCTGTGAGGGGGCCCTGCTGGTGCCTCGGCCTCAGCCAGGCACAGATTATGTGACAGACCGTCGCAGACCATCACTGACTGTCACTAACTGCCACAGACTCACTGACTCCCACCGACTGTCACAGACTAACTCACAGACTGTCACAGACTGTCACAGACTAACTCACTGCCACCGACTGTCACAGACTAACTCACAGACCGTCACAGACTGTCACTGACTTCCACCAACTGTCACAGACTAATTCACAGACTGTCACAGACTGTCTCAGCTCCCCGATGCAGGAAGGCCCTGGGTCCTCCCGATGTGTCATCTGTGGGTAGCACCTAAGGGCTTTGCTCTGCTGCTGAGTGGAGGCTGGCTAGCAGCTGAGGCTGGGACAGTGACAGCGGTCAGGGGTTGGGGACAGGTGAGGTTTCAGGAGCCCCTTAGCTTTCCTGAACACTGAAAGGTCCGTGATGAGTGTCCGCCTTTCAGTGTGTCGGGACATGAGGATGTTGAGGCAGGACACATGTGGCCTGGAGCATGACAAAACATTAGGATGTTGAGATGGGACACGTGTGGCCTGAGCATGACAGGACATGAGGACCATGAGATGGGACACATGTGGCCTGAGCATGACGAGACATGAGGACTGTGAGATGAGACATGTGTGGCCTGAGCATGACGGGACATGAGAGGACCATGAGACGGGACATGTGTGGCCTGAGCATGACAGGACATGAGGACCGTGAGATGGGACACATGTGGCCTGAGCATGACAGTACATGACCGTGAGACGGGACACATGTGGCCTGAGCATGATGGGACATGAGTACTGTGAGATGAGACATGTGTGACCTGAGCATGATGGGACATGAGGACCATGAGACGGGACACATGTGGCCTGAACATGACGGGACATAACGACTGTGAGACAGGACACATGTGGCCTGAGTATGACTAGACATGAGGATGTTGAGATGGGACACGTGTGGCCTAAGCATGATGGAGCACGTGTGGCCTCAAGGGGTGGATGAAAGCAGTCGCAGTGAGCTGACAGGAAGGGCAGAGCCTGGACCCTCACGGCTGCTGGACCAGCCCCACGCCCCAGCGGCACCCGAGCCTCGACTCCTGTACACCCCACCTGACCTCCCTGCTGCTGCTCACTCTGCCACTTGCCCCCATTAGTCAAGTCAGGGAACCCCCAACTCTGAGTCACAGATCACCAGGTTAGGAGCAGAAGACGGCCCCAGGATCTAGTGACTGACAGTGCAAGGTGGGTTCCAAGGTCTGTCATCCACAGACACAGGCTGAGCCCGGCCTCCTTTTGGCCTTCTCGAGGGCAGCAGGAGTGCCCAGGGTTCTTTCTGGCAGGTGCCAGAGTCTGAGCCTGGTCCCCTGGGACGTTCCCCTCCCCCATTCGTGTGGGGTCACCTCCACGCCCGCTCCCCCCCCCCCCTAGCCCTCTCCTGCTCAGGATGGGGAATGAGTGGGCACCTTCCTGGGAGCGTCTCCATGGCCATGCCAGCCCGCGGAAGGCCTGGAGCCGCCCTGCTCCCCACACTCCAATGAGCTGCCCTGAGTGTGAGAGAGGGAGGTACGAGCCTGGCAGCTTCCTGTGAGCACCGTCCCCTGCTGCCTGGAAGGACACCACTGGGACTTCACGGAGCTTTGAGGAGGGGCTGGGACGTGGGCAGGACTTCACCTGTGGAAAGTGCCCTTGTGGGGCCGGGCCTCAGGAGTCCTGTATACAGCCTGGCAGAAGGGTCGGGATGCGGCAGGGGGACACACACGGCCTTGACCACTGCTAGCCTTGAGCCCCGTCTGGGCAGGTCTCAGCCCTGTGCCCAGTGCACAAGCTGCATACTCCGTCCTGGGGGGCCTGAACAATGCCTGCCAGGGCCTCAGGACGAGGAGCGCCTCCCTGCTCCACTGCCTTCTTGGGGCACTGACCAGGCCTTGTTTACCTGCTCCTGAACTTCCTATCTGTCCCTGGCACCTGGCACCCACCAATGGCCTCCTCTTCTCTCCCCTGGGGGTCCTTGTCCTTGAGGCCCCACTGGCCAATGGTCCTAGTGAAGACCAGCTGGAGCCAGGTCCTGATTCCATGCAAGGGCAGTGTGGCCAGGACAGGAAGAACCTTGGTGACCTGGGCATATGGGAGCTGAGAGCAGGGAGCTGGGCCCAGAGGGTCACTGAGGACAGAAACAGGAAGCAGGGTCACCTTTGGGCAGACTCGGTGTCCAGAGCCCGACTCAGTGGTCTTCTCTGAGGAAGGGCTAAGAGGAAATTTGCCTCCAGAAATGTCCATGAGGGAGGCCTGGAGCCGAAGTGCCCCGGACTCCGCAGAGCACTTTGTGACCATCTGCCCTGGCCCTGCCCAGTGCCTCATAGCTCGCCACATGTGTCCATGGACACACAGTTAGACACACACACCTGTGCAGTCCCCACATGTGGAGCCTCACACATGTTCTTGCAGCACATGACCACAGTGTGTTCACCACACACATGTCCATGCACACAGATCACATATGCCTCTGCGTCCACATATGTCCTTGTGTCCAGACATTTGTACAGACACTCCTCATGCCTGGTTACCTATGGCCACTCCCCGGCCCTCTCCACTCCGCCACCTCTGGAGCAACAGGAGCAGAATCAGCAGCAGGTTTGCTGCAAGGCTGAGCCCGAATCTCTGGTCACCAGCTCCGGAGGAGCAGAGAGTTTAAGTAATTCCGTAATTGGGGTCCATCAGGGATTTAAAATGGCAATGACTTTCAGGCGTTAGAAACAAGCCTTACAGAGCCTCCGACACCAGGGTTCACTGCCCGCCACCCTCACTGTCCCAAAGTTCCTTTTTATCCAAACCGTTGTCCCTGGCCCTGCTTGGGCAATGCCCCCAGTCTGGCTCACTCTCAAGGAAGTTGTCCCAGGTCATAAATTCCTGCTTTAATGCTTTAAGAAATCACATGGAAGAGCAGGGCGGGGCCAGGCTGCTGCCCTTGCGTGGGCCACTCGGGCCTGGCGACACCCTTGAGATAGGTCAGAGTTGGGACTGTGCCGGGGACCCTGCGGGGAGGAGTGGGGCCTCAGAGCTGTGGGCGCGGACCCTCAGCACCCCCCTCCCTGCCCGGGAGGGTGGCGGGAGGTTCCTGGCTGGGCCTCCATGAACCCGGCTTCGACCTGTCCCGCCGGAACATGCAGGAGGACTTCGAGCTGATCCAGCGCATTGGAAGTGGCACCTATGGCAACATCTACAGGTTTATAAACTCAGCAGCAGTTCTCTGCTCGGGATCTTTCCTGCCCTCTCCCCATTCCTCCCAAGACCTCCACCTGTTCCCTCTCCCAATTTTCAGGCATACTATTATGTTTTAAAGAACATTGCACGCAGAGTCTGGCAAGCTACCCGTGGTATATTTGACATTCCAAAAATAGTAACAATAAAGGGCCTCATTCCTATGACCCAGAAATCGCCCCAATATGACAGCTTTAAAAAAGACTAGCAAGGAGAGGCTGATAAAATCTGTGGGCCAAACTGGACTACCAAAATGAAGGACTAAAATGACTGTCTGTACTTTCAATGCATATACACTGGCATCTAAAGCATCCATTGAAGACCTGATGGTGCAAGCACAGATCAACTACAACATCATTGGACTGACCAAGACAAGAATGCATCAATTACATCACACCATTTTTGACACTCGTGAAGAACTGTTCCTTGGAACATGCAACCATAGAGGCATTGGTGGTGTTGGTGTCCTCGTCAACACGAACTTAGCCATGAGCATTGACTCATTCTCATGCCTAACAACCTGAATCGGATGCTTACGCTTGAAGAGATGTGGCTCATTGCCAGCAGTTTCTATCTTTGTTGTCTACGCACCAACATCAAGTATGATGAAGAAGAAATTGAAAAATTCTACAGGAAGCTGGAGAAGTTCTATAAAGAAGACTACGTACACCTTCTACATGATCATTGTTGGTGATTTTAAAGCTAAGATAGGACTGAGATGGTCACCCAAAGAATTCCACATTGGGACCCATTGCCTAGAATGGAACAAACAAGGTGAGGGACTATTCGAATTCATCATGTTGACAAAGACCATTCATGGTAACTCACAGTTCCAGAAGACCTAATCTAAACATTGGACATGGGAGTCTCCCAGTGGAGTGGGCAGACTCCACAACAAAATTGACCACATCATATTTAATTGGTGGTCTTGCCTGACTGATCTCGCTATTGTCCCAAAATTCCAGACGGGAATCAGACCACCGTCTCCTTCGTGCAAAATTCTACTTCACGGAGAGGGGAGAAAGGGCTGCAAAGTTTAGGAAGAGAACTCCCAGAATGACCACCAACTGGGATTTCGTTGGCACTATTACAGCAACATGGGAAGGAAGATTCCTTCACTGACAGCATCGAAGAGGAATACGATTGACTGGTTCAGCACCTCCATAAAATGTGCCAGGAATGCCAAGAGTGAAAAAGCCACAAATGGACGCCTGTCTTCGGAAACTCTCAAGCTCAGTCACCTACGTGGTTTGGCATGAGCTTCAGGCAATCACAAGCTAATGTCTGTTCTCACAAAGCAGTGCAGAGAATCAATAAAGACCTCAAAGAGAGAAGAGCAGCAGTTCTAGTCGATGTGACAGAAGCCGGTAAAAGTTTTTGCAAAGTTTGCCTGTCATTCGCCAACTATAAGACCAAGATGACTGCCCTCCAATGTCCTGATGGATCTATCATATCTTTCAGAATGGCAATGGAAAAGATTATACATGACTTCTACTCAGATCTCTGCGATAGCCACATCGACCTGCCCACATACCAAATTCTGCAGGATGGATATGTCATTCCTAACATTCTCCCTTCTGAAATCTAACATGCCATTTTGTTGATAAAAAGCATATAGCAAAAAAAAGCATACAGCACCCAGTCCAGACAAGGTTAGTCCCGAACACCTGAAGAATCTGCCACTAGTACTCATCAATAAACTGGCTTGGATCTCGACACATTACCTGTCTGAATGCAAAGTGCCCTCCCAATGGAAAACCAGCAAGACAATTCTATTGTACAAGAAGGGTTACATTCATGACATTGACAACTATTGCCCCATCTGCCTGCTATCCATCATCTACAAGTTATTCACTCGAGTCGTCCTGGATAGAATCAGGAGAACACTAGATGAAGGACAACCATGAGAGCAAGCCCATTTCCGAAAAGGATTCAGCACAATCGACCGTACCCACACGGTGACCAAGTCATTGAAGTTTTGCGAGAGTTCAAGATGCCACTCTGTCTAACGTTTTTTGATTTTTTTTTTTTGCTTTTTGGGTCACACCCGGCAATGCTCAGGGTTTCTCCTGGCTCTGCACTCAGGAATTACTCCTGGCAGTGCTCGGGGACCATGTGGGATGCCGGGATCGAACCCGGGCCGGCATGAGCCGGCCGCAAGGCAAACGCCCTACCCACTGGGCTATCGCTCCGCCCCCGCTTTTTTGATTTAAAAAAAACCTTTGATTCTGTTGAGACTGAAGCTGTCATCAAAGCCCTAGCCAAACAGGGTGTTCTAACTCAATACATCCAGATCTTCTGTGAGCTGTATAATGGATTCACTACCAGGATCTCACCATTCTACAAGAAAGTGATCATCAATGTAAAGAGAGGGGTTTGACAGGGAGATACCATCTCACTGAAACTCTTCAGTGCCACCCTAGAGAATGTCATGAGACAACTGGAATGGGAAGAAGAGGGAGTGAAGTCGGCAACTACACCACCTCCGCTTCTCTGATGACATTCTAATAACACCAAATATCAGCCAAGTGACACAAATGCTGGCTGACTTCGATGGTGAGTGTGGAAAGGTCGGACTGCAGCTGAGTTTCAAGAAGACAATGTTCATTCATGAGAAATAACCTAGTTTCTGATGCTCCATTTGATCTCAATGAAATAAACATCTCCTAATGCAGCAGTTATGTGTACCTAGGTCTAGAACTCAACATGACGAACGACCTAGCAGCTGAACTAAGCAGGAGGAAGAGAGCAGCGTGAAATGCCTTCAAGAGCATCAAAGAAGTGGTAAATAAGACAAAGAACCTCGGGCTCTAGGCACAACTTTTCCATTCCACCTGCACTAATATATGCCTCAGAGACATGGGCCCTACAAAATAGGACGAGAAGGCTATTTGGGTAGCCCAAAGAAGAATCGAAAGAGTCATGGTTGGAGTATCACGCTTCACTCAAGTGAGAAAAGGAATCCAGAGTTATGACCTTCTTCAATAGTCAAGAATCAAGGATGTTGTCTTGTTTGCCAAGATGATGAAAATCAGAAGGGTAGGACACATAATGCAATTTAGGGATGACGGCTGGACTAGAGCTGTTACCGACTGGGTTCCACGGAACTCAAATGATCACGTGGCCACCCACCTACGAGATGGTCAGACTTCTTCATCAAAAACCTGAACAAACAGTTTGAGGCTCTTCCTGTTCCTGGAGCGAGCAGA
Source organism: Cryptotis parvus (assembly GCA_021461705.1). NCBI lineage: Eukaryota > Metazoa > Chordata > Mammalia > Eulipotyphla > Soricidae > Cryptotis > Cryptotis parvus. Next base: position 53,928 of record JAJIBD010001560.1, on the reverse strand, counting down.
TGCCATTGAGCTACACTTGCACACGACAAGGACAAATGGAGACATTACGGGTGGCCACTCGAGCAAATCGATGAACAACGGGGTGATAAGTGTTGGAAGAACAGGATCTTCTGAGCTCATTGTGAACACCAAGTTGCTTCCTTTACATCACTGAATACAGTACTCCCTCCCTGTATCTGTCCTATTACTGAGTACAGTACTTCCTTTCTCAGTACTCTGTCCTATCATTGAATAAAGTACATCCACTCAGTACTCTGTCCCATCACATAGTACTTCTCTCTAGAGCTGTCTCATCACTGAACACAGTACTTGCAGGACTTTCCCTTTCTGTACTCTGACCCATCACTGAGTACAGTACTTACAGTACTTCCCTCTCTGTAAGTGACCCATCACTGAGCACTGAATCTGCATATGGCGAGCGAGGGTTTGTTGTTGGAATAAGGTCTCAGCATGGAGTTGCGGCCTTCCGGGAGTTCTGGTTGGAGCTCTGAGGAGGGTGAGGTCTCCACCCCATTTGTCTTGAGGCGGAACCTTGCCCAGCTCCCCAGCCTCTCCCTACACGTGCTGCTGCTCCTGCTGCCTTCTTGTGGCCCCCTCCCTGCTGTGACGTGGCAGTTTGGCATTTGGGCTTTTCCTGCCGGCCCAGAACCACCAGCCTGTCTGGCTCTCCAGCTCAGCCTGCATCTCTCTCCCAGTAGCATTCTAGAGTGTTCCACAGCCATGCCACTAGCCATCTGCCTGTGCTGCGGCAGGCTCGTTCCCGAGGCTGCTTGGACATGGACATCCAGGCTGCTCCTGACCTCCACTGAGGGCCCCTGGGAGCCCAGCTCTGCTGCCGACTCGCTGAGCTGTAGGTATGCTGGGTCCTACTGGCAGGGATCCCTGTTCCGCCAGCACAGACTCTGCCCACAGAGGGGCTCTGCACCCCAGTACTGTACTCTGAATGTCTCACAGTGGGTCTGAGCCTTGGACTCAGCAGAAAGTGCTCCTGCTGACAGCTCACATCCGCTAAGGAAGCAACCTATCACCCAAGATTATTTCTAACTCAGCTTCCCTGGAGCACTTAGATGCAGGCCCTTGTGTTCTCCTCACAGATGCTCCAGTAATGGTGTCAAAACTTTGTTTCTTTGTCTTTAAGCAGAGCAGCACCGCCGCTCTGTCAGCCGCCAGGCTGCTGGGAGACTGACCAGCTGGGGCACACATGCGCGGCCACCGCCCGCCTCAGGTTTCAGCGTGACCTCAGCTTCCTGTGCCGAGCAAGGCCCCCTGTGAGGAAGCCTTGTCCGACTCTTGTTGCAGAGTGTGGTTATGAAGAGGTGCTGCGGTGTCAAACATCTGCTCCATCCATTACACTCAAGTAGGGGCCAGCACTGCCGGGAGGCCAAGAGGCGCCAATAAATTAACATTCTCCCGCGAGCTGCTGCTCTGCAGTGTGCCAGGGGGCAGCGGAAGCCGGCAGAGGGGCCGAGGCTCCTGCAGTGGCTGGAGGGACTCAGGCACCAGAGCGTGTGCAGCTGCAGCTCAGAGTGTGCAAGTGGGCCTGGGCTGAGGGTGTGTGAGCACAGCCACAGAGAACACAGTGCATGCAGCCGGCCACGGAAGTCAGTGTCTACATACAGCCAGCCACAGGAGTCAGTGCTGCATACAGCCAGCCACGGGAGTCAGTGCTGCATACAGCCAACCACGGGAGCCAGTGCCTGCATACAGTCAGAACAGGAATCAGTGCATGCACACAGTCATGGGGATCACAGTGCATGCAGCCGGCCACAGGAGTGCATACAGCTGCTGGCCACGGGAGTCAGTGCCTGCACACAGCCAACCGTGGGAGTCAGTGCCTGCATACAGCCATACACAGCAATCAGTGTCTGCATAAGTCAGCCATGGGATTCAGGGGCCTGCACACTGCTAACCACAGGAATCAGTGCCTGCATCCAGCCAGCCACAGGAATCAGTGCATGCACACAGTCATGGGAATCAGTGCATGCATACATGGGAATCAGTGCATGAATACATGGGAATCAGTACATGCATATAGCCAATCTCGGATTCAGTGCACGCACACATCCATTCATGGGAATCAGTGCACGCACACAGCCAGCCACGGGAATCAGTGCACGCACACAGCCAGCCACGGGAATCAGTGCACGCACACAACCAGCCACAGGAATCAGTGCACTCACACAGCCAGCCATGAGAGTCGTATGTGCACACAGCCAGCCACAGGAATCAGTGCCCTGTGTACAGCCAGCCACAGGAACCGGTGCATGCACACAGCCACCCCATGCACACAGTCACCCATGGGCATCAGTGCACGCGACACAGCCAGCCACAGGAGTCAGTGCATGCATGTAGCCAGCTGTGGGCTTCAGAGTGAGGGCAGCAACCTCACACTCTGAGTGTGTGTAACTGTGGGCTGTGAGTGTCTCTGGCCTTGGGCAGCTGCTGGGGCTTCGCTCCAGCTAGACCCAGAGAGAACGGCTGGTGTGGCTGCTGCAGGCTGGAGCTGGGAGGCCCGCCTCCTTTCTGAACCACCGTCCATTACCTGCAGGACGTGGTCCCTGAAAGACCAAAGGGTGAAGCAAACCAAAACAAGGGCCTCTGCTGAAGTGCAGATGGATGGTCCAGCGGGTGTGGCTGTGTGCAGAGCTCAGGAAGGTTGATCACGTCCAGCGGTTTCCCTGTCCGGGCACACAGCCCCTTCAGAGCTGTATGTAGTAATGGTCTCATGGAAATGCGAACAGAGCTGGAACTTCAGGTTTGGCGAGAGCGACTTTGCTGAATCCAGGGGAAGGGAGGTAGCTTCCATGCATGCACGCAGGCCTGTGCGGATACACAGTCACTCGCAAGCAAGCTCGTAGGCACATCAGCACACAGGCAGCAAACATGGTCCTGCTGAACTGTCCATGCTGAGGTTGGATAGGCAGGGAAGGCAGAGTCTTGCTTGACCTGAGGCTCAGAACAGGCTGCCCCCAGCCCGTGACACTCTGAGCCCAGTGGCCACAGCTCTCGTAACGCTGAAGCTTCCTGGGCAGGGTCAGTGGCTGCTGCCATGGCCCCTGCAGTTAGAGGCAGGGTTTACCCATGCCTGGACGCCTCTCTGCATGCCCAGAGCCCATGGAGCTTCTTCTGGCTGTTTTCTGGGCTGACACAGAGCCCTGGTCCCAGGCCTCAGGGGTGCCTCCATTTGAAGATAAGTGATGGGCCCCTCTGAGCCTTGAGTACTGTTCCTGAGGAAGCCACTGTGAGAGGCGACTGTCGTGGGTAGAATGGAGGCTCGGCCCGGCCATGGCTTTCTTCGAGCTGTATCGCCTTGAAAAGTCGTGATCCCAATCCGAGATGATAAATTAAAAAGTTATTCACATTATGCAAAATTATTCCAAACAGATGGTGAAGTAGATCTATAGACATTTTTTCCCCTATTCCTACAAACAAGCACTGTTTGGGAATGGCAGGAGAGTGGAAGACAGTGTTTGCCTTTGAAGTGACCATCAGTGACCTTCTCCAGTGGCCTGTGCCCTCGACGGGTCTAGGGAGCTGCTTTATGGACCTGAGGCTGTTTACATGCGGCCGCTCTCTAGCATTGCCCACTCACCCTGCTCACCCCACTCACCCCACTCACCCCACTCCACCCCACTCACCCCACTCACCCCGCTCACCCCACTCACCCCGCTCACCCCACTCACCCCACTCACCCCACTCACCCCGCTCACCCCACTCACCCCACTCACCCCACTCACCTCGCTCACCCCGCCCACCCCGCTCACCCCACTCACCCCACTCACCCGCTCACCCCGCTCACCCCGCTGACGCCGCCACCCCGCTGACCCCGCCTCACCCTGCTCACTCCACTCACCCCACACACCCCCACTCACCCCACTCACCCCGCTCACCCCGCTGACCCCACTCACCCCACTCACCACACTCCACCCCGCTCACCCCACTCACCCCGCTCACCCCACTCACCCCGCCACCCCACTCACCCCACTCACCCCACTCACCCCCACTCACCCCTCACCCCACTCATCCCGCTCACCCCACTCACCCCGCTCACCCCGCTCACCCCACTCACTCCCCCCGCTCACCCCGCTCACCCTGCTCACCCCACTCACCCCACTCACCCCACTCACCCCCCACTCACCCCACTCACCCCCACTCACCCCGCTCACCCCACTCCACCCCTCTCACCCCACTCACCCCCCACTCACCCCGCTCACCCCACTCACCCCTCTCACCCCACTCACCCCACTCACCCCACTCACCCCGCTCACCCCGCTCACCCCACTCACCCCGCTCACCCCGCTCACCCTACTCACCCCACTCACCCCACTCACCCCACTCACCCCCACTCACCCCACTCACCCCGCTCACCCCACTCATCCCGCTCACCCCGCTCACCCTACTCACTCCACTCATCCCGCTCACCCCACTCACCCCAATAAACCAACTCACCCCCACTACCTCACTCATCCCACTCACCCCCACTACCTCACTCACCCCACTCACCCCCACTCACCCCACTCACCTCACTCACCCCACTCCCTCCCACTTCCTCCCACTCACCCCGCTCACCCCACTCACCCCACTCACCCCACTCACCCCACTCACCCCCACAGCCCCTGACTCTCCAGGACCCCTGCTCCCCACATGCCGTCTCCTCCAATCAGCATCTTAAGCAAAGCAAACGCTCAGTCACTGTCTGCTTTCAGAACCCTGTCCTACTGAACCATCCTCCATGAGGTTGACTCACTTGACAAACTTGAGTTGGAATCTCCCACCACAGCCCATGTGGTGAGTGACCTGTCCTGGTCCCTGGACCCGGGGAACTCGGGTGGCTGGTGGGACTGGCAAGCAGTTGTCATCAGAGTTCCTGGGACACAGACAGAGTCAGCCACTTCAGAGTGGCACTGCCTGAATTGTGTCATCCTTAATATTGGAACCATGAGCAAATCAAAGATTGCTTGCCAATTTCCCGGTCCGGTTCCCTCACCCACCTGTCTTGCTGTCAATGTAGTTAAACCAATTTGTCTCCGAGAGCTTGAGACAAAAAGCGCAGCTCCAGCTAGGAGGGCCGTGGGGGCTTTGCTTCTCCCTGGGTTATTGTGTGTCTGTCTTCATCACTGCGAGGTGATAAATGTGTGCTCCACCTTTCTGTCACCAGCAGTTCCTAGCATTTTGGTTCACAGAAAAACACCTGCAGATGCAAGAAACCAGGAAGGAAACACTAGTTTGAGGTATAAGAAACAAGAACAGTACTGAAGGCTGAGCTGGAGTCAGAGCCTTCCCTGATTCTGGGCACCAGGAAAATCCTGATGGGTCCAAAGGTGCTCAGGTGGAGAGCTGGACCCCAGTACTGACCACTGGAGCTCTGGGAACAGTGACCTTCCTTCCTTGGGTGTCTCAGACGTGTTCAAGCCTGAGGGACCCACATAAAGAAAGTGAGGGCAGATAAATGGGAGTGACGAGGGCGCTACCGTCCCTCCAGGCCTTTGCGATTCTCCTTCCAATATCCACTTTGTTCATGTATTGAAGGACAAGTACAGTGTTACAAGTCCATCCGCTTTCTCTTGGCCAATGTCCATCCATGTCCCTGGTGTCATTCTGCTCAGTTCTCTTTGGTTTGCTGTGGAGCCATGTCTAGTGGTGTTGGGGCGCTCCTTCTGGCTCTGTGCTCAGGGATCACTCCTGAGAAGGCTTGGGGGTGCCACACGTGGTCACCCAGGGCACACACCATATGTAAGGCAAGTGCCTTTCCCACTACTGTGTCTCAGGACCCCTGGTGACATTCGGAATCCAGTTCTGCTCTGCTGAGCATTGGCACCTCCAGTTCTCTTTCAACCCACCCGTGGGAGTGTTTCTTGATGCTTCTTGGTGCTTCGTGGTGTTTCTCTTCTCTATTTGGTCTCCCTTAGCGTTTGTGTGCCTTAACGGTCCACAGACATTTCACAGAGAAAGCAGGCGATGAGGTTTTCCTGGTGCTTTTCACCATCTCTGCCATTTTTCTGGGACGTTTAAACCATTTACATGTAATGGGATCTCTGATATGGCAGCTGGTCCAGCAAGTCTTGTTTTCCCCTTTTCTTATCTCCTGTCTCCTTTGGGGTCAATTTAGGGTTTGTGAATCCATATTACTCCCATGTGGGCTTGGCAGCTGTGACTTGGATGGGTCCCCCACTGCTCTGGGATGTTGGCACTCTCCTCCCTTCCCTCCCCTCAGACTGTAACACACGGAGAACAGAAACCGTTCCTTACACTCTCCCAAACTCTGTGTCTTTGCTCTTGTATATTTCCCTTCCTGTAGGATGGATGCACCATATGTTTCTGCTACCTTTGCTTTATACAAATGTCTTTACAGAAATTAAATATCTCTGTCATTCTTTCACATGCCATCACGTTGGCCCTTTCTGGAGTGCTGCAGAATCCACATTTCTGAGTTCTATGGCTCCAGTCAGAACTTTTTATTCTTTTTTCATTTTTCAGTGCATGTCCAAAAGTGAATTTCTCACATTTTGTACTGTACTTTGATGGTCTATAAAATTCTTGTTAAACAGGATTTTCCCCTCAATATTAAAAACATTGTCAGTGTACTATTTGCCAGATTTCATAGTTTCTGACACAGAATCTGTGATATTTCCCATTTCTGTCACTCCGAACATAATGTTTATTTTCCTTTGACTGCCTTAAAGATTTTTCTTTGGCTTCTTTAGCAAATTGACCATAGTGCTCTGGTGTGTATGTGTGTGTGTGTGTGTGTGTGTGTGTGTGTGTGTGTGTGTTGTTTTTCTCAAAGTTCTTTGAACTTCTCACTCTTGTGACTTTTTCCTGTGAATTTTAAAGAATACTTGTTGGTTTCCTTTTTCTTCCCTTTCTTTGCATATTCTTCCCCTTCTTCTTTCCTCCTCTCTAGTCATCTCTGCACCTCCTGGACCATCTACATGTCCCACGTCCGTTGGGTGTCCGGCTCGGGCCTCATGCTCCCCGCCACTATATCCCTATCTCTTCATCTCACACCTTCATTTGATGAATCGGCAATTTTCATTGGTTCCCTTCACATCAGCTGTGCTCCACAGTGGCCTAGTCTGTGGATGTGCCTGCTGGAGGAAATGTCACTCACGTTTGCTCTCTTGCCATCTCTTGGCTGGGCCTTTCCATTGCTTTGGAATTGCCCTCACTCACCAAGCCTCCCATGTCCCCTTAGTGGAGTTGCTTGCTTTCTCTGTAATCAATCAAACAATTGCAGATCGATTGTGGTTCCTTTGAAGTCCCTCCCTGATGAGTCCCAACATTCGTTTCCTCTCTGGGTCTGCTTCTGGGCACTGTCTTATCTCTTGTTTATCCTTTACTTGCATATGTGTATTAGTTTTATTATTGTTGGTCCAAGGACGGCCCTTAAGCACAGAAGAACAGCAAGAACATAGGCCAACAAAAGGCATATGAAAAAGTGCTTTTCATCATTAATCATCAGGAAGATGAAAATCAAAACAACAGTGAGGTATCATCTCACATCAGAGAGACTGGAACACATCCAAAACAGCAAGAACAACCAGTGCTGGCCTGAATGTGGGGGGGAAAAGGGACTCTCATCCACTCTTGGTGGGAGTGCCGACTGGTCCAGTCCTTTTGGAAAACAATATGAACATTCCTCCGAAAACTAGATATTGAGCTCCCATTTGACCCAGCAACACCACTCCTGGGAATATACCCTGGAGACTCAAAAACACATAACAGAAACACTATCTGTACTTCTTTATTCATCGCAGCTCTATTCATGATAGCCAGAATCTAAAAACAACCTAAGTGTGAAAACTAGACATTGAGCTCCCATTTGACCCAGCAATACCACTCCTGGGAATATACCCTGGAGACTCAAAAACACATAACAGAAACACTATCTGTACTTCTTTATTCATCGCAGCTCTATTCATGATAGCCAGAATCTGAAAACAACCTAAGTGCCTGAGAACAGAAGACTGGCTAAAGAAACTATGGTACATCTGCACAATGGAATACTATATAGCTGTCAGAAAAGACTAAGTCATGAAATTTATCTGCAAATGGATGGACATGGAGACTATTATGCTGAGTGAAATTCATCAGAAGGAAAAGGATATAGAATGACTGCATTCATTAATGGGTTGTAAATATATACTAGTGTAATAAAAAGTGTGGAAAATGGTACTGTCAGATTAGAACTCACCATTGAATATACACAAAGACTTACATGATAAACCCTAATTGTCTGTAGGGCTAGCCGCAATGTGTAAAAGAAGATTGAGATGTCAGAGAGAGAGAGAGAGAGAGAGAGAGAAAAGGAAAGGCGCCTGCTATAGAGAGAGGCTGGGGGTGGGGGAGGGAGGGAATGTGGGGACATTGGTGTTGGGAATAGGGCACTTATGGAGTGATGGGTGTTGGAACATTGTATGCCTGAGAACCAATTACAAACATCTTTGCCATTGTATATTTCACAGTGGTATCTCACGGTGTACAGTGCCCTGCTGTACAGGTGAGGAGTCTCTCCCGGGCACACTCTCCTGCACCCCTTCCTGTGAAGTGGTGAGGGTCCTGGGGAGTTTCTCACAGCTACCCCAATTCCTGGGGACTTTCTCCGTGTCCCTTTTCCTGGTGAATTTCTCACAGTGACAATTGATGGAGTGCGTGGTTCTGGGAGAAGTCTAGAAGATTCTGTGTTGCCTGCAGTGGAAACCTGGCACACATAGTGCTACCGGAACCCCAGCCCAGATCCTGACAGCAGGGACTGTGGCCCCATATGGTTCTGCAGGAAGGAGCGGGCAGTGAATGGAGCCCATGCTCTGTCCAGGCCGTGAATGGAGCCCATGCTCTGTCCAGGCCATGAATGGAGCCCATGTTCTGTCTGGGCAGTGAATAGAGCCCATGCTCTGTCTGGGCAGTGAATGGAGCCCATGTTCTGTCTGGGCAGTGAATAGAGCCCATGCTCTGTCTGGGCAGTGAATGGAGCCCATGCTCTGCCTGGGCAGTGAATGGAGCCCATGCTCTGTCTGGGCAGTGAATAGAGCCCATGCTCTGTCTGGGCAGTGAATGGAGCCCACGTTCTGTCTGGGCCGGGAATGGAGCCCACGCCTGTCTGGGCAGTGAATGGAGCCCACGCTCTGTCTGGGCCGGGAATGGAGCCCACGCTCTGTCTGGGCCAGGAATGGAGCCCACTCTCTGACTGGGCCGTGAATGGAGCCCACGCTCTGTCTGGGCTGGGAATGGAGCCCACGCTCTGTCTGGGCAGTGAATGGAGCCCACGCTCTGTCTGGGCCGGGAATGGAGCCCACGCTCTGTCTGGGCCGGGAATGGAGCCCACGCTCTGTCTTGGCAGGAACGTGGCAGCCACCCCGGCCCAGGGAAAGGCCAAGGGTCCTCTTCTTCCCTGCTGCCCCATGTCCTGTCACCCCACAATGCTGGGTTTTGTGGAGGGGGCCACCCTGCTCACTGCTGCTCATATGCTTGCCCTGGACTTTGCTCTTGGTCCCAAACAAAGTGCTCGAGGGCTCAGTCCTGGCGCCGTCTTTCCCTGCCTGTGTTCCTCTGCTCCTTCTGGAATGCTCTGGAACAAAGCAGCACTCACGGAGGCCAACTGTTAAGCTCGGCTTGTTCACTGCCCGCCTCCGTCCCCTCTCATGCCTCTGCCCCAAGCCAGGGCTCTGACTCCTGCCTTGAAGCCTGGGGAAAGCCCTGCTGATTTGGGGGAGACCGTCTCTGTCTCCTGGTCATTCCCACACTTCCTGCAACTGTGTCGGCTCCTCAGCCACTTGCCTCAAGCTGTTCTTCCTGGCCATGGTGCAAAGATCTACTCACAAGCATCCCTATCCATCGTCCCTCTGTCCACCCGTGGGCTGAGACATTGGAAATGCCGTGGGGGGCCCAGGCAGCTGGGAGCGGGAGTGGGCTGCTGCACCGCTGAACTGAGGCGGGCACCGCGGAGCTAATTTGCTGATTTACTCAACTTGACACAAATGAATTTCTGTGTAAACAAAATTTATGAAGAAGTCCTTGAATAATTCCATTAAATGAAATGTGGACTCTGATTTCCTTTATTGCATTTTCCAAGTGCTCTAGATTCTAATCACATCGAAGCCTTTTGTTTTCAGCTTCTTGTAGAAAGTGCTGATGGCGAAGGCGCAGAGGCTGGGAGGGTGAGAACGTGGCTGAGGAGAAAGCCAGAGACGTTTCTCCAAAAGTTTAACTCTCCTAACCTCGTGGGCCTGGAAGAAGCCAACCGAAAATCACCCAAAAGAGCTTCCGACGGAAGGCCCCTGGCATTGTGGCTTGGGCTTGGATCGGGAACAGTCGGGAACACCCCAGAGAGGCCGCTGTTTTCTGCTTAGTGTTTCAGCTCTTCTGCTCTCTCCCACAGAGGCAGAGGCAGTTTCTCCCTTACCGGAGTGCCCGGAGCTGTGTCACTGCCAGCTGCCAGCAGGCAGATTCCAGGGCTGGAGACCCTGTTTCCCTGTATCCCGGGGCCAGATGGGGCTGTCTCAGGGCAGTTGTTGATGGTGACGTTGCGGTGTCCCCCCTCTGTGCGGCCCTCCAAAATCAGGGACAGAATCGCAGTGAGGTGCTGAGCCCCGGGATGCTCCCAGTTTGAGGGAGAGCATGTTCCCGGGGCCCCGGGAAGAGAGGCTGGGGCTGGAGAAGCTCAGAAACATGCGTGGAGACCCTCTGCTCAGGACTGCGCCTGATGCTCCCCGAGGCTCTCAACCACCCAGCACGCATGGTAGACTCAGCGCGGCTTAGGGTGCACCTTAGGGTGCACCACAGCATGGACAGGGCTGTGTCTGTGAAGCAGCGGGTGGAGACCGCGTGTTCCACTCCCAACATTATCCTAACAAGGGACGAGCTTGTGTCCCTGGGTCCCACAGATGGTCTCGCAAGGGCTCTCATGAGTGCCCAGCTGGGGTGTCCAGCAGCCCCAAGCACTCACATTCCATCACTCACCTCTGAAAGCTACGCACCAGTTGGCAGGAAAGTGAGACCTGTTCGAGCACTGAGGCCTCCTGCATCTACTCAGGGCCACGTAGAGCCCAGTGGAGGTGCTGACATGTAGAGCCACTCTCCAGCTTTGGAGGCCCTGTGGCCACTGCAGTTCTGTGCATTGTGGTAGGACACTTTGGTGGCCAGAGAGGACGTGCACTGCTCAGTGGCTGTCAGCACCCACACAGTTCCTGTCCCCGACGTTGTGTGCTCGCTCCCGGCAGACCATGTCTGGGGATGGACCGAGGTGTGGACTGCCAGAGAACACACTCAGGACCTTCCCCTGGGCCTGATCCTGGATCTTCTCCTGGCCTTTGCCATGCTGGACAGGTCTTGACATGGTTGATGTGCCCTATTGAATATTGGGGTAAATCTTGGAAGAGATGCCAGAAAGGTCCATGGCCCATGAGGAGAGATGAGGCAGATGCTTCCAAGTGCCTGGAGGCTGAGGTTGCTGACAGGGGCCTATTTCCATGGATCCTGCATGTTGGTCAGTTGCGGGAGCCAGGAAGCAACACTCAGGGGTCAGGACCCCCTGGGAGTTGAATGACTTGAGCATCACCTGTATTACACACCCGGGCCTTTGTAGAAGGTCCCAGTACCTTAGAGGGAGAAAATTTACCCCTAGTAAGGAGTAAGGTTACTCCCGGCAAAGAGTGAGTTTACCTACCAGGAGAAAGGCTATTTCTATTCAAAATGATGAAATTGTTCCAATCAGCAAGATGAGTCTCGTTAGAAGAAGCTTTTCCTAATTCTCCAGGTGACTAAGTTTGATTCCATCGTCACTAAGATGATGCACTTGTCCCTTAATAAACAAAATTAATAAAGAGTTTAAGAGATTTCCCTTTAAAACCCTGAGAAAAGGCCGATAGGCATCTCCCACAGCAAATCTCTCCAGTATTTGCGCTTAAAGTGAGTCTCATTCTACAAGGAACAAACATGAAATCAGATAAATCACCCCAAAAAGGAACCCCCTTAATTTATGTTGACTTCATTATTCTTGAGATTAAAAGCAGCTCAACCAAAAATGAGGACTTTGAGCTCAAACTTTTAAGGTATTCATATATTTGCATCAATTTTTAAAAGGTTTACAACTAATGAATGTAGGATTTCTTTTGGCACGGCCTAAAATCCATCTGTACAGCTTTTAATTAAGAATGCAGCCTTTGCAATTAGAATTAAGGGTAGGGACTTCATCTGATATCCTGTGAGAACCCCAGTCGAAAAAATTATGGTAATGTTGTGTGTCCTAAAGCCATCTCTGAGTGTCACAGGCACGTGGGAGAATGCTGCCGGTACAGAACACGACGTTTTCTTTGCCAGAACAGGGTGCTAGTCGCCGCTCCTCTGGGTGCGGGCAGGGGAGCCGGCGTGGCAAGGCTGCGACAGTGCAGAAAATGCAGGCTGAGGCCAAGTCCTCGAAGCAAACAGCGAGGGAGGGAGGGGGTTCCCCGTGTGGCCGTGAATATTTAAAGTTACGAGTGTAGTTACCAAGAAGACCAAGATGCTTTCATGTTGAACTGATTAAAATTGCATCGGTGATAATGAGCGACACAGAATGTACAAATACCACCGGCTTCTGCTTCTCAGGCAGAAAGGACGGGACCGCTGGAGCCTTCGCAGGCTTTGGGGAGCTCTGGAGCTGGGGGCAATAGCCCTTGGTGAGCCCCCACTGTGGGGGGGCTGCCCAGCTCCTCTGACCCTCAGCAAGTTGACTCGGGTAGCAGCTGGCTCTGGGACTCAGGGTCCCTGGACGAGCCAGAGGCCGTGTCAGACCGTGGGTCAGGCAGGCGATGCCAGCCAAGGGCTGTGGGTGCTGCCCATCTTGCCCAGGCTGCTGGCTCTGCACAAACCACAGTCAGAGGCTTCTCTCCTGCCTGGGTCTCATTGCATAGGTTTATGGCTCATCTCACAAGTGCTCTGTAAGTGTCAGGCCAGGTAGCACCCACGCACGTGATATTAGTATCTCTCATGTGGCGCGCAGAAGTCCTCGCCCCATCAGCACAGAGAAGGAAGCCAGAAAATCCCTTCACAGTGTTGCCAAGTCAGAGCAAGCAGCTGGTTGTGACACTAGGTGTGGAAAGTCCCCTTCAGGCTCCATCTATGGGGCTCCTCCTTTGGACCTGACCTCGACATCATGCGGTTACTGGGGATGCTTGCTTGGGGATCTGTGTGCACCATGCTCTGGGGGCTGTAGGGGGCGCTGCCTTGAGTTTGGGGCACTCTGTACATTGTGCATTGTGGGCTATGGGGGCCACTGGATTGAGTTTGGGAACTGTCGTGCCTCTTATCAACAGCCCTCTCTCAGTGTGGGTTTGGCCGAATACCCTCCGAGTCTTCTTGGTATGTCGGTCACCTGTGAAGGGACCGCGACGCTACACTGGAGGAAGAGTTGTTTGAGTCTTCATGACTCTGCTCTGCTCTTGGCAAGGTGCAAAAATCCACTCCCAAGATTGTCTTTGCCTCTAGAACTCTCTGAAGGATTCATTCTTTTTAGACTAACAAGTTAATTTGTTTAGCAATCATTCAATCAGATTTTAATATTCATCCTTGTTGAGGCATCCACTATTGCCTTTATTTTCTGTTTATTTTGTCTTAAAAAATCCATCTTTAGGACCTGGAGAGATAGTATAGAAGCTAAGACACTGCCTTGCACGAGACTGACCTGGTTTGATCCCCAGAACACATTCACCCCAGAGTCCTGCAGGGAGTAATCCCTGAACACAGAGCCACGAGTAACCTCGAGCACTGCCCAGAGTGGCCCCCCAAACCAACCAACAAAATACACTTCAAAGATCAATTTTTTAATGATTTTTTAATCATTTCAGGTACTTCTGCTCTTAGCGTTCAAGTTTCTTTTCATTTGTCCCATATTCTGTATTTGAACCAAGGTATTCGGGCTATGTTCCTTCAGAGCCCTCCTTGCTAATGGGGTCCTCTTGGTCGCAGTTGCATGAAGTCTGGCACTTTCCACTCGCCTGGTGCCCGTGGGGGGTGAGGGGCGAGTTGCCTGCAGCGTCCTGTGGTGTTGGTTCCACCCTTGCATTCCTCGCTCTCGCCTTTCGCTTTCCAGCCTCCTTCCCTATAATGTCACTAAAACAATTTGCTCTAGCTTAGTGTTTCTTTGTTCTGTTCTTTTTTATCTGAGTCCTCTAAGACGCATAGGAAATATATAAGAACACATCAATGTGTGTGTGTGTGTGTGTGTGTGTGAGCGTGTGTGTCTGATTTTCCAACTTTAGTAAGTCAGTGGTTTCTGTTTTATTCTCCGCTTCAAAGGACACTTTGAATCCAACTATCTTCCCTCCCGGCCCTGTTTTATCAGCCACTAATCTTCATGTATTTCCTCCTTCTTTCTTTTTTTTTCTAGGGATTTAAAAGCTTCCTAGAGTTTTCAGTGCCTGCTGGTTTGGAAGTCCAGGCTGCTCCTGAGTAATTTCTGACTGTCCAGGTTTGTGTTCACGGCAGCTGGCCGGGTGTCAGTGCCCATATCCTGTCGTCTCCCGAGCCTGAGCATTCCCAGGCCGAGACTAACTTCCAGGCCCCTCGTACACTCTAGTTCATGGCTGCTGGAACTGAAGACTCTTGACACCGACTTATTAGTTCTCATGGTCGGCAAGTCACTACATTCAGCAATGATTTTCGTGGATGTTTCTTGCACCTTCCTCTGTGTGTTCGTGCATGTGTGCGTGTGAACACAGGCATGTGCATGTCTCAGGTTAAGCAAAATGAAGAAGGTGGCAGCAGGAAGATGGGCCGAGACAGGCTCACACACCCCCAACAACCTCACCTTAGAGCAACAGGAAGGGGCGCTTCCGAGACCCATGGCCCAGCCCACTGGGACCCAAAAGAGCATCACATCCTCTGCACGTGGGCCCTCTGGGGAACTGTGGCCACTGCCATATGCTCAGGGTCCCCCTTCCAACTTCTCCTCGGCTTGAAGCAGGAAACGCACCTCCCTGTGTGTGAACCCCAGCAGATGCTACACCAGTGGTGGGTGGGTGGGAAAACGCTGCTGTGCCTGCAGGGTGGTGCCAGGGGGCAGCATGGGGAACTCACAGCTGCTGGGACCACCGAGTTCTGAAATTGGGAATGCGCCAGCATGAAGTTCAGGGAAGTGGCGTGCTGGGACCACAGAGACTTCAGGCTCGGGGCTTGCAGTCAGGCGGGACAGGAGAAGGATGCAGTCAAGGAACTTTGGGGCGGAAGGGCAGCCCAGGAAGAGGGGCAGGAGAGTGTGTCCCTCGGGAAAGTGAATGTTGACCCAGAACAGGGAGTATGACGGTGACTGGCCGCCATGGCAGGAGATGGAACAGGCTGAAGGGAGGGGGAAGTTTGACTCTCCTAGAGCCTGAGGCCCCCAAAGGCTGCAGGTGCCTGATAGATGTCCAGGTGTATCCACCTAAGGCCAAAACAAAGCCTGCTGGGCACAGCCACAGAAACTTCCAGGGCCAGGAGAAGCAAGGCAGGTGTGGGAGAGAGAGCTGGAGCGCACTGAGCAGAGTCTCTGTCACAGCACAGAGCCCACGGCCACCCGTGGGGACCCGTGTTGACAACACAGAGCCTAGGGCCACCCCTGCAGGGACTGGCGACCACAGCACAGAGCCCAGGGCCACCCTGCAGGGGCCATTGTCGGCAACACACAGTCCAGGGTCACCTTGCAGGGACCGGCATTCACAGCACAGAGCCCAGGACCACCCTGCAGTGCCTAGATCCACAAAAGCACTGCACCTGCGGCCACCCCTGGGGAGACCTGCATGGGACAGGCAGCTGGAAGCTGCCCAGCGTGCAGGCCCAGAGATGGGATCTCTTGGAGGAAGATTTCACATGGAGCAGAGTGACCGCTGCTTGTAGATAGGGACCAGCTGGCACGTCCCTGGGCTTTGGCAGGGCCAGTCCAAGCTTCCATTGGTGTCTTGGTGACAGGAGCCCTGGACACACACATGAAGGAATGCAAATGAGCGATGAGCTGGCGCTTGTCCGCTGGTGGGGTGCAGATACATCCAAGCTGTCCTGGGCAGGGCCCCAGAGGCCGCCTGGGCTGGTCCATGGTCAGAGCAGCCAAGAGCCTGCTGGGAGCAGCCTGAGGAAGAAGCATCTGGTTGGCTGCACAGACAGCAGAGGCCTCCCCAGGGCACAGAACCCGATGGAAGGTCCCCCAGAAAAGTCCTCTCCGGACCTGAGCCCACAGAGGTGAGACATAGACCAGCATGAAATTCAGAAAAGTGACGGGCAGAAGCCCAGAGTCTTAAGACTCGGGTTTGCGGTCAGGAGGGTGGGGAGAAGGGCCCCCTGCAGACTAAGGAACTTTACGATAGTCCAGTGGGTAGGGTGTTTGCCCTGCATGCAGCCGATCTGGGTTCGATCCTCGGCATCCCATATGGTCCCCCATGCAGTGCCAGTAGTGATTCCTGAGCACAGAGCCAGGAATAACCCTGAGCATCGCTGGGTATGACCCAAAAAAGCAAAAAAAATAAATAAATAAATAAATAAAAATAAAGAGCTAAAGGAGCGCCGGGCTGTGACAACTCTCACACGGCCATCCCCTCTGCACTCAGGGTGTCAGTGAGGAGCCCCACAGCTGAGCAGCTCTGAGGAGCCTCTTTGCGATACGGGCAAGAAGTTCTGGTTGCTGTGGCCCCACTCGGGCTCTGGGACTCCTCCCATGCTGGATTCAGGGCTGAGCGGGAGGGATAGGTACAGTCTTGGGCCTCGTCTTGGTTTTTGGTGGGGGTTGGGTGACAGCTGGGGATGTCAGGGACCTCTACTGGGTCTCGGGGACCCTATGCAGTGCCTGGGGTTGAATGTGGGTCAGACACCAGCAAGGCGGCTGCCCTCAGTCCTGTCTCTCCAGCTTAGAAACAGTGTCCAAAGAGAAGCGACGGGCCCAGCCCCTGCTCTGAGCTGCAGGGGTTTCGCCTGAACCTCCAGGTAGGACCCGCCGTCCACTGGGAACTTCTCAGAGCCAGGAGGAGCCCCTGGGAGCCAGCAGCTCCTGAGCTCACTTCTCAGGTGCTTCTGGGTTTACGACCCTCTTCAGGCCAGCGATGAGAGCTCTCCGGGAGGCCTTGGTAGGTGCTGGTAGGTGCAGTGCATGTTGGGACACTCTGGAACACATACAGGTCATAGTGTATGCTGGGACACTGTCTTCCTGTTCATCATCGATTTTCTCGAGCGGACCCAGTAACATCTCCATATGTCCTGTCTCATGCAAGTAGAGCCCAAGGGCACCTGCTTGCTCCAGGAACATAAAGAGCCTCAATCCATTCCAGAATGAGGTATATAATTGTTACTAGTATTTGGCATATATATCAAATACAACACGGTAGCTTGCCAGGCTCTGCCGTGCAGGTAGCATACTCTTATAGGCGTCTGCTTGGACACAGACAGGCAAAATACATGCTGGGACACTGGGACGCTGGCAGGTCGCGGTGGGCCTAGTCCTGCGTCCCTGCGACTGAGGGGGAGAGTAACCTGCATGCCCTCCTTCGTGCCCCCGCCCCAGCCCTGCTTGCAGGGAGGCAGAAGCAGGTCCCTTTGGCACGTTTATAATATGGCCCTGCCCTAAGGCGGCACGAAGCATAAATGTACAGGTCCCTAAGTTCCCCAGCATGACAGGAGGAGCCATTAACTGGGAAACCAAGCCACGAGGATCTTTCTGCAGCCGCCGGTGTGCTGATGAAACACAGCACCTTGATCCACGGGCCTGACGCACAAGAGACCTGTCCCCATAAATACGGCGACATGCAGCTCCCACGGAATTCACTTCTGGGCATTAAGCCTGTGTGATTGGCTGCAGCGTTGGTCGCCCATGGGCCAGGCGGTACCGTCACTGTCGCTCTGGCCTGACGCTGCCCTCCCCTGGGCTTTGTGCAGCGCTTTGGATTTGTTACTTTTGGTGGGTCACACCCAGGGATTACTCCTAGCATGGGTTGGCTGCATGCAAGGCACATGCCTTCCCTCCTTGCCATGGCCCTGCCCCCTGGATCTGGTCCATCTCCCGTATACACTGCATCCCGCCCAGCAGGCAGCAGCACTCAGCGGGACCAGCTCTCCAGCCCTAGGAAACAACCTCTCAGACCTAAGACCTTTGTTCTCAGGCCAAGCCCAGGGGCTACACTAAGGAGGGGGTCCTCCTTCTTTCCCTTCTGCTCAAGAGCCTCTTCTACTTGGGGCTCCCCAGATTGGACAGTGGAAGGCACCCAACCCTTATCTCCTCTGGGATCTTAACCCAGGAGGTCCCGAGAGGGTCCCCACTCCACTGGTTGTTTCTGCTATGCTGCCCCTCTTTCCTTCCCCTGCCTTGTGCGGAACCCATGCTGCCCACCTCATGCTGGAACGCTGAGGCCACTGGGGTCCTCTTGGCCCTCAACCTGTCTCAGGTAGGCTCAGCAGTTGGGGAGCCCAGACCAGAGCTGTAGCTTCCCACCCTCAGCCCTTCCTGGTGCCCTCAGTGCCCACCACCTTGGTATTGCCAGCCCAGAGGACTTGGGCTCACCCGTGGCCACTGCCAGGCACTTCAGCACCAACTGCCCTGGAGGCCCAGAGCCTGACCTTCCCTTCCTTCCCTGGCCACGTGCTGCCCTCGGCTACCCCCCGGGCTCTCAGAGCCCCAAACCCTCTGTGCATTGTGTCCTTATGGTCGCACCTCCCACCCCCCACGCTGCTTGCTTTTGGTGGGTCACACCAGGGATTACTCTTAGCATGGGTTGGCTGCATGCTAGGAGTACCAACAGATGTACTCCTGCATGCTAGGAGTACAACAGATTCACCACGCTGACAGCCCCAGTGTCTCCGGACCCCCACCCCGATCCACGGCTCGTTCTCCATTTCCTATGTCTGGGCCAGTCACGTGCTCAGGCACCATCTTCCTCATGGGAGATGTGCTGGGCCTCCAGCAGGCCTTGGTCGCTGTTCCTGAAGTCCAGAGACTGTGAGCTGCTGTCCAGAGTGGGTCCCACACGGGCGCCTTCCCGGGGAGCGCAGCTGGTCCCTACTGCAGCTCTGCCCGGGCACAGCCCCACGGCTTTGCTCTCTCCTGTGCCCTCGTTGCACACAGCAGCCAGTGTTGGCTTCAATCTGCCTCTTCGGACGCCTCCAGCCAGGCGCCTCCTCCGAGCTCCACATCTGTTTCGCCAGCTGCCGCAGCAGCTCTCTCTGCTCCCTACAAGTCAGCCTGGTGCACCCCCTGAATGTCCTCTTGCGCACCTCTCTCAGTAACGGCTCCACCCATCTGTTCCTGGGAGGCGAGGCAGACTCAGACCTCATCCAGCCCCTTCCCCAAGTCCCCTCGCCATCTCCAATCGTCACCAGCCGAGAAGCCTGCTCCCATTTATTCATCCAAGAGATCCTTATTAGTTGCAAATAATGAGCTGAGCTCTGGGGGCCTCAGGGACTCATGGTGAGCAAGGAAAGAGAAACCCCTATGCTGGGGGAGCGCCTGGGGTGTCACCAGGCACAGCAGGCAGTGGGGGCAGGACGCCCAGGGGCTGTGCCCTATGCCCATGCCTGCGTCCTGCTGCCTCCCTGCATAGAGCAGCCTCAAGTGGACATGTCTGCTGGGGTGCTGCGGGCCATGGCACAGGCCACAGAGGCCCACAAGTGGGAGGGAAGCAGGGCAGCTGGACCTGGGCCAGGCAGGACTTCTCACCCCAAACTCCTTTCTGGAACACGGACAAAGGTTGAGGGTGCAGGCTCGGGGGTCACAGCCTCTGAGAGGACAAAGGTTCCTGCAGGGGTGGTTAGAGTCCAGGGGCCCTGACCGCGCCCAAGCAGCCACATGGCCTAGAGGGGTGGGACCCCAGCCTCTAGTCAGAGAGAAACGCACACAACCTTCTCTCCATCCTCATCTGCCTCAGTTTCCGTGAGGGTTCCGGCTCCCTGCAGGCCGCCCCCTGAGTGCCCCGGAGACCCAGCCCTTGTTCCTTCCCCATTCAAAGACTAGGGGTGGCTTCAGGTCAAGGGAGCACCAGCCTCCTGCGCACTCCAGGCTGCCTGCCAGGGAACTCCATGGGCTGACCCTGCTCAGACCCCTGCCTCGCCCCAGGCAGGCCACAGACCCCCTCCTGCCCCATGTCTCCCCGCTTCTGCTTCCCTGGGGCCTGCCCTACCCGGAGCCCATCTGGCTCCCCAGGCTGCTCCCCTGTGGGTCGGGGTTTCCCTGGGCCCCTTTCCATCAGCGCTTCTGGTGAAGGCTGGGCACCGCCTGATTTCTTACTGTCGCCCCAGTCCCACCTGTGCGCCCACCCTACTCTCCTCTCTCATGTTTGTGGGAGGAGTGAATGGACATCTGGACATCGAAATGAATGGACAGCCTGCCCCTCTGCCTTCCATCTCGCTGTCCCCTGGGGCCAGCTGCAGCGGAGAGTCAGCTGACGGAGTTTCAGCAAATGGGAAGTGAGAGCCCTTGAGATCAGGAGATCAGGACGAGAACTGTGACGAGTGCCTGTGGGCACCAGCCCGCAAGTCCTCTGGGGAAGAGGCGCCCTTCAGTTTCCATGAGCCAGTGATTCCTGGGGTGGGCGGGAGAGAGAGACACAAATAGACAGACAGACCGACAGAGTCACGCTCCACTGACATGTCACCTTCTCCCTTTTTCCCTTTCTAGGACTTGATTCCCTCCAAAGGCTGAACCATCTTTTTGTCTGCTTGGCTCTATTTTGAGCCCATCAAATACAACAGAAAAAACTCGGAAGAGCACAATGAATATCGCCAAGAAAAAGTCAGGCCTCTTCAAATGCTGATTCCTCCAGCAGTAGAGGGGCCGAGGTGAGGGGACGTGCTTGGTGCTCAAGGGCAGGAGGCGGGAGCCCGGCTCTGGCATGAGCCGTTCAGGGCTGCTCCTGGCCCTCTGTTCCCACAGGGCTGAGGCCTCGCGCCCTCACACACAGGGCGGGGCTGGGTGTTGGCCTAAACATCCCGCCTCTGCCATACATCCCTGGAAAAGGGGCTTTGCCATCCCTCTGTGAGCTGGATTCCTGGTAATGATGTCAAGAGCCAAACAAACGGTTTACTGAAAACATGCTTCCCCAGCAAGGTCAATTCTCCAGTGAAACCCCATCCTTCCAGAACACTCCAAGCACAGCTAGGGCAGGGGACCACGCTCCTGGAGGGGTCCCGTTAGACCCTGACTTTGCATGGCACGGTTTGGGCCTGTGTCCCTGTGCAGAAATGCATGGCGCTGCCCCGGAGGCGGGAGGGGTGAGGAGGGCAGCCACGGAAGCCATCCCAGGCTGCGGTGCTCCGCCGTGAGCCCGCCCGGCACTGCTGCCGCCGCCAGTGTGAGCGACTCACTCCAGCTTCGCAATGAGTTCTGACTAAACGCCATCAACCATATGACAGGGTCTAACAAATATCAGCGCTCTGCCAGGTTCAATAAACACCCTTCTCAGGGTAATGGTCCTTAATGAGGGGACCAGCCATCAGCCCGGGTGGGAACACACTATAATTATTGCTGGGCAGAACGTCTGGAAGGCAACCTCCAGGGGGGAGCCCCCAACGGGTGGGGGCTGGGAGCTGGACTCCGCCGCACAGAAAGCACCCCTTCACTCTGCAGCGCAGAAAACATAATAAATAAGTCCGGGTTTAGGGGATTATTTCCCAGCCCATGTCAACAGTGCATCGAGGGATCTGGGGGCTTGCCCGGCCTCTCCCCGGAATCTGCCAAATTACCGGTTTCTATAATTAAGTCAAGGGGAGAAGGAGGAAGTTGCTTCGGCGGAGGCGGGCGCTAAATTGGATTCACGACGTGGTGGAGGCGCGCCCCCACCAGACCTCCTGCAGCCATCAGTGTCACGGCGCGTCCGTCAGCACCGCCAGACAGGCTTTGCCCCCAAGGAGCCCAGTACCTTATGGCGTGTTTGTGGAGAGCCTCGTCTGCCCAATTACGGCACTGAGAGTGTTAGACACCACCTTTCAGGGGCAAAAGAGATCTCTGCAGCACGGGGACAGCGAGAAGGACAGTTGGGCGGGTCGGAGGAGCCAGGCGCTCGCAGGGAGACAGCCAGGAGGCGTTGGACGCTGGCCTCTGCTCATTCCATTCATTGTTCCTTGGGTGCCAATTTGGGAGGCCTGCCTCTGACCCAGTATGATGGCCCTGTGGAGGGGCCGGAAGGCACGGTTGACTTTAAGCAACAACGGAGGCTAGGGGGCACTCTATACAGTGCGGCACAGGTGAAGGGCCAAGGCTTGTATTGAACACCCACTGTGTCTAAACTTGGTCATGTACACGTGGCCTTGCTCGGGTCACACAACTCTGGCAGTTGGTGACCCTTTAGGCATGATGTTATGGCTGGAACTCACACCATGGAGAGGCCTGTGGGACCCACCCCTGGTCTTGGTCTCTACTCGGATGGGCCCTCTAAGGCAAGCGGTGAGAGAGCGAGACTGACAGGGGACACTTTTTAGCTCCCCCGGACTAGGGCTGGGAGAGAGAGAGAGAGAGAGAGAGAGAGAGGTGGAGCCAGGGGAACATGAGGAAGAAGCTTCTGGAATCCAAACGAGTGTAGCTGGACACGGGTGCCCATTGTTGGACAAGGCTTCCGGGCGGTGCATGGCCAGGAGGTACAGAGACCTGGTCTCCTGCTTGATTCTCAGTAGGGCCTGTCACACATGCACAGGCCCTGGGATCCGGAAGCAAGGCCCTTCTGTACCCTGGCGACCACCACTGCTGTGGGAGGCTGCCCCTGAGTGGGGCCTGAGCCCCCCTTCCTGGGAACCTGTCTCTGGGGTTTTGTAGCCCCCACTGTCAGCTCCCTCCAGGTCTGACATGCAGGGGTCAGAGCCCTCTGACTTGTCTCGGCCCATGGGCTTCTGCATCTCCCTCCAGCACCCTGGGTGCCCTGCAGAACCAACGGTTTTTTATTATTTTTTCTATTTCATTTCACTTTATTTTGTTTTGCTTTCTATTTTACTTGGGGAGGTTTATTATGGGCCACTCAGAGCTTACTCTTGGCTCTGTGCTTGGGATCATTCCTGGCACCATTTTGCAGACCATGGGAGGTGCCGGGCTCGAGCCTGGTCATCTGCATGCAAGGCAAGTGTCCTGCATGCTGTCCTATCTCTCTCCAGTTCAGAGCAGCTGATTTCAACTGTCTTCAAAGCCAAACATAATTAGGATGTAAATCTACTACATCGTCACATATTCTCAAACCCACAGGCGCATGGCAGAGCCCTTCGGGGCTGGCAAGTAAAAATGGGGCCACATGGGTGCTTCTGTGTCAAGCAACTTGTGCCCGCCCCAGGGAGGCACCGTTGGCTTAATCCCTGCACAGGTCAAGGATGCCCTTCGTGTGCGGGGACTTCAGCGTGACGGCTCAGCTCAGGCACTTTGGGCAGAGAGATTTGCTCGATGTAAAGGGCCAGTCCCCTGGGCCCACCGCTCCTCTCTAGCTATGTCACACTAATTGCGAGGTATGTTCCCTGGGTGGTTTTCTGCTCCAGTGAGTGGCAGGAGAGGAAGGTGACCTCCCAGCCGCCGGGGGAATTTGGTGGCAGATCAGCACCCAAACAGGAATATCGCCTTTAGAGAGGCTCCAAGGGCGGTGCCAGTTGCTTCTTGCTGGAATGTTCCACACGGTCCTGCTGCCACACCACAGTGTTGAGCAGACTCATATTGTGAGCGTCTTCCTTTCCGTGGGGTCCTATGGATAACCTCCATCCTGGTCACGGCAGAAAATTAATTTTCACTCCTTCTACCAAAAAAAGCTTCCTATTGGGTAAACCTTGCTGTTTCCCTCAATTATTTTGATGTCATACTCATCAGTATTATTCTTCAGTACATTAAAGAACAAAATAAGTTTTGTTCAAGAAAAAAGAATGATATGAACACTCACAAGTAGAAATAGTCTACTTGCATTATTGTGCTATAAACTGCGATAGAAATCCAGTTAAGAAGGAGAATGTTTAAATAATTTCAGGGGGAAAAAAGGTTTAATTATCAAGATTTCTAAAAAAGATGATGATGTGCTCAGAATGGCCCTAAAAGACGGAGATTGATTTCTTTCTGAGGCAGATTTCCAGAACTAACATCGGGAGCAATTAAAAAATGGTGGTCTTTTGTAAATTACTCCCAGAAGAAATCTTGGAAATCTTTCATCTTAGTCATTTCGGTCCAGTGAACCAGAAAGCCATTATGAAGGAACAAAAATACTAGGGGAGAAAATTGAAATACAACAGTAATTAACAATATGAATATATCAAAATAAAAATGAATCCGAAAAGATAACGGTCATCACACAAGCAACCCAGAATGAAAACATTTGAATCTTACCAGAATCCAATCTAAAAGCGAAAGGCGCTGAAGGCATGCACACAGCACAACTGGGCGTCTTTTCTCCCCAGGGGCCCTGGAAAGGCTGTTTCCAACCTTTAAAAGGCAGGCAGTGCAGGAAGGTGAAGGGGCCTTTCTCCCTGACTAGGGCTTTGGCTGGTGCCCCGGCCTCGAGCAGTTTCGTCCAAATCCCAGTAAAGATTCCTTTGTGAGACTTCCCTTTCTCCTGCCCCCGTGCTAAATACCAGCAAAGAATCCCGGAGAAAACCGGAAATGCACAGCTATCACAAACACGAGCCCCTCTGGGTTTTCCGAGACTTTACAGACAAATGTTAAAGATTTATCGCACATGAACATCTAACATGGTTTCACTGCGGCTCTCATTTGGATCAAATTGACACATTTTACATTCATTTGACTCCACATTATAGTCTAAGTGACCCTGTCCATTAAATTGGTGGCATAGAACAAACCCGCTGGTACAACAAAGCCCTATTCTTACTGGCTTTCTTCATTTACAAAAGAGGGAAAACAGTTTAGCGGAATCATAAATCTGAAGCAAATGAAGGTATGAATCAGCCCCCTGCAGCCAATAGCAATCACAGTAGGCGTTGCTGGCGGGCTGTGCGTACATTTGGAGCTCGGAGAGCAAAACCCTGCTCCTCTCGGATTATAATCTGAATATTCAACAGTTCAGGCACGTTTCATCATTCAAATCGAGAGGCTCCTAAAGACCACTTACAAACTTAACAAGGACAGGAAGTGCAATTTGCAAGTCATTTTTAAACCAGAGCGCACTGGCTCGCCACACCCTCTGTTTACATTGATGCTCAAGACTTCTTTTTTAAAAATCGGTCCTGAGGAATATCGTGAGCGCCTGACGGCCACAGCCGCCTGGCTGACAGCTGTGAGAATTCTGCCTCAGAGGGAGCAGGTGACCTTGAGAAGGGGCTTATGGAAACTAGAAAATGTTAATTAAAATTATTAGCGCTGTTTGAGGTGCTTATCGTGTTTACTGCAAAGGTGTTACTCCCTTCAGCCTAATTAGGGGTAATTTTACTTACTTTCAAGCCTGTAATTTTAAATATCACAAAGTTTTATCTTCCAGCACGAAGTAATTCGTTATTGGTTTGCCTGTAACTGCTTGATGTTTTAATCAATGTATGTAACTTCCCAAAGCCTGATCACTTAACCGAAAGCCTGATGCAGCGTCCAGAGTGGCTAGATGACATGAATTAAAAGCTTTTTTATTTTTTTTCTTTCTGGAATTTCAGCACGAGTCTAGCTTTTTGATGGGGGTGGGGGATACATTTTTTACTCATTCTTTTCCTTTTTTCATTTCTTTGTGTCTGAGATTTTGTAAGCCAGCAACATTGGTGAATTAAAATATCCAAAGTCCACTCTTTGGTACTGTAAACTCTGATATCTTAATAATTTATAAAGATTTACACCCCTGCAAGAAATAAATCTTTACATGTACTGATGGATTTTAAATCTAAGTAGTCTGTGCTCTTAACTCTTGCTAGGAATATGTATAAGCAGCTACTTCCATATTAAAATGAATTATTGAAGGACCTTCATTTAGGCAGTGGTCGGAGATAGTGGATATGCATAACCATGCATAACTATGATATTTTAAAAATTAAATCTTTCTCAATTTTCCTGCTAAACCTTCCATGTCTTTGCAAGGTTTTCTTGGTGGAAAGTAAGAAAAACCGGAAAGGCTTGATTTACCTTTCCTTAGAGTAAACTGGGAATTTCCTGTGAGGCCAGCAGTGGGAGATGCGAGGGTCCCCCAGGGGCAGCCCCCTCCACTGGGACTTGTGCACAGGGTGCTCAGAGCTGGGGCCGCACCCTCCTTATTCTTTAACCCTGTGATGTATTTGGAGATGCTGCTGCTATGTGCTCTGGGGCCCTCTGGGGTCCTGGGGTGGAACTGGGCCAGGTCAAGTGTATGGTCAGCTCCTGACCCCTGCATGGTCACTCAGGCCCCAGTAGGAAGCCCTTTCAACACTGCTAATGAAGCCATTGATCCAACTAAGGGCCTGCAAGAAGCCAGGTTAGGTGACCTGAGCCCACGAGGCACCAGGCCATGGGTCCGCTGAGACCTTCTAACCCCATTTGGTTCAGGGGCCCCGGGAAGCTGTGTCCACCAGATGGCATCGGGTGAACTCAGAGCTGTCCCAGTCCAGCAACCTGTTCCCATCTGGCTGTTAGTGACAGTGATCACCAGGACACCCCACTTTATCTCGCACTCCCATAAGTCATCTCACTTGATCACTTGATCACTTGGTCACTTGAATTCCATTATTCATCAATTTGCTCCAGCGGCACCTACTTTATCCTGTCCCTCAAATAATCTCACTGTATCTCTTGTCCCCGCAGACTGTCCTCTTCCCCAGACCTCTGAAGGGTGCCCTGGGGCTTCTAGAATGACCATATGCCCGGGCCTGGGGTGAGATTTGTCCATATCCCTTTGCCAGGGGCTTGTGTCCAGGGTTTCCCCACTCTAGTCCCTCCCAGGACCTTGCCTGTAGCTGCCCGCTCTGCCGCCGAAAGCATCTCCTGAGAGTGCCCAGCTCACAGGAGGCACTTGAACATCTTCCCAGATCTGCCCAGACTCAGACTGACCAGCGCCCCCTAGCCCCATCACAGGGACTCACAGCCGCAGCACCAGCCACCAGCCACTGTCCCCTGCTAGCAAGGCCCTTGTCCAGCTCCATCAGAATTCAGGGATTGCCCCATGGGAGTGGGGGTCTCTCCAAAGAGTGGAGACCCGGCTCTGGAGCAGCCACCCAGGCCTAGGGGTGTGAGGGAACCCCTGGCAGAGACACCCCAATCAAAGGCTCTGCCTCTGAGCTACGCTCCTTGTCAGAGATTCTGGAAAACCAGGAGATCCTGGAAGTGACAGTGGTTGTCAGGAGAGGCCACATGGAAATATCTGCCCTCACTGGCAGTTGTGGGGGTGGCGGGAGGAGAGAACCATAGGTGGAGACCCCCTAAGTCTGCTCCTAGTTTAGACAAGAGATGGAATTAGAGAAGCCACAAGTAGAACCTGCTGGGTCTAGGGCATGTGACTGCGTGGACGGTGCCCCCGACCCAGCCCACGGACGACCCTGGCAGCTTAGGGGCCATCTGGACCGTGTGCACTGGGAGAGGCTTATCCTGCCCTTCCTGAAGCTTCTGATGGCGCCGGTTGGGTCCCAGAAGAGGCTGGCCAGTTTAAACGCCTCCGTGTTTGAATCCAGTTTGCGTGCTCATGGCCAGAGTCTGAGGGGGTTTAGATGGTGTTTGGAAGCCGCCTTCCCAGAGGGGGTGAGAAACATTCTGCAGTAGCGTGGTTTTAAAATAAACCTGGGTTTGATTTGCTTCAGCTTGTCCACGCTTCTCTTCCTCCCCTGGGCCTTGCCTTGTAGCAGTTCCTGCTAAAGGTTCCCCTGGCTATACAAGACCAGGAAGGCCGGGCAGGGAAGTTTCTGGCACCTGTGAGGAGGCAGCCGTTAGTGCTGGAACATTATAAGCCAGGGTAGTTGGCGGCCAGGTCTTGCCCATGAGCCAGCCTCCACTCGCCCACTCTGGGCTTCTGTAGGACGTCACTACCCAGGAGGCTGCCCTTCTCCTGCCATCTCCAAAGCCTCATGTTGGGTAGATGTGACTCCTGGGAGGGGGAAAAGTTATGCCCTGGCAGGAAAGTTTCCCGTAGACCCAGTCCTGTGGCTGCGGAGGGTCAGGAGGCTCTCAGGGTCTGGCTGGCCACGCTGGTTTTCTGCCCTTGGGATCACATGGTTTCTTCTCCTGAGGCATTACCCCATTTCCTGGCTCTGAACGTGGGGTGCAGGGTTCCGGCACGTGGGCACTACCCGCTGACCAGGTGTCACTGCAGCAGGAAATTCAGCACCTCCCAAACGCAGACCCGGCCTCCCTGTCCAAAGACTCGCATCTCTTTCAGACATGGGAGGTGGGTCTGAGAGACCGACAGCAGGTGGGCACTTGTTTTGCACATGGTCATTTGCTATTTAATCCCTGAGCCCACTCATGAGTGATCCCCGAGTCCAGAGTAAGCCCTGAGCACGGCCAGGTGTGGCCCCAAGGCCATCAGTGAATAAATAAATCCCTGGAGGCAGCGAGCTCCATGCCCTGCCACCTCCCCCCATGACGAGAGGCTGCTGTGGCAGATCCCTGCACCCCCAGCTCAGGGCCCCACCCAGAGCCCCACTGGAGATTGGAAACACCCACTCCTGACTCTCACGTCCACCTCTCAGAACCCAGCAGCTTCCGCCATCCTGTGCCACAGGAACCCGGTGTCCAAGAACCAAAGGGCCCCACAGACTCGAACTCTCTGAAGAAGGGACACGTCAGGAGATGACCCGCCCCACCTGCAGCGCGGCCGCAGACTGCCGCTGTCTGGGCTCTGGCCATGGACAGTGGTCACGCTGCTGGCATATGTCTCACATGCACAAAGCCCCAGGAACGGTCTGTGCTGTGCCTTCAGAGGGAGCTGGCAAAGCCACAGGGAGAATGAGATCAAGCCAGAGGAAGGTCCTGTGTCAGAGGAGACTGGTCTTGCTGGCCACAACGCCCCATGAGAAATGCAGAGCAGAGACCTAAGACTGAGGACCAGCCAAGTGAGAGATGACGGAGAAATGTGAAGCTCCCGCATTCCTTGGACCCCGGGATGGGAGTGGTCCCTCAACCCCACTGACGCCATATCCCATGTGCACTTGAAGTACAGGATTATCTCCACGAGCCACTGAAAGCTGCATGATGCTGGCAAAAGCATCTCAGGAGGGAAACACGGTTTCAGTCACCGAAGTTTGGACATTGGCCGGTGGGTGCCAAATGCCCCTGTGCTGGGGTCTGCAGACACTGCTGAAGGGGCAGAAAATGGGCCAGTGGCCCAGGTCTCAGTGCTGCCCCTGTTCGGTCCTCAGGGCTCTTCCCTAAGTCAGTCCCCAGCCCCCTAAGTCCCTTCCCAGCCCCTAAGTCAGCTCCCAGCCGCCCAGGTCACTTCCCAGGGTACTTCAGTTTGGACCAAGGAATTCACTTTCTGCTCTGCTCAGGATTCAAGACTCCAAGTCTGGTGACTTCTGCAAGTTCTTTGTTATTGTGCGGCACAGCTTGGTGGCCATCCTCAGGTGGCTGTCCCCAGGTGACTGTACCCGAGTGGCATCCACTTAAGCAGCTGAAGTGCCAAGACTGGTCCACAGACGCACCTAGGGCTTCAGGTGGTCTCTGGGCAGTGTGGTGGGCAGCGGGCATTTGTCTCTCCCTGTGCCAGCACCCAGCCCCCGCCCCCATGGGAAGGACGTTTGTCTAGAAAGGAGACCCAGCAGCAGACAGCGAGAGGGGTGTGGACCGCAGGCAGGAGTCCTGTTTGGGAGGTCAGCAGCTTTCCTTACCTCTGGCATTTGACCACCATGGAAAGAATTGTGAGCCCGGGGGCATCTTAGGAGGAAACCCCGAGGAAGGTTGTGGCCAGGCCTCAGGGTGGGGAGAGGAGCGCCTGACCACCTTCGCTTACTTCTTGTGTGTTGGCGCTGGAGAAGGTGGGCACGGGCCATGAGCCTGTGCCCTCGGCCATGTCAGCATCAGTGAGGCCATGCTCAGTGATGGACCGGAATGGCAGGACCAACGGGAGTACAGGGATGAGGCCATGATATCCAGGCGTCAACTCTCACCTCCAGATCACAGGCTGTGGGTGTGGACTGTCAGCCCCTGCTGGAAAGGCTGCATGGGAAGCCCCCAGTGCCAGCCACTGGCCCCCCAGATTCAGTCCCCTGACCCGAAACTCAGGCCTGGGTGCGGACCACAACGGACAGCGGCTCTTCCAGCAGTGAGGCCACATCCCCGCATCGGGCAGGCATTGGGGATTCAGTATGGATTTGGGACTGTCCGCTGCTGCCCAGGCTGGGCTCTTCAAAGGTGCCAGCTGCGCCTAGAGCTTGGGTGTGCTGCGGAGGGCCGGGTCCTGCCCTCAGAGGAGGTGCCAGCAGGGTCCCACAGCTGTCCTGGCCCTGGAGCCTCGCACCACCCTGCAGGGTAGCCTGGAGACCCCCTGGGCTGGGAAGCCCTAGGGAGGCCCCGCCCTGCTCACTCTCACTCATACCTGGGTGCCCTTTTTCCCTAGCTGGCATCTCTGCCCTTCTGTGGGGGCATCCCAGACATTGAGAGCTCGGGCCTCTGTTTCCTTCTAGGTGGGCATTTGTGTTTGACCACACAAATGGCAAGGAGGTGCCAAGGGACCTCCTCGTGGGTCACTCTCCTCTGCCCCTGCACATACCTGATGGCACCCGGCCTGGCGGGACCCTGTGAGTGCCAGGTCCTGGCGGCTGATTTCTGGGCCGAGGCTCCCAGGCGACATGGCAGCCAGGGGCCTCTCTGCGGCATTGGTGCCTTGGCGGACGGAGCCCTCGCCCTGGCAGCACACGGGGCTTGGGGGAAGGAAGGTCCCCTGTGGGTCCTCAGAGTAGGGAAGGTGGACATCTGCCTGGGCTCACGGCCTTGGGTGGGTGGACACTGCTGCATGTGGCAACTTGGCAGCTTCCACCATTCACTGGCCCTTGGGGATCTTATTCCGGGTTCTAATTGGTGGATCAAGCCCTCATGAGCCCTGGGCAGCGGATGGGCTGGCCCCCAGGAAGGTGGGCTCCCTGGCAGGTGTTCCAGGACACTCCCTGAAGAGACTTCCCAAGAGAGGCAGCCACAGAGATGATCGGCAGAGCCTGGCCAGAGGCTGCCCCAGAACAGGTACCTGGAGAGCCAAGACAGAAGGTGGGATGGGGGTCACAGATGGACACTGGGTGCAGGGGTGGACGCTGGTGTCAGAGATAGACACTGGGAGTCAGGGGTGGATGCTGGGGGGCAGTGAAGGATGTTGGTGATTATAGATGAATGCTGGGGTGTGAGAGATGGGTGCTGTGGCCGGGATGGACGCTATGGTCAAGAATGTGTGCTGCGGTCAGGAGTGAATGCTATGGTCAGCTGTGGTCAGGAGTGGATGCTGTGCTCAGGGTTGGTTGCTGAGGTCAAGGATCGGTGCTATAGACAGAGCTGGACTCTCTGGTGAAGGATGGGTGTTGTGGCCAGGGGTGCACACTGTGGGCAGGGTGGACACTGTTCAGGAGTGGACACTGTGGTGAGATATCACTGTTGTGGTCAAGGATGGACTGTGCACACTGTGGTCAGAGATTGTTGCTGTGGTCAGACCTGGACCCTATGGTCAAGGATGGGTGCTGTGGTCAGGGGTGGACTCTGGGATTGGGGTGGACACTGGGTGGGATTCCTGTAGGATATCGGCAGTTTGTCCCCCCGTGGGCTGCCTCACACTCCTAGAGCTCCCCCGACGGTGACTCTCTTAAGGCCAGATGCCTTGGAGGGAGGTGTCAGAGCGGATCCCCGGATTGCGAGTCCCAGCCCGAGTCTCAGAGATTCTGGGCCACTTGACACCGAGGCCACCGCATGTCGCTGAGATCAGAAATGTTCCTTATTTCCTGCAGGTGGCAAACAGGGTCAGACCTTTCTTCATGTGTAGTTTTTATTAAATTGATCACATTGTATTCGCATGCTCTCTCTAGGGAGGTGGGTTATAATGAAACAATAAAGCCACAGCGTCTCAGCGCTGTCACGGAGGCTGTTGCTTTGCCTTATTGAGATCCTCACTGAGAATCCACATTTGCAGGTGAAACTACCCCTTTCACAGTACAGAAAACTGAGGCTGTTAGACGCTGGTTTCCTCAGGTCAGAAAAAATTCCCAGCCGGTGGGTTTATCTGCTGCAGAAAATAGTTATGCCACTGAACCGGACTTGCCAAGACCCATCTGACTTCTCCAAGCTGAGTATGCCCTGAACACTCAGATGGGGGAACCCAACTCATGGCCGGCTATGGAGGGCGGTCAGGGCTGGGCAGGTCACGCAGATTCCTCATGGCTCGGGGTCTTAGCCCTGCCAGGACCCAGGTTGCATTCAGGCACTGACCCAGGACTTCAGCTGGCCTGCTGCTATGGGTGAGCTGGGAACAGAATGAGACCCCTATTTCTTAGTGTGGGAACGACACCTGCAGTGCTCAGGGGGTGCCTGAGCTCGGTGCAAGGGCGCATGCAGCAGGTGCTGGGTTCAATCAGGGGCCTCCCTGCGTGCAGGAAAGAGGTCAGAGGGCCTCCCACACACACCCAGAACTATTCAGATCCACAACTGCCCTCTAATTTTCCTGCCCTCGGTCAGGGACGACGCTGGTCCAGGACTGTCCTGTGGGTAGAGCAGTGAGGCTGAGCAGCAGCCCGCGCTCCAAAGCAGAGTTTGATACCAGAAGAACCCCCGCCACAGACTCGGTGAATGACCAGAGGTGGAAAATATATCAAGTGGTATCCTCACATACCAGAGATGACGCCCGCACCAGTATGCACATTAGGATCTATCTCCATTTGACGCCTGAGGTTTCCTTTTTCCTCAATGTCCTTCCGGTCATGGAATCTGTGATATGCCGTTGATTAAATTTGACTTTCCAAAGGCATCTGACAAGGGCTCTGCAGTGAGCGGGTGTGAGGAGCTGTGAGGGAAATAGAAATACAGTTATTCTGAGAAAGGATAGAAATGAATGCTCATTCCTGTTTTCGTTATTGGCAGAAGCAAGAGGATGTTCTCCCCAAATTCTACAGTTTGGTTTCACTTTTTAGTTGTAGAGGGACAAGAGAGTTCTGGCAGTGACTGGAACTCAGGGACAGTTGTGTGGGACTTGTGAATATGAGCCGCTCATCTGCACTCTTTTTACCTTTATAATTTTATTTACCACCATGAGCCACACAGTCACAAAGCTCTTCCTGACTGGGTTTCAGTCACATAGTCCAGTCTTCGTCGCTCCCCACCTCAACTGGTGAGATACAAGACGCTATGGTTTGTGTCTCATGGCGGGATTTTCGGAATTTGGGGTTTGGGTCTGGGGTCAGCAGTACTCAGGGGCTCTGTCCCACTTTGTGCTCTGGCGTCCATAGCCCGAGGTGCTGGGGTTCAAACTGGGACCCCCCAGCACGCCAAGGACAGGTCTCTCCTAGTGCTTCTCCCCTGCGCCAAGGTCTCTAGGTCTTTCTTCCCATCCTGCGGGAGGACATGGCCAGCAGTTTCTGTTCCAAATGTCTAGCTATGGTAGTCACAAATTCTGGGATTGTTCACACACAAGCAGTTACTTCAGTCACTAGTGGCCCTCCTTGAGATGCTGAGCGCCTCGGGCTTCTGTGCAGACATTTACTATTAAAGTGCGAACTGGTCAGCGGCCAGCAAAGTGCTTGAATCCAAATTTTAAGTGAGGAACTATCCTGTGTAAATTCAGCTATTTGAAGGTGCTATTGTGTCTTAGGGCACCCCTGTACCCCATCAACATGACCTAGAATCAGATACTCTATCTGAGATCTGAAGGAGGAGACTGTTCCCGAGCGAGCCAGAACTTTGCTCCTCTGCCTCTTCTCTGTTCAGACCCGCAACGGATTTGCCGGCACTGGGGGCAGGGGCTGTTCTGATTCTTGTTGACCTGACCCAGAAACACCCTCAGAGACCGCCAAGTGCGAGTGCGCCCAGTGCCCGGGCACCCGGAGGTGCAGTCTGGAGGTTTCCTCCCAGGCATTCATGTGTGACACAGCTGCCATGAGCCACCGCAGAGCTGGGAACTTGCCCCCGTCTCCCAGCTTGGGTGAGCACATCCACTGCTTGGCTCCGGGTTTCTCACCCGTGTGAAAGGGTCTCTCCCGTGCCACCGTGTTCTGGTGGCCTCATCAGCTCTATTTCTCCCTGCCCCACTGATGACCCCAGACAGCGATGTCCAGGTGGTGGTAGGACAAACCCAGTTTCCAATGGGGTTTGTCACAGTGCAGGAAGCTTCTGTCTATGTGTCATGGCACGGTCAGCAATATGGTCCAGCCTGAGTTGGAGCCAAACTCTTGAACCCCACGGGCTTTGGCCTTTCCCAGCCCTGAGGTCTTTCCTCTGGCTTTGCTGGGTCCAGCTGAGCCATGGATGAGAGCGGAAGGAGCTGAGACAGGACCCTCTCTGCACGCCCCCCACACACACACAACGCTTCCTGCTCCCGGCTCACTTTCCGCCCTTCCCCAGCGGTGCTCCGGCAGTCCAGTACCACACCACAGAACATTCCAGATGGGGTGGGTTCCTTTGGGCTCCTCAGAGGCTTCTGAGCAAATTAATTATGCTTTCAAAGTCACGGCGGGAGCCTGGGCCTCACTGCCGGGGATTCTTTCCCCACATTTTTCGCAGCAGGTTTCCTAGCCCACAGATCCACAGCAGCTCCTCCAGCCTGGCCTCCCTGTTGACCCAGGGCCAGCAGAAAGCAGGCTCAGAAGACCAGAGTCCAAGGACAAAAGAATAAGCCGGGGGGCCTCCCAGAGAGGTCAGGGGACTGCGACAGAGGGCGGTAAAGAATTTTGGCAAGTGGCTTTCATCACCACAAGACCAGAACATTCTAAAACCACAAGCACTTCTACACCCATCACGGCCATGAGCGGGACTGCCATTCTCCTGTTGGTTGCTTACTTCTGTGGGGCGGTGGCAACAGGCAAGAAAAGGGATTCAAACACAGGCTGATTTGTAAGAAAGAGCCTGAGTCTGAGGAAGTATGAGAAGCCAAAGGGGAGGTGTGATGGGGAGCACGGGGACAAGGCAGGAAGTACATATAGGAGGTGAGTACAGAGGCAAGCACTGGAGGTGAGTGTAGGAGTTGAGCATGTAGGAAATATAAGATATGAATATAGGAAGCAAATATGGAGATGAATTTAAGAGATGATTACGGATAGAAGCACAGGAGTGGAGTAGAGAGGTGTGTAGAATATGAATATGAAGGGTAGGGACGTGGGTGAGATTAGGAGGTGAGTATGGAGGAGAGACTAGGAGGGCGAATAGGAGGGGAGGAAATAGAGAGATTAATACAAATGGAGGTAAACACTAGAGTTTAATATGGTAATTGAGGGGCCGGAGCGATAGCCCAGCGGGTAGGGCGTTTGCCTTGCACGTGGCCGGCCCATGCTGGCCTGGGTTCGATCCCCAGCATCCCATATGGTCCCCTGAGCACCGCCAGGAGTGATTCCTGAGTGCAGAGCCAGGAGTAACCCCCGAGCATTGCTGGGTGTGACCCAAAAAGCAAAAAAAAAATAATAATAATATGGTAATTGAATATAGGAGGTAAGTATGAAGTTGAGTGGTGAATATAGGAGGTGAATATGGAGGTGAACATGGAGGTAGGCATAAGAGGTGAATATGGCAGGTGAGTATAGGAGGTGAGTACAGAAGTTAGGAAGTTAAAGGAGGTGAGTGTGAAGGTGAGCATTTAGGTGAGTATAGGAAACTGGAGGTGATTTTGGAGGTGAACACTGAGGTGAGTATAGGAGGTGAGTATAGAGGTGAGTGTGGAGGTTATTACTGAGGTGAGTGTGGAGGGGAGTATGGAGGTAAGTATAGGAGGTAAGTATAAGAAACTGGAGGTGATTGTGAAGGTGAACAATGAGGTGACTATAGAAGGTGAGTATAAAGGTGAGTATAGGAGGTGAGTGTGGAGGTTATCACTGAGGTGAGTGTGGAGGGGAGTATGGAAGTGAACATAGGAGGTGAGTATAAGAAACTGGAGGTGAGTGTGGAGGTGGACACAGAGGTGAGTGTGGAGGTCCGCGACAGGGCGCAGGCGTGGGTGGGCCGTGGCACGCCATGCCCTGGGGTACGCCCCCTCCAGTGGGCTGCAGTTGACCTGGCTGGAAATGCTCAGGTGTGAGCTCATCTGGAGGATGGGCAGGCTCGAGTCTGTGGGGACGGGAGTGGACCCAGAGGGGCCAGCAGTGCAGGGAGGGCGCCGAAGCTCACGCCTGGCTTTAAGAGCAGCTCAAAGGCTGCGTGCGGGTGCCATGGCAGGTGCGGCCTCTGCCCTTTAGGGTCAGGGACGAGGAGAACAGGCTGACCTTTGTCCACCTTCTGGCACGGAACAACAGCAAGGCAGAGAAAGTGGGTTGTGGTGCAATGGGCAGAGCGAGAGGGGACAAGGGCTGTGCTCCCCTTGGCTGTCACAGCCCTGGGGACATAGGCAGGCGGTCAGAGTGCTCGCCCCATGCGCTGTCAGGAATGGCTGTCCACCATCACCCTTCCTGCAGGGAATTCATTCCAGGGCCTGAGGTTTCTAGGGAAAGGCCAGCCTCAGACTCTCTGAACCCTGTCCCTGTCCCTCCTTCCCAGGCCCAGGCCTGCCCCATGACATGCAGAGCCTCTAGGACGTCGACTCAGTCTCAGCTGCCCCTCGGTGAGCCCCCTGCAAGGCCCTTCCCCTGCAGAGCTCAGCTTGGCCCCTCTGCAGCGCTTGGCAGAGGGAAGCTCTCTGCAGCCCTGGGGAGGGTCAGGGCCCCCACACACACCGTGCTTCGATGGGGGTGTGAAATCTCGTGCCTGTCCCCATCACCGCCATGTTGGCAGAGCTGCCAAGGAGCGCCCAAGATGCTGCCGATGGTCGGCGCCGCCTGAAAATCCCAACCTTAAAAATCCATTCTGAAGATGGGATTTAATTAAATGCTGTGTGCTTGAACTGTTCAAATGAGTTTCTCTGTTTCTGATGCTTGCATCCCACGTGGAGCTCAGAACTAGCCACGCAGCTGTACAGAGCCTCAGCCTTCTCGGATAAAACACTTTCATGCTGTTTAGAATTAAAAAAAAAAACAGCAATCATAAAATGACTGCCCTTAAATGCGTCAACCAATTCCTGCCCCATAAAGCCTTAAATGCCAGACATCTTGGAGAAGTCTTTTATGGGTGCACATGGCGAACTGCTGCCAATATTATTGTTTGTGCATAAAATGTAAATTAGGGCTTTTGTGTTCACCTGTAAGTTTTTCCTTAAAGCCCATGATTGCATTTGAATCCTGCAATTCTCAACAAAAAGAGAAAAGTTCAGTGCTGATGGTTGGCTATTTGGACCTCCCAGTGGTCGCGTTAGCTGGCTGCAGGCCTCTGGAATGTAATGAAGGGAAACAATGCTGGGACAAGGGCCAAGCCCGGCAACGCAGGCGCCTGGAACCCAGGGATTTGCCTCCCGGTAATAGGAGCCGAGCGGGCCCAGCACTTCTGTTCCACTGGAATGACATCCCGTGATCCTTGACTTAGCCAAAAGGATTTTAATGGGGGCAGGAGCAGGCCAGAGAAACCCGTCTGCACTTTTCACCGAGTTTTCTAGAACAAGCAGAAGAAATCCGGAGAAAGACTACGGGGTCCTCCACAGACCCCGATAAGGCCGGCGAGGAAGAGGGGAGGCTCTAGGGCCATTATTATTTTTTTGTACTTTCTCATGGGGTCCCACCGCCCAGAAAGCTCAGTCAGGGAAGCAGAAACTTGAAACCTCGCTCACTCCTCCCTGCGTTACTGACAGCAGGGCCCGATCACTGACAGCTGCAGAGATTGTACAGTGGAAGCTGAGTCCCACGGGCGGAACAATATACTGATGGTATTAATTCTGTTTGGAATTGTTAAAATAAGAAAAGGTTAGGGGCTGCGGAACGGACCTGCCTTTTTTAAAATTTTTTCCCTGCCAACAAAGAAAGAACCAGCTTCTTCCCTGTGTCCTTGGCTTGTCATTCGCAACCTTTTGAAACTGTATCTGATTATGCATGTGGCAATTAATCATAATTAAGCAGGCCTGAGGTTTGGAGAGGTACAAAGAAGCTGGCTAGGAGCTGGCGTTGGCCCCGAGATACCCCTTGGCCCCATTTTTGGTGGCAAAACCTCCCCCTTCGGAGCCCTGAGACGTTGCAGGGAGACAGAGGGAGGGCGCAGGAGAGGAGGAGGACACCGAGCTGCAGGGGCGGCCCCGCTTTCCTTGGGGGTCTCGTTCCCTTTCTTTGGCGACTGGAGCCTTCACCAAGTTCCAACACATTGGACGCCAGGTAACAAATTACCTTTCTAATGCCAAGTGATTTGGACCCATTCTTACAAAGCAGATTTTTTCAATTTATTACAGGAAAACATTCAATCATTATATGCTGGCACTGGGTCCGGGGCACAGGCTGTCCGCTGCACCCTGCTCCACCCCCAATGAGCATTTTAAAAGCCTAGCAAGCCCAGAATGCGTCTTATTAAAAATTTTATATATTTATAATTAAAATACGGGGCTGGCTTTGGAATGGCTTTAGCAGATGTGGTCGGACACGCCGCCTCCAGCCACAACGCTGCTTTCACTCCGGGCTCCCTGTTTGCACTGGGGCCCAATTTGTACCATTTATGATTAGGTTTAAGTAAGTTGATGTGCTATTTGTTTAGGAGAATTGCCATTTCGAACTGCCCTATTCCCCAGCAGCCCTGCAGCGCTGGACACTCGCCTGTCCTACGGAGGTGGTGATACCTGCGCCCAGCGCCTGCCCTGCAGCGGCCCCAGCACCCCATGCTCCTGGGTGTTTCCCGGGCCACTAGGCTGCCCCGCGCACTGTGCAGAGAGGACCCTGTACAGACCCCAAGCCGCCTAGAGACAGAAGTCCTGAATTCAAGCTCTGCGAGGAGGGAGCACACATGGTGGAAGGAGCCCCTGGCAGAGATCCCAGGCTACTTGCCAGGTCAGAGAGGGGTCTGCTAACCGGGGGCTCCCCTGTGCTCTGGTGCCTACAGAACTTGGCACTTCATAACAGAGCAAAAACAGCCTCTGTCCTGAATGTCACCGTCACCCCCTTCCCACACGTCACCCCTTCCCACACCTCACCTCCTTCCCACACATAGACCCCTTTCTCCCCCTCACGCTGCAGCCCGCCCATTCCACATTCCAAGGCCATAAGCCAAAATCTCCTGCCTCTGTTTGCTCCCTTCTCCTGCTCTCAAAGTCCATCACCCCCATTGTGCCCCGTGGACAGGTGTGTCCTCCCGCCCTCTCCCCGCCTGCCCCCAATCCAGCCTCTGAGAGGGGTCCTGGGCATCCCCCTTCCTCCACATGTAGGTGCTGTCCTCATTTGGGGGTCAGCACCCTGGAGGGGTCAGCCCGGAATCTGGAGACACGGCGGACATTGCTCTAGCACAAATGTCCTGCCACAGAGGACTCAGCCTCTCCGGCCCGTCCATTCCCAGCCCGGCTCCCTGTCCCCATGCCACAGGCAGCTCCTTCAGCTCACTCCATGGTCACACCAAGGACTAGGGTCTCCGCCCTCTGAGGGGTTCTGACTCTGGGTCTAAGTGGCACATGAGTGTAGGGCACCTTTGGGTCTGAGCCAGCCCAGTGTGGGCTCTGGGCTCATGCCCCCCCATTCTGTGCCGCTCTCTGAGCCCGGGGTGCACTGCGCCAATCTCACTTTGTTGTAATTTTCCTTGGTCACTGGCGAGCAAAGTGTCCACTGTGGTCAGTGTACATGAGTTGGCTGCTGGACTGGCAGCTCCTCACTGGGACCACGGTTCCGGGCCACAGCACGCTTTTTTTTCTTCCTGTGGTTTAACACCAGATCCTCACCTGGAAATGGTGGCGGAATAAGGTGATGACCAGAACCCAGTAGGCTTCCAAGAGAAGCAGTTCTGCAGGGAGACGGGGCCCACAGCTGAGTCAAGCTTCTGCCCACAGCCACGCTCATTCCCGCAGGTAACGGTGCCTGACTGTGTGCAAGACTGGCCTTTTCCAGGCTCTGGGGCACGTGCCATCTTTCAGGAGGGCCTTGGGGTTCTATTTTACTGCTGCAAGGACCAGGCCGACCATTTACTCCTGAGACTCATTTTCCAAGCATTGTTGTACAGTTCTCTGCTGGAGGTCTCTACTCGCCTGGAGGGCTTGGGGGTGTGTGAGACAGGAAGGGTCCTCAGATGCTCCTCAGAGCCCTGTGCCCACCACTCGGAGGGTCTCCACAAATGAAAGCCCCACGAGGCTGTGTCCCAGGCTCTGGTGGTGATGCTCACTCACTGTCAAAAGTAAACTGGCACCTGCCTTGGCACAGATCCGCCTTGCACAGCTTCAGGAGGTTCTTCATTCTCAGAGGAAGATGCAGGCTCTGGGCAACTATCTCTGCTCTGGGTGGGAGTAAGCTCCGTTAGTGGCGGTCCAGAACCTGTCTGGAGACAGGCACCAGCTTGTGGGACCCCCGCCCCTGTCCCAAACACCCACACCGGATGCCCAGAACGCCTGCCCAGGGCAGGAGGTGGGGGTGCAATCTGCAGCACCGCTGCCTACACCCCTGTGCACCACCACTAAGGCTGTTCCAGCACAGACGTGGGGGCTGGGCCAGCGGCATCTCTGCCCGAGAGAAGAGGCTGGCACATGCTGGCACATGCTCACTGAGGAGTGCCCAGCTGCTGGGGGGCCAAGGAGAATGCCAAACCCTCACAGATTCCTGCAAGCAGCTCGCATCTGGCGCTGGAGTGTCCAACTATCCTGCTGGCCCGCCCAGGCTGCTCCCAGACACTGCTTGCGGGGTCTGGGAATTGCTGAGGTGGGTGCACAGAGCACCTCCCTTTTGTGCCCCCTCGCCACCGGAGTGTAGCTGTCCTGTCAGCAGGCACTGTCTTGGTCTCTGCTCTCTGCCCCAATGGCTGAAGGCCAGCCAGGCTTCCTGCCCTGGGTGCTGTGTCAAGGCTTTGCCAGAGTCCAGGGCAGGCCTCTCCCATGGGGAACACTGTCCCTTTCGGGCACCCTGCAACCTCAGCACCCAACGACTCTTGTTGAAAAGTCACCCTCTGTTCCCTACTACTGGCCAACTTCCCATGGGACTGGCCTGGCGAAGCTTCCACTGGGAATTGAAAAGGATGGGAATACTCTGGAGTGTGTTTCCAAGCACCTTCCATGGCTCGGGGGCTCCACACTTTGTCACTGGGGGGGCAAGTGAGGAAACTGAGACACAGCTGCTGAGCCGGACCCCCAGGTGGGCAGAAAGACCCTGACTCACCTGGGATCTCGTGTGGGACTGTTTCTTGGGGAGGGACCCAGTTCCACTCATTCTCGGGAGACGTTTATGACATGTTTTTTTTTTTATCAACTGGAAACTTTTGGGTTTCCTGCATTAAACTTAACGTAAGAAACAGAGACGTCCATAATGGAGGAGCTGGAGTGAGAAGGGAGGACAGTGGGGTCAGGGGGGAAATGCTTGGGGAGGGGCGTTCAATTTTCTTGTCTTGGTCTCTCGCCTTTTCTCTTTATACTCTCACCCCAGTTGGGGTCACATTCCAGATCCCCAAGCAGCAAAGAAAAACAAAGACCCAGGAGGAGTTACCTGCACTTGTCCTAGAGGACTCTCCTGGGGAGAGCCAAGGGGAGAGGGCACTTAGACACCCCCACAAGCCCCCAAGAGAGGCCTCAAGGACTCATGTGGATCACACAAAAGTTGCCACTTATTCCAACCACAGGGTTCCCTGGGAAACAAAACAAAACAGGTGGAAGCTGATGGGGTGTGTACCAGGTTAGCACTTTTGAGCGCCCCCAAATCTAAGGCTAACGGTAGCTGTGGAGCTTCAGTTATATCAGAGAGAGACTCATCATCACCTGTAGAGGAGGCAGACTTGGGTCATATGTGCTGCCTATATGTGGGGACATGCCCAGTCTCCTATAGCAAGGACTCAGAATTGAGGGCTCAGAGAAGGGAATGGCCCTGAACACTCAGCCTCTTGGGGAAGCAAGGAAAGCTTGACTGCACCAAGCCAGGGAGGTTGACCAGTTGTCCTAGCAGTTTGTTGTTGTGATATGTCTAGTGGGGGTAAGTGGGGAAACTGGGGAGTTAACTGTCCCTTACACAGGTCACACAGTCTCTATCAGAGCAGCCCTCAACCCTGACCCCTGCCTCTGCCCTTAGCCCCAAGTTCTGGGATTATCTCTTCGGAGGAAAGCTTTCCGCTTGAGGATGCCTCTATGTGTGGGGGGTGTGGAGAGAGATTCTGAGCCTAGATTTGGACCCGGATTCTTGGACACCCAGAGAATCAAACTCAAGTTCCTGACTCCCAAGCACGGCCTGCTCAGGAGAGAGCCAACTCTGTCTCTGTGGGGTGTGGGGACACAATCCTCATGGACATGTGGAAAAGACCGTCACAGCGTGGGAAGACTCAGGGCAGGATGTGTGAGGCTGGGGTGCAACCACCCAGCTCCCACGTAGTCTGGGAAGGGCTGGACAGGTGCCAGTGGAGAAGCTTTCTCAGGAAATGACTTTCTGAAGAGCCGGTGCGAGTCCAGTGGGCAGGGCTGCCCTGTCTCCCTCCACAACCATCTGGTTCCCCAGAGTTCAAAGCTCTCAGCTGATCTGGGAGTGCAGGCAGGTGGCAGGACCCTTCCATGCTCTGCACCTTTGCTGCAGTCGTCCAGTTTAATTAAGCTGAGCTGCTCAGGGTTCCAGGAAGTCTCTAGGTGGGACTGGCAGGGAGCTGGCAGCTCAGAGCTAACAGAGCCCAAGGAGGAACAGAGCCTGCCCTACCTCCAAAATCACCCTGCAAGAGGGGGAGGAGGCAGACAACCATCGCGGGCTTGTGCAGACAAAAGTGTTTTGTGAGTGTTCCCTGGTTGTTATATCCAAAACCCTAAAAGTATGAAAGTATTGAATTGGATGGTGATGTGCAAAGAACAATGAAATCAGACCCTGTTGTCAGTGTCTTATGCACCGGCACAAATGTATGGTGTACGCTTGTGTCACTTAGAACACACGAATATACACTGTACGCTAGTGTCATAGAGCACACGAATGCATGGTGTATGCTTGCATCACTTAGAACGCACAAATGTACAGTGTACACTTGCCTCACTTAGAATACACAAATGTACCGTATACTTGCATCATAGAACACATGAATTTATGGTGTATACTTGAGTCGTAGAATACACAAATGTTCAGTGTATGCTTGCGTCACTTAGAACACATGAATGTATGGTGTATTCTTGCATCACTTAGAACACATGAATGTACAGTGTATGCTTGCATCATAGAACACATGAATGCATGGTGTATGCTTGCGTCACTTAGAACATACAAATGTATGGTGTACACTTGCATCATAGATCACATGAATGTATGGTGTATGCTTGCTTCACTTAGAACACATGAATGCACTGTGTACACTTGTGTCACTTAGAACAAAAAGAATATACAATGTATGCTTGCATCATAGAACACACGAATATACGGTGTACACTTGTGTCATAGAACACACAAATGCACGGTGTATGCTTGTGTCACTTAGAACACATGAATGTATGGTGTA
This sequence comes from Cryptotis parvus, assembly GCA_021461705.1. Lineage (NCBI taxonomy): Eukaryota > Metazoa > Chordata > Mammalia > Eulipotyphla > Soricidae > Cryptotis > Cryptotis parvus. The sequence goes on along the minus strand of JAJIBD010001560.1, from coordinate 10,499 downwards.
TGCTGCATCACTTAGAAAACATGAATGTATGGTGTATGTTTGCATCATAGAACACACGAATGTACGGTGTATTCTTGCATCATAGAACACACGAATGTACAGTGCACGCTTGCATCACTTAGAACACATGAATGGACGGTGTACGCTTGCATCATAGAACACACAAATGTACGGTGTGGGATGCATCACTTAGAACACATGAATGTACAGTGTATGTTTGCATCACTTAGAACACACGAATATATGGTGTATACTTGCATCATAGAACACACAATATGCGGCATACACTTGCATCATAGAATACCTGACTGTATGGTCTATGCTTGGTCACTCAGAACACACAGGATTGCCTATGTGGTCAAATACCCATTCTGGGGAAGAATGTACCCAAGACATTCTCTTACCTCCTGTCTGTGTTTCATTTCCAAACGGACAACTGCCGATTGTTTTGTCCACTCCTGAAGCCAATACCAATACAACAATCCACACAGATCCTGTTGTCTCTCAGGAAAACTCCAGGCATTTATCCACGTTACCCTCAGCACTGATGCCTTTTCTGAACTTCTCACCTTTGCTCTGCTGTGAGAATACGATGTATGGGTTCTCTGTGCTGCGTGTTTGCTGGCTCCAGTTGGGAGTTAATAGGACAGGAGGTTCCAGAACATTCCTCTGCATGTGTTTTTGTGGTTCTGTGCCTTCTTAATCCTGGTGACAAGCTGAGCGTAGAAAGGCAGGTGATAGACCAGCAAGCGGTGCCTGGCACAGGCAGTGTCTTACCAAGCGTCTGGGTCCTGCTTCACTGTGGCCCTTCTGCTCCTGCCTTCAGCGTGCCTCGGGACCACGCCTTCTCACTGTCAAGCTCTATCCCGTCATCACACCCGTCTGTCAGGTGCAGAGCTGTGCCCAGTCTGTGTGGATTTCTTGGCGCTCACCTGTTCTCATGGGCTTACTGAATTTTATAATCTTCTGAGAGAGCTCTGCTTCCTCTTTTTACCCAACACTGAGAGGGATCGTTTTGCAATTCTCGGCACAGCCCCCGGAAGTGGCCAGCTGACCTACTTGAGGAAGCGCCATATTGCTTTCCAAAATGGTGGCACCAACTTAGCTCTCCGGCCACAGTGCTGGAGGCTCCTTCTCCTCTGCACTGCTGGTGATTTGGACAGAAGCCATCCTCAGCGCTGTGATATGCTCCTTTTCGTGGTGTGAATTTGTATTTCCCTGATAATTGGTGTTGATGAGTGTCTTTTCGTATGCTTGTCATTCATCTGCCTCTAAACAAATCTGTCCATTTTTATATCACAGTATTGTCTGTTTCTTTATGGCGACCACGCGTGAGCTCCTCCCCTAGCATGGGTGCTAATCCTCAACTGTAGGGAAGCTCCGCAAATATCTTCTCCTACTCAGTAAGAAGCCTTTTCCTTCCGCTTATGCTCTCTTTGGGGGTGGAAAATCTTTTCATTTAATGCAGTTCCCAATTGTGTTCCCCCTTGCCCTGAGTCCAAATGCTACTGATATGGCTAATGCTGATGTTATTGGACAATTGTCCATACTCTTTGGGTCTTTAGTGCACTTGTGTTAATGTTCTGTACATGGAGTGAGAATCGTCCATTAATTATTTTTGCAGTTGTCCAATTAAAGAGACTCTCTGTTCCCCCATTACAGAGAGCCTGTGTCATAAATTAAATATTGATAAATGTGTGGGTCTACTGTAATTCTATTCCATTGATCCATGTATATATTTAGCTCTACTACTATAATGTTATAATTGCTGTTTCTCTTATCATAGTCAGAGGTCAGTAAAAAGTAAGTCTGAATTTTTCTTTCATTGACTCAGAATCACTGTAACATTGAGACCTTTTATGATTCCGTCTGCCTCTTTAAAACTCTTTACCAAAAATCTTCAGTGCCACCCTTGAGAACATCATGCGACAATTAGATGGGAAGGAATGGGAGTGAAGATAGATGGCCGGCAACTACACCACCTCCGCTTTGCCGATGATATCATTCTAATAACACTAAGCATTAGCCAAGCAGCACAAATGCTGGATGACTTTGAGAATGTGGAAAGTTAGGTCTACAGCTGAACCTAAACAAAACAATGTTCATGAAAAATGAACTAGTTCCTGAGGCCCCATTCACTCTCAATGGAACAGACATCTCTGAATGCAGCAGTTATATGAACCTAGGTTGAGAAGTCAACATGATGAACAACCTAAAACCTGAGCTGCGCAGGAGGAAGAGAGTGGCATGGAATGCCTTCAAAGGCATCGAAGAAATCGCTAAAAGGACAAAGAACCTCCAGCTCCGGGCATATCTCTTCAACTCCACCATTCTCCTTGCATTAACATATGCCTCAGAGACCTGGGCCCTATGAAAGCAGGATGAGAATGCTATTCAGGTCTCCCAGAGAGGAATCAAAAGAGTTATGTTTGGAATATCACGCCTCACTCAAGTGAGAGAAGGAATCTGGAGCTCCAACCTCCGTCGCTGTTCCAGAGCCAGGGATGCTGTCTCGTTTGCCAAGGCATCGAAAATCAGATGGGCTGGACATGTAATGCGATTTGGAAATGACCGCTGGACTAGAGCCATTACCGACAGGAACCCACAGGATGTCAAAAGATCACGTGGCTCCCCACCTACAAGATGGTCAGACTTCCTTGTTAAGACCCTGAAGGAACGGTTTGAGGCTCTTCATATTCCTGAATCAACCAGATGCCATTGGGCTACATTGGCACGTGATAGGGTCCAATGGAAATGTTACTGGCTCCCGCTCAAGCAAATCGATGAATAACAGGATTCAAGTGATCAAGTGATCAAGTGATGATGCCATATAAACCTCAGTATTTAAAATTTTTATTTAGTTAACACATACAGTTTTGGTAAAGAGTTTTAAAGATGCAGGCGGAATCATAAAAGGTCTCAATGTTACAGTGATCCTGAGGAAATGAAAGAAAAAATTCAGACTTACTTTTACTGACCTCTGACTATGATACAGAGAAACAGAAATTATAACATTATAGTAGTAGATGACCCGCCACTCCATGAGGACCTCCATTTTCCACATCCAGACTAGAGTATGCTACCTGCACTGCAGAGCCTGGCAAGCTACCCGTGTTGTATTTGATATGCCAAATACCAGTAACAATTATAGACCTCATTCCTTAATAGATTGAGGCTCTTTATATTCCTGGAGCAAGCAGATGCCCTTGGGCTCTACTAGCATGAGACAGGACATATGGAGATGTTACTGGGGCCAGCTGAGCAAATCGATGATGAACGGGAAGACAGACTTCCCCTTGTCAGCACTCCACCCAGCAGACCAGCCTATCACAGCCTGGCTCACACAGCCGCAAGAGGCACAGCGGTCATCAATAAATGCTGGATTTAGAGATGACTACAAGAGTATGCTACCTGCGGCAGAGCCTGGCAAGCTACCCGTGTCATATTTAATATGCCAAATACCAGTAACAATTTTAGACCTCATTCCCATGATCTGAATGAATGGTTTGAGGTTCTTTATGTTCCTGGAGCAAGCAGGTGCCCTTGGGCTCTACTTGCATGAGATAGGTCATATGGAGATGTTACTGGTGCCCGCTCGAGAGAGGGGGGCCGCTCGAGCCAATCGATGATGAATGGGAAGACAGTGATACAGTGATACAGTGAACACATACAGATACATTTCTTCTTGGGATTGCGATAAATCTGTGTATAACTTTTGAATATTTGCACTGTCTTCACTGTATCACCTTCTTCCCGTTTATCATCGAATTGCTCGAGTGGGCCCCAGTAATATCTCCATATGTCCTTTCTCATGCTCATAGAGTCCAAGGGCATCTGCTTGCTCCAGGAACATAAAGAGCCTCAATCCACTCCATCAGATCATGGGAATGAGGTCTATAATTGTTACTGGTATTTGGCATATCAAATACAGCACGGGTAGCTTGCCAGGCTCTGCCATGCGGGTGGCATACTCTTGTAGTCATCTCTAAATCCAGCATTTATTGATGAACCTGCGCGCCGCTTGGGCGCAGCCAGGCTGTGATAGGCTGGTCTGCTGGGTGGAGATATTTGCACATTTGGCTCTTTTAATTTCCCATCCATTTACTTGAAATATTTTTCCGTATCTTTCTATCTGACTCTATATTTTAAGGGTGTCTTATAGTTTTTTGTTATATATCTCTTTCTCTTCCTTTGTTAAATATATTCCCATAGCTTAAGTCTTTTGTACATATTATAATGGGGCCTGTTTTCCTCGCTTCTCTCTCATTCCTCACTTGCATAGGGATGCAGTACATTTTTTGTATATTGATTTTATTGATTTTATAACCCGACACTTTGCTTTGCTCATTAATTGTTTTTAATAGCTTTTTAATGGAGTCTTTGGGGCTTTCAAATCTATATTATCATATCTACAAATAATGATGGTTTCTCCTCTTTCCCAATTGAGATTTCTTTAATTTCTTGTTATTGTTTAATTGCTTTGGCCTAACCAGATTTTTTAAAAAAAAAATGTTGTTATTCAGTTTTAGTCTTGCATTTTAAAGAGAAATTTGTCCAGGGGGCTAGAGTGATTGTATACTCTGGGAAGGCTTTTTGCCTCGCGTGTGTGGCTGACCCAAGTTTGATCCCAGGAACTCCATAGGGTGCCCCAAGCCGACGAGGAGTGAGTGCTGAGCACAGAGCCAGGGAGTGAGCCTGGAGAAGCGCTGAGTGTGGCCCCAAGAAATGAAAATTAAACTTGTCTGTTTCTTTCTGAGTTTAGAATTTTTTTTAGCATGTACGCTTTTAGGTCACAATGTCCCTGTATTTTTATTCTTTAAGGGACTACAGTGTAAATAACCAGTTGCTAACATTCTCTGTTCCCTTCCAGATGCCAGTAAGCATATTCTGTCTTCTTTCCTTCTTGTTGCTTTACTCAGGGCTTATTAACATAATTAATATAATCAACAAACTGAACTGATCCATCCATTGTACCTGTTTCTTATTTCAATGATTTATCTTATCTTCATTATTTTATGTCCATTAGTAGTTTCATGTTTTATTTGATTTCCATTTTAACTGCTAGGGAAACTGATATAATTTGGTTTTAATCTTCTTTTGTGAATAATCATGTGCTTTAAAATCATGCAATTTCACCTTGTATTGCATTTATTATCTGAATCTTGCAGATTTTAATATGTTTGTTTTCAGCATGATTAAGTTCATAATATTTTCTTGTGATTTTAAACACTATCTCATTGAGAAGCTCATTCATTCTTATATATTTGAAGTTTTATAACATCTCTTTACACAATAGCTCTTAAATTAGATCCCATTTTGGCCTGGGATCATGCAGTGCCACCTTTTGAAACTTGGTGAAATATACTGGGGTTTTGATTTTATGACCCCACATCTGGTTCCTTTTGGTGAACATTTCATGGGCACTTAAAAACAGCATCTCCATGGCTGTTGGTGCAAATTTCTGTCCTTGTCAGTTATGCTAAAGCAGTTGTCAGAGTTGTTCAGTTCTTGGCGGGCTGATTTACTGTCCAACAGTCACCGTAGCTAGTGGGAGGACTTAAGCTCGTCCCTGTCTACTTACCCCCTTCATTATATCTGTTCGGTGTTATTTAGGCTGCAGTTCTGTGCTTAGGTGCCTGCATGGCAGACTGTGCTCTCCTGTGTGGGGACAGACCACTACCACTGTACAATTATTCTTGTTTTGAATGATTTTTCTGTTATTAGTGGAGCAGTGTGAATTTTCTCAAGGGTGCTATCTGGGTGTCGTATATTGTTGTAGCCTTTTATGTTAAACCTCTATTTCCTTGTGTTGAACTGTGATTTTCAGACATCTCAGTCTTGCTTTTTTAAGGCACTCTGATGATCTCTGCCTTTCAAGTGGAATGTTTCATCCATTTATCTTTAATGCAATTGTCACTATCTTGCCCTGATTCTTTCTGTTTCATCATTTTCCCTATATATTTTCCACATCCGACTTCTCTCTCGTCACAACTCCACCCAGCAGACCAGACTATCACAGCCCGGATCATCGACAGCCACCCTGCAGCAGTTTTTTTTTTTTTCAATCGGCCCAGGTATGCTGAACCAGAGACTCTCAGACATGGGGCAGAGCTGCTACTTGCTCTCCCTGTGCCCAGCTGCTCATGAGGCTCCTGGGAGGCATGGCAGGTTCTAGCCCTGGCCTGCCACCTCAGCACCTCACAACAAGCCAGACCACCCTCCCCTACTTCATGGGGCCCGCCATTTTCCACATCCAGACTTCCCTCTCGTCACAACTCCACCCAGCAGACCAGACTATCACAGCCTGCCTCGCGCGGCCAGCAGCGGGGTTCATCAATAAATGCTTTATTTAGAGGTGACTACAACAGTATGCCACCCACACGGCAAGCCTGGCAAGCTGCTCGTGTATCATTTGATATGCCAAATACCACTAACATTTATATTAGGTCATTCCCGTGACCTAATATAATGGGCTGAGGCTCTTTATGTTCCTGGAGCAAGCGGATGACTTTTGGTTCTACTAGCATGAGACGGGACATATGGAGATATTACTGGTGCTCGCTCTAGCAAATAGATGATTAACGGGAAGATAGTGATAGTGATCACTCAGTAAAATAGTTAAATTTCTCTATTATTTTGTTTTGTTTTAGGTCATACCCAGAAGTGCTCAGGGATTACTACCTGCCTCCGCACTCTGGAATTACTCACTGCTGTGCTTGGGGAACATTTGGGATGCCAGGAATTGAACACAGGTCAGCAGTTAAGGCAAACGCCCTCCCTGCTATGCTGTGGCTCCAGCCCTCTATTATCTTTTCAACTCTACTCTTGAAGGTGATGGTTTTCTATTTACTTTTGTATTTAGGAGTTATGAACATGTTTATATTCATAATGGTAGTTATGCTCATATTCATATGATAACTAAACTATCATTATTTTTGAAAATTAACATTATAACACTCAAGTAACAAAATGATAGCATACAGGAAAAGTTTATTATCCTCTGAATGCCACTTTCCAAATTTTTTAAAACGTTGAAAACACCACAGTTCAAAGTTGTTTTACATGAAGAGACTTAGAAAATGAAAGAAGCCGTTTCTCCTGAGTGCCCACGTTGGTCACACACAATCTCAGGCCTTCCTGTGTGTTCAGCACTAGTTCATCATCACTACGCGTCAAAAGGTCCACTTTGGCCATTTCTTATGGGCCCATATTCCAGTGACACGTCCTTACTGTCAGATCTCTGACAATGCCTTCTTGGACCTCTCCTTTCTTCCATCCTTCCTTCCTTCCTTCCTTCTTCCTTCCTTCCTTCCCTCCTTCCTTCCTTCCTTTCCTTCCTTCCTTCCTTCTTCTTCCTTCCTTCCTTCCCTCCTTCCTTCCTTCTTTCCTTCCTTCCTTCCCTTCCCTCCTTCCTTCCCTTCCCTCCCTCCTTCCTTCCTTCTTTCCTTCCTTCCTTCCTTCCTTCCTTCCTTCCTTCCTTCCTTCCTTCCTTCCTTCCTTCCTTCCTTCCTTCCTTCCTTCCTTCCTTCCTTCCTTCCTTCCTTCCTCGTCCTTCCTCTTCCCTCCTTCCTTTCCTTTCTTTCCTTCCTTCCTTCCTTCCTTCCTTCCTCATTCCTTCCTTCCTTCCCTCCCTCCTTCCTTCCTTCTTTCCTTCCTTCCTTCCCTCATTCCTTCCTTCCTTCCCTCCCTCCTTCCTTCTTTCCTTCCTTCCTTCCCTCATTCCTTCCTTCCTTCCCTCCCTCCTTTCCTTCCTTCTTTCCTTCCTTCCTTCCTTCCCTCCTTCCTTCCTTCCTTCCCTCCTTCCTTCCTTCTTTCCTTCCTTCCTTCCTTCCTTCCTTCCCTCATTCCTTCCTTCCTTCCTTCCCGCCTTCCTTTCTTCCTTCCTTCCTTCTTTCTCTTCCTTCCTTCCCTCCCTCCTTCCTTCCTTCTTTCCTTCCCCTCCCTCCTTCCTTTCCTTTCCTTCCTTCCTTCCTTCCCTCCCTCCTTCCTTCCTTCTTTCCTTCCCCTCCCTCCTTCCTTCCTTCTTTCCTTCCTTCCTTCCTTCCTTCCCTCCCTCCTTCCTTCCTTCTTTCCTTCCTTCCTTCCCTCCTTCCTTCTTCCTTCCTTCCTTCTTCCTTCCTTCCTTCCTTCCTTCTTTCCTTCTTCCTTCCTTCCTTCCTTCTTCCTTCCTTCCTTCCTTCCTTCCTTTCTTCCTTCCTTCCTTCTTTCCTTCCTTCCTTCTTCCTTCCTTCCTTCCTTTCCTTTTGGGAGCCCACACCTTGCAGTATTCAGGGGTTACTCCTGGCTCTGTACTCAGGAATCACTCCCGGTGGGCTCAAGAAACCATAGGGAACCCCAGAGATCCAGCTGGCCGGCTGCATACAAGGGCAGTGCCTTACTCACCCCACAGGCCCCTTTTATAAAAGGTCCCTTCCAAGGGGTGTGAAGTAATAACTGACCCTCGTATTTCCAGCACTTTAGGGGCCACTCATTGATCTCTGTGCCCCCACTGGTTTGTTCACTTTCTGATAGTGTCAATAGTCATTAATGGCTATGTTCTCTTTAATGCCCTTGACTTTCGGGAATTTTAATTTTATATACTCAGATGTGATAGGTTTTTCTTCTCATTTTTCCTTCTGGAAAACTGTAGGGCTTCTTAAAGTTAAAGATTGATGATTTCATAAAACTAATGAAGAGTTTAGTGAGCATTTCTGCTTGACCTGTCTGGCCTCTGATCCCCTTAAACAAATAGGGTGTGTGTGTATTGTGTGTACAATGACTATAGTGCAATCGTGTATATGTTGTACAAACTATATATCACTTGACTTGACACTTGACATCCCATTATTCATCAATTTGCTCGAGCGGGCGCCAGTAACATTTCCATTTGATCCTATCACATGCCAGTATAGCCCAATGGCATCTGGTTGCTTCAGGAATACAAAGAGCCTCAAACCGTTCATCCAGGTTCTTGACAAAGAAGTCTGACCATCTTGTAGGTGGGTGGCCACGTGATCTTTTGACATCCCGTGGGATCCAGTCGGTAATGGCTCTAGTCCAGTGGTCATCTCCAAATCACATTACATGTCCAGCCCATCTGATTTTCGATGCCTTGGCAAACGAGACAGCGCCCCTGACTCTGGAATAGAGATGGAGATCGGAGCTCTGGACTCCTTTCACTTGAGTGAGGCGTGATATTCCAAGCATAGCTCGTTTGATGCCTCTTTGGGAGACCCATATAGTGTACTCATCCTGCTTTTGTAGGGTCAAGGTATCTGAAGTGTATGTTAATGCAGGGAGAACAACGGAGTTGAAGAGATGTGCCTGGAGTCAGAGGTTTTTTGTCTTTTTAGCTATTTCTTAAATGCTTTTGAAGGACAGACATGGGGCAGAGCTGCTACTGGCACTCACGGTGCCCAGCCGCACATGAGATGCCCGGGAGGGATGGCAGGTTCTAGCCCTGGCCTGCGACCCCAGCAGAGCCTCACAATAAGCCAGACGATCCCCCACTCCATGAGGACCTCCATTTTCCACATTTGGACTTCCCCTCATCAGAACTCCACCCAGCAGACCAGCCTGTAACAGCCTGGCTCGCAATGCTGCAAGCAGCCGCACGGTTCATCAATAAATGCTGGACTTTGAGATGACTACAAGAATATGCTACCTGCACAGCAGAGTCTGGCAAGCTATCTGTGTCGTATTTGATATGCCAGATACCAGTAACAATTATAGACCTCATTCCCATGACCTGATGGAATGGTTTTGAGGCTCTTTATGTTCCTGGAGCAAGCAGGTGCCCTTGGGCTCTACTTGCATGAGACAGATTATATGGAGATGTTACTGGTGCCCGCTCGAGCAAATCGATGATGAACGGGAAGACAGTGATACAGTGATTTGAAGGCATCTGAAGCAGTCCGGCCCAGGTATGCTGATCCAGAAACTCACAGACATGGGCCAGAGCTGCTACTGGCTCTCCCTGTGCCCAGCCCAGCCACTCACAAGGTGTCCGGGAGGGGTGGCAGGTTCTAACTCTGGCCCGCCACCCCAGCAGAGCCTAGCAAGAAGCCAGACGACCCCCCACTCCATGAGGGCCGCCATTTTCCACATCCGGACTCCCCTCTCATCAGAACTCCATCCAGCAGAAGAGCTGATCACAGCCCAGCTTGCGCAGCCGCTTTGCGCAGCCCAGTCCATCAATAAATGCTGGAGACCAGAGGTGACTACGGTATGCCACCCGCATGGCAGAGCCTGGCAAGCTACCCATGTTGTATTTGATATACCAAATACCAATAACAATTATAGACCTCATTCCCGTGACCTGATGGAATGATTTAAGGCTCTTTATATTCCTGGAGCAAGTAGATGCCCTTGGGGTACACTAACATGAGACAGGACATATGAAGATGTTACTGGTGCCTGCTCGAGCAAATTGATGATGAATGGGAAGACAGTGATATATATATATATATACATATATATATATATGTATATGTGTGTATATATATATATGTGATAGGGTC
>JAJIBD010001559.1:0-34696 GCA_021461705.1 Cryptotis parvus | reverse complement strand
TATCAAACCAAACATATTAGCTAATATTCAGTAGGAAATGAAAGGTTTGAAAGTTTCCTAAAACACCTGGAGGCAAAGGTTGATGATCATTTTATCTTTAAAAAAAGTTGGCGAAGATTTATTTTCTTTTACTATCTATGTGATCAGCACATCAAATTCTATATATTCACAAAATTTCATTGAATTTTAGTTTGTCTTCAACATAAGAATGCTATATATATGTATGTATATAGATAGCATGCTTATATGTGCTATCTATCTATCTATCTATCTATATATATATATATATTTATATATAGTAAGAAAAACTTACAGAGAGAAGTTTGTTCAGAGTTTCTGTTGTATTTCCAAACCAAGAAACTCAAAACAGGATTTAATGTATAAATGTGCTAATTTTGTAAACCATTGAATTAAAGATGTGCAAGACCTTATTTCACACACACACACACAAAACTGCCTAGTCAATGAGCAATCTTGCATGAAAAAATTAAATTATTGACTGTTGTGATACATTAAAATGCATTTTAATGAACCATAAAATTATGATTTTTCATAGACCAATTTTCCTGATGACTTGTAAGATAACACTGAGCTAACTACTTCAGCACACATTGAGCATGAATTGTTCATAATTTACTTAGTCGTTAAAAATGGCTTTTGTCTTTGGAACTCTGGATAGTGATCCAGAAAATGATACTTGTTATAGACTAGATTATAGTCCCACCCATACACTTATGGCCCCTATAATTTCTAATTATGTTTGCTTGACTTACAACTCCAACTTACGCCCCTCACCTAGGGTATGTTTTACTGACTGTCAAAGAACGCAGGCGAATCATACCAGTCACCCAGTAGAAGCATTTAACTAAAGTACACATTAGCAAAGCACTCTACTGGAGTCTGTTAAAAAATTATACTGTGTTTTTGACCACAATATCTTAAAGCTTCCCTCTGTTTGACTAAACTTCTAATAGGTTTTTTTTAATTATTTTACAGCCAGGCATCAGTTATCTTAATGCAAATTATAAATGTCTCTTTTCTTTTTGGAGATATAAGTATTTTTTAACACATGACTATGTCAAATAAGAAATAGCCACCAGATTATACTGTAAACTGAAAAAGTTTTTATTCCAAAACATGCCTCATAGTTCAGATCCAAAAGGAAGAATCACCCAAGCTTTGTTCCTTTCTGGGCAAAATGGAATAATTTTATCAAATTAATCAGTGGTATTAGTGTAGTTATTCAGTTTGAAAGGTTTGGATTTGTTGATCGGAATTATCAGGTAGAAGCTACCAGATGACACCCTTTGTAGCATTTATCATAGGGTGTTTCAGTTACTTTCATAATCATCATTGTTTAGAGAGTAGAGGCCTGTACTTGTGATTCTAATGAGATGTACTTGGTATGTACACCTGCAGGTGTAAGGAAAGAAGTCAGACTGTTGAATCTGGCTTCTTTTCTTCCTTTGTTAGGATGAGAGGTTTCAAAAATTTGGCTTTGGGTTAACTGTGTTGAAAATATGTTTATGGATGTATAGTAGTCTACAATAGTACTGAAGGCATTTTATTTTTTTAAGTGTTTCTACACCAGTCCTCCTCCACCTGTGTGTCAATGTCACTCCATCATTTTCCGATAGCTTCTTTTCCCTACACACATATATTCCTCAATTCCAAGTGCTATTTATCATGTCTCAGAGCAAAGAAGTTTTCATCGTGCATATATGTACACTTTATTTATTATCCAGAAATCTGTTGTTGGACACTTTTGTTGTTTCTAAAACTTGGTTATGTGTCAGAGATGCATCCGGGGTCCCAAATAGTGCCGGGAAGCAAGTTCCCTTCTACCTCCGAGCAGGCGGGAATGGATGAAAACTCAGGAATCCGATGCAGTTTTAAAAAGGGCTTTACTATCACAGGTTCCAATACACAATCCAAGAGCAGGGAAAACATCCGGACCCTGGGTTCCCAGCTAGGCCTCAGTCAGGTGTAGGCCAAGATGGCTGCCACCACGTGTTGAGGCCCAACAGTGAATGGAGAGGAAGGAGAAGCAAAACGCCAAGGGAAGCCGAAATGACAAAAAGGGGAAAAAAGAAGGGCCTTCTTTCTTCTTGCAGCTTATTTTATAGCTAGAAATCCACCCAAACTCCACAGCCCAGCCCATTCTGGGCTGGAATATCTAGAGATAAAAACAGGAAAATAGCTCTATAGAAATGTAGCAACTTCAGGACACCACTGGCTGTTTACAAGAACCCAGAGCTAATTCAAAACCTCAAACAGAGGTTATTTCTCCCAGCACCGCACCTAATGTTTTGAGCCAAAATCTGCCTGGAAATGCCTTTATAGGGTAGAGAAGGGGGTTTTGAGATGGCGTGTTTCTGTACCAAATACTAATACTAATGCCAGTTAAATATTTCTCCAAGCCTTCACAAGAGTCTCGTCTACTTCATGGTAGTTTTGTATTTTTAGTTGACTTTGAGTTATCAGGGAGCCATGCTTACTTGCTTGGAGGCAAACAGCATTTCTCTCTGGTCTAATTACTTAGAGATCCAACATGGCCAGGCAAATATGCTGGTAAGATCTAGCTAGTCCCATGATGCTTGTGGTAGCATGAGAGAATATTTATACCATCCAGTACAGAATACATGGTCAGATAAGACTGCCACATTTAGACTACCCCCTACATATGAAGTGACCTGCAGGAGGCAATCCAGGGCAGATGCAGAGTACTAGGCTTTTAGGTGTCCTGCAACAGTTATGAATAATGCTTTGATGAACATGGGTATGCATATGTTATTTCAGATATTTTTTTAATTGGGATAGATATCCAAAAGTGGACTTTCTGTGACATAGGGAGTTCTATTCTTAAATATTTGAAGTCTCCAAACTATTTTCTAAAAAGGTTAAACCAGGTAATAGTCTCACCAGCAGTGGATGAGAGTTCCTTTTCATCACTTGCCCCAACCAGAACTTAGTGTTTCTTGACTTTTTGGTATAGGCTATTCTCACTGCTCTGAAGTGATAGCTATTTTGATTAGCATTTCTCTAATAACAGCGTAATGAACAATTTTTCATATACCTGTTAATTAACTTTATAGTTGCTTACATTCAATAGTCTTAACATGGTAGTTAGGCAAAATAGACTCTGTTCTACATATGTTCCATAACTGTCTTTCTCAAGGAAGTGGGAGTCAACTTTTTGTCAGACACTCTAGTTGTTTCCAGATTGCGGCTGTTGTCAGTAGTGTTGTAATAAGCTTAGAAGTGCAGATGGTGTTTCTGCTGTGTGTTTTGAAGCCTCAGTGTATATTCCCAAAAAGTGATATTACTGGATAGAAGGGAAGCTGAAACTGTAACTTTATGAAGAATGCCCATATTGTTCTCAAGATGGCTGCACCAGTCCTTATTCAGTCAACAATGAAGGAGAGTTCTTTTCTCCCCGCATCCACGCTGCCACTGATTGTTCTTATTGTTTTGGATGTATGCCAGTCTTCATGGTATGAGATTATATCTCCTTGTTTTGATTTGCATCTCCCTAATCATTAGCAATGTAGAGCATTTTCTCATGTATCTTTTAGCCATTTGTATTTCTTCCTTGAGAAAGTTTCAGAACATTTACTGTTACTCTTCTTTTAAATGAAAGCTTGTGTGTTTGAAATGCATTTCCAAATATGCATTTTTGTTATATAATTTTTTTCTTAAATAGAGACATACCAATTGCCAGAGGGTACATGAAAATATTCTCACTATCATCAGTTATCAAAGATTTTAAGATATGAATTGGATCTCACTCAAACCTGTTATGGCAGGTATTATAAAAAAAGACAATAAATTACAAACGGTGACAAAAATGTAGAGAAAATTTCATCGTTATGCATCATTTCTGAAAATGGATATAGCACACCAGAGTGGAGAACAGTATGACATTCTACAAAAGAAGAAAATGAGGAGAAAAAAAATAGAAAAAGTTTTGTAATGTGGTGATATTTTGTTATAAAAACAGAAGAAATTTTCTTATTTGTTACAATATGAATAAAACAGAAATCAAATCAAGTTTTCATGACCTTATAAAATTAATATATTTTGAATAATATACTAATTGATACATATTCAATGCCTATATAATGTCTATATAAATGCATAATACGTATTTATGCATATATATAACTTTATATTAACCAGTTCAGATTTGGGTTTCTATACTTGAGAACTTACATATGTATTTATACATTCTATTCAATTTTCTAAATAAGTCAGATACATTTACTTAGTATTTTTAAACAGAAAACTTTTAAAGCAAAAATTTCTGGTTTAAACAAAAAAGATTTTTAAACAGAAAAATAGCCTTCAGTGAGATATTTCCAAAAATAAAAGTTTTCTTTAAAGCAAGCTACTGTTTTAAGAGAAGCTGAAGACATATTTATTTTGAAATGCAAAAAAGGGTTATTTTCATCATAATTTTGTAAATATTAGTAAATTATTTACACTTGAGACTAGAGAGATGTACAGTGGATAAAGCATTTGCCTTGCAAGCAGATAACCTGAGTTAGATACCTGGAACCACTTAGAGACCCGTAGCATGCTAGAAGTTATTCCTGAACACAGAGCCAGAGATAATACCTGAGAACTCCCATGTTTGGCCCAAAACAAATAGAAAAAAATTGAAGATTAGCATTTATTTATTTAGCATGAAATTCTAAGCATTTACTAGTGCTCAAAGAAATGGGATCAGAGTTATAACAGCTAGAAATTAAACTATTTATCACTCCCAAATGACACAATTTCATTTGATGCTTTAAATTTATTTTAATAGAAAATATTACATTATTTTAGGGAGGAAATCTCTCAAGCAGTGCTCAGGATATCTTGGAGTCTTGCCCTATGATTCTTAGCCAGTTGAGCAGTTGGTGGCCAGCATCATACTGGCAGTTTTCAGAGAACTTCACGGCCACACCATGTACTGCTAAGGGGCCTCCTCCAGGGCTGCACCCAGATATTCAGGGTATTTGGGTTCATTTGGGTATGAACAAGCAAGAGATAGCTGCCTTCAAGTCAGAGCCTTAAACTCTATAATATCTTAGGCCTTTCAGTTGATACTTTTAAAATTGTAAAATATTTTTAGGGTATTTCAAAGCTTCATTACAAAGTATTACAAGGCAATAAGCAACATCTGTTCTGTGATTGCTTTGTGTATTTTAATGTGCTTGGAATCAAAATCAGCTAAACCTTTTCTGTTTAGCTGATTAAAGTTATTCTGGAGTTGCTTATAAAGGTGGCAAATTTTTACCTGTGAATTTTTATAGAGACCTGGGGAAAAAGATCAGCAGGATCTAACTTTTGTTCTGAGTAAAAAAAAAATACCCTCTATGTGAAAGTTAGTTCTTTATTTGGGAGAAGGAATTACCTGGCGGAGTGAGTTTTAGCAGAAAAAAAATAAAAGAAAACATAGATTTTGAGATAGGAGGATTTCAAAGCTCAAACATACACTTGAAAATTATTTTGTCCTCTATATTTCCATCAATAACCCTTTCTTTCTGGCTGGAGTGATAGTCCAGCGGGTAGAGCATTTGCCTTACATGGGGCCGGACGAACCTGGGTTCAATCCTCGGCATTCCATATGGTCCCCTGAGCACTGCCAGGAGTAATCTCTGAGTTCTGAGTCAGGAGTAACCCCTGAGCAATGCCAGGTGTGACCCAATGAATGAATGAATGAATGATGAATGAATGAATGAATGAATATCACTGTATCGCTGTCTTCCTGTTCATCATCGATTTGCTCGAGTGGGCCCCAGTAACATCTCCATATGTCCTGTCTCATGCTAGTAGAACCCAAGGGCATCTGCTTGCTCCAGGAACATAAAGAGCCTCAATCCATTCCAGAATGAGCTCTATAATTGTTACTGGTATTTGGCATATCAAATACAACACGGGTAGCTTGCCAGGCTCTGCCGTGCAGGTAGCATATAGTATGAATGAATATCCCTTTAAAAAATAACCCTTTCTTTTGAAGTAAAGGGTGATTTGCAAAAAATTTTACTAGATAATTGATCATTAGATTTCCTTGTATTTGTTTTATAGTCATTGTTATGAATCTTACCTAGTATTATGTTTGCAATACCTTTTTTTCACTTGATTTAAACAATGTGGTTTATACAGCTGTTGATGATACATTTGCTATAGGCATTAATTATCTAAACACCACTCCCACACCTTGACTATTCCTCCACCTCTCTCCCCCTTTTTCCAACCACCCCTCAATCATATCCCCATAGAACACCCAAAATAATCCATTTATAATGCTTGTTACCACTAAACAGCTAATAGAATTGTCTAAAAGTACTTCAATAAAAAGAAAATTTGTGAAATTCATTATAACTCACCAAGGGAACATGAAATCATTGTGTGGAAGTTTTCTAAGCTATTGTTGGTTGAGA
The DNA here is from genome assembly GCA_021461705.1 of Cryptotis parvus. Taxonomy (NCBI): domain Eukaryota; kingdom Metazoa; phylum Chordata; class Mammalia; order Eulipotyphla; family Soricidae; genus Cryptotis; species Cryptotis parvus. The sequence goes on along the minus strand of JAJIBD010001559.1, from coordinate 28,265 downwards.
CTTCTGTGTTAAAGGTTTTATTTTAGCTTAGTTGTCTTCTATACCACACTCCCATCTATTTGGTATGCTCCTACTGGGATGTTAGTATTGCAGAGTTTGAATAGTTCAGGTTGCCATAGATATATCCAGATGCTTCAAAAAATGCAGAATATTTAACAGGGCAGTCTGTAAAACTGGGCCAACAGTTGAGTTTACATATGAGATTTGGGTGTGGTTGCCAGGGCTTCTGGAAGTATTGATGTTGGAGGAGGCTGCATTACTGACTCCAAAAAGGTTCCAACCACCCCCACCCACCAAATGGTGTACCTGAAATATTTGACAGTTTGGCATCTCTGTGGAGCTTAGTTTTGAGGAAGTGGAGTCCAGCTACTGGCCTGGCAGTAGCTGTTGGGGTGTGACTGCAGCTTCCAGAGCTTCACTTGCCTCTTCTCCTTCCTGAATGTGCCCCAAAGATCTCAACCAGGATCTGATGTATCAAAGAAATTTTACAGTTAGTTGATCTCCTCTGAGATTGAAGCATGAGTCTGAAAATGTGGGCTTAAAGATAAGCTTTCATGATGAGCTTTGTAGGAAGCCAGTTTAAAACACTTTATTGCATTAGCCCACATATATAATTAATTAGTATACTGTAATAACACCTTTGTATCAAATTTGACCTATGAAATGGTGCAATATTAAGATAAAAAATTCACACACAGTTTATAAAATAAATGCTCTCAAGTTTGACAGTAAAAATTTTGCTTTAATTTCACATAGAAAACATTTTGAATACAAGTATTTTGGTAGGTTCTTTAGAGTATTATGATTAATCCTATTATATTATTACACTGAATTGTATGCTATTAAATTTATAAATTGATTTTAAAATTTATTATTATTTGAAAATGAAGTAATCCCAGATAAATTTAATCAAGATAAGGTCAGAGAGCTGTAAAAGGCTGACTTGGTAATCAGGAAAAAACACAGTGGAGTAGCAGTCTGGTTGGTAATACAACTTGACTGATGTCTTTAGAGAAAGGGGAAGTTTACAGACCAAAGTAGGGAGAGTAAAATTTGAATATCGAAACTTTTACATTTCGAGAAGATTACTTACCAAAGACCAAATGCTAGACTACAGGTATGGAGCAAATCTCTTCCTAGAGCCCTGAAAGGGACATATCCTGCTGACACCTTCATTGTAGTTTTCTGTTCCCGTGATCTCAGGGTTATTAACTGATCAAACAGATCAATAGATCAAACAATCTATTTTTGTAGTTTAAATTGCTCAGTGTATGATACTTTGTTACAGCAGCCTAAAAAAAAACTCATATAACTACCAAATAATAAAGTAAATGTCAGTGGAAGATGCTTAAATACAATAAAAATTTAAGTTTTATTAGCACAAATATGAGTTTATAAGCACTAAATAAAATAGAGGCCAACATAGATAAAACAAGTTTCCATTGACTATTAACCCAAGACAGTTGTTAAATACACTGCTTTTTTTAAACCACTATTATATGAACACTTAATTTACAAGCATCATGAAGGTACATTTTGTAGGGGAAAAATTCTTAGGCATATTAACCAAATTCCTGTAAGCCAGGAAAATTTGAAACTTTGTGTTATCGGATGACACTCATTATGTAATTTGCCTCTTTAATTTTCTTTCCAGATGATTAAAATTATTTTTTCCATATTAGTAGACTGTAACAAAGAAAATTGCCAATCAGGGTTGAGTTCATGTTAAATACATTTGAGAACAAGCAATACATTTATTTAAATGGAATAGAACACAGCACACATGAAGATTAATTATCCTTTTATGTGGAGTATTAGAAATCTTTCACATGTGGGGCCGGGTGATAGCCCAGCGGGTAGGGCTTTTGCCTTGCACGCGGCCGGCCCGGGTTCGATCCCCGGCATCCCATATGGTCCCCCGAGCACCGCCGGGAGTAATTCCCTGAGTGCGGAGCCAGGAGTAGCTCCTGAGCATCGCTGGGTGTGACCCAAAAAGCAAAAAAAAAAAAAAGAAAGAAATCTTTCACATGTATACATTGTATATATTGCTAGACAGGTTCTAGCTGATTGATACCAGTAAGCTTAGCAAGAAGCCAAAGCAAACCACACATCATGCAGTCTAGTCATTCTCAACATTCAGACTCCATAGTTACTCAGAGCTACATCCAAGAGAAAACCTGATTTTTCCCCTTTAAGTTTAATCAGTAAATGCTCCTGATGAGAGCCTTCTACTGAGACTATACCACCTACATGGCAGAGCCTAGCAAGCTACCAGTGTTTTCTTTACATATTATGCCAAAAACTAGTAACAATTATGGACCTCAGTTCCATGACCTGAAGAATGGTTTTAGGCTCTTCCTGTCCCTGGAGAAAGCAGATGCCCTTGGCTTACACTTACTTGTGACAGGACTTATGGAGATGTTACTAGTGCCCACTCGAGCAAATCGATGAACAATGTATAGACAGTGATTACCACAAGAAACAATCTCACTGATATAAGTGGTATGCAAAGGCAAAGCATGTCCTGTGTATCACTGATATTTATACAATTCAATAAAATAAAAAGGATTGATGAGGGACTCAGATTTTTTTGATTACTGTACTTTGTTAATAGTTAAAATCAGTAGTATGGTGCCTTCAACTATGATCTTTTCTTAGAATTTCTTTAGTAACCAGTGTCTTCTATGAGTTTTAACATGGTTTTAATATTTTTTGGAATTATAGTCAGAATTGCCTTGTAACTGTACACTTATTGGGTAGTACTAACATTTAATAATGTGAATTTATCTTGCTTGTGAATGTTGGATGTTTTTAAATTAACTTTTATCTTCTTTCAGTTTATTTCACCAATACTGTATAATTTTTAGTGTAGATATCTTTCAACTCCATTTCTTAATTGTTAAACAGAGCAAGTCAGGGGAAAAGTTTTCAGTAGTCTCATTAAGCAATGAGAAAATAGTGGATTTAGGGTTCTGCCAAGAAGGAGGGAATTCAGTTGAGACCAGTGAAAAGTTTTCTTCAAGACTAAGTTAACCCAGTAACCAGAACAGTCCTCACCATGACCAATGTTCTGCTTGGTTTAGCATCATGCTGTGAAAAATTAAAGTAATTTTTGTCTACCTTAGCAGCAGATCAGAAACAGAGATAAATTTTCTTTGTAGAAAAACATATCTTACAGAATTTTTTAAATCATGTTTAATATTGAATCCAGATAAGACATGGAACAGGGCTATGAAAAAGTTAATTGAAAATACTTAATTGATTTAGATATTAGGCTTGCCACAATTTGTTTAAATGAATGTAGAAATAAGCTTAAGAGCAGCAATGGAACAAAATTTGCATCACAGCAAATGAATTTAAAGTATTTTAAGTCATTCATTTTCTGGAAGGAATGAAATATTTACGTTAGATTGGACTGTAGTTTGTAAGGATGCTATAATAACCCTAAACAATATAATCATTATGAATTAATATGTGCTACCAGATAATAACTGGTATCTAGTTGTACATTTCTAAGTAATCAACAAACATTGTCAGCAATATCATTTCTATCTGCTTTTAAAAAAGTTAAGTCCTCTGTTTTTATGCTTAAACTATTACATGTTTTAATTAATTGAATAACTTTCACTCAGTGTATGGAATCAACTTTTGCTGAAATTTTCATCTAAGCCCTGTTATGGAAAAATGCTATTAAATGGTTGTACAGGCATATAGCTAGCCACTGTCCTCTTATCGTTGTTCAAGTCACTCTCTTTTTTGTTTGGTAGGCTGGACTGGAATGAAAGAATATGAGCTAAATATTTCATGCTGTGTTGATATGTATAATTCATGACCAAACTCTTCAAAAAAGAAATAGATAAGTACTGAAAGCTAGAAAAATATATTTTCTACTTAACAGAGAGACAGCATAAAAGTCATTTTAAGACTTGTCTGCACTGATACCATAACAAATTATAAAAATAACTACCTTTTAAGAAAGATTAAAGAGAGACAAAAGAAAGAAACAGAAAAGAGAAGAGGATAGACGTTGATAGACCTCTGAACCTGAAAAGGAATATTGGCACACAGTATGTTGCAGGAACTATTAGAAAAGAAACTGTCTCCAGCAAGGCAAAATGCATAAACAAACTATTTATGATATTTTCTCTTTTTGCTCTTTGTCTTTAAAGAATTCAAAGAATATCCTAAATATATGTTCAAAATGAACATATAGTTATAATGCCCTCTGACATATATTTAATGTGAATAGCTTCAATAGAGCATGATGGCTAAAAATACCAGCTAAATAATAATAACGGAATGTTTTTTCTTCATATTTGTTTGTTTCTAAATAATTATCAGAGAGCTGAAAAAAGTATATTACTGGTTAAAAGTACAACTAAGAATAAAATTTCAGACCTTGATAAATACTCTAAATAAATTTGAAGTCCCATCCAAATAAATATCTCAGTATAGGAATATTTAAAACAAAAACTTCATAACAAATAAATGAAACTGTTGTGACCAAGGTTGTTATAATAGAAATAAAAATCTAGTTTGAACCTAAGTTTGGAATTGCTATGAAAAACTTATGGGTGGAGCAATAGTCCACCCATAGGGCATTTGCCTTGCACATGGCCAACCTGTGTGTTCTATCCCTGGTATCCCATATGGTCCCCTTAGCAGCACCAGGAGTAATTCCTGAGTCAGAGCCAGGAGTAACCCCTGAACATTGCTGGGTATGACCCAAAAACTAAAAAAGAAAAAAAAAAGAAAAACAAAGAAAAACTTTAAATCACCATAAAAGTTCTGTTACTGGCCTTGCTCACGCCCAGGTGCTTGAATAAGCACCTGGGCAAGAGGAGGCATGTACATTTCTCTAGAAGTATGAAAAGAGGCAAAGAGACAGAATATGTGACCTCAGGACCTGAACCAATGTGTGGCCACTCGCCAACAGGTAGAGTTATGGTAGGGAGTGTGGCTTTCTGGGTAGTCAACGTTCATGTAGTCACAGTTATTCTTTAATTCCATGTTGCGTCAGATCCACATCTTGACCTAATATACCAGAATATAGGGGCATCCTAGCTGCCCAAATCACATTATGCCAGTAGTTCATTCAACATAGAGCCAGACACTTACAAAAATAATGGTGAACAAAAGAATCAATGCAATACCAATTTAAAAGTAACAGTAAGTTCAGGCCTAAAAATATGTCTTCTGAATCAGTGCAAGAGTTCCTAAACAAATCACACAATGACACCAAAGAGTAATGTAATATCCTTGAAGGAGAAAGAGGAGAACAGCATCTACTGAGCCTCTCCAGAGTCCTTCCTGATAGTGAGAGGACAACACTGATATTGCACTAGAAGGATCCACCTCTAGAGTACCATGGCATCATGAAGAAACAATGCAGATCCCCATCACCAGGAGTCGATGAAAAGATCCCTGAAGTATCAACAAGGATTACCTGCACACATAATATCTCTGATAAAGAATTCAGAAATGAAACAGTGTGCATCTTTAATGAAGTCAAAGAAACAGTGGAACAGACATTCAATAAAATACAAGAGAATAAGAAAGAAGCAGTGGAATGTAGAGGCAATAAAATTTAGGGTAAATGAGAGCAGAAATAAGAAAACTACAGAGTGTCATCAATAAATAGTAGATAAAAAAGAAAAACTCACGGATGTACTTAACAGTAGCATGACAAAAGCCCAAGACAGAATCAGTGAACTTGAAGATGTGCTGCAGAAACACTCAAGCAATAACAGAAGATGGAAAAAAGAGAACCAGATGAAATGGATAAATTCTTGCTATCTTATAACCTCCCAAAGCTGAACCAAAAGACTTAAAATACATGAACAGCCTATCATTATTGAGGAAATTGAAACAGAAGTAACCAAACATATTCCCAAAACAAAAGCCCATGTCCCAATGGATTCCTTAATGAATTCTTCAAACAGTTAATGTCGATCTATTGCCAGTCTTTTTTCAAGACTTTCTAGGAAATTGAAGAAACAAAAACACTCCCAGTTTCTATAAGGTACATTTCACAATAATAGCCAAAATAGTCAGATACATCACAAAAAATGAAAAAATTTTTGTGACATGATGAACAGAGAGACAAAGATCTTCAAAAAAATATTAGCAAATAGACCATATACCATGACCTAGTAGGATTGATTCTGGTAATGTAAGGATTGTTCAACATGTTACACTTAATCAACCAAATACATGATATCAATGAAAGAAAAAAATAAAACTATATAATATCACAAAGTCAGAGAAAGCAGTTGAAAAGATTCAGCATCCATTCTTGGAAAAAAACTCTCAACTGAATGGGAATTGAAGGAACTTTTCTCAATGTAGCCAAAACCATTTACAACAAGCCCACAGCTATCATTGTCAACTGGGAGAAACTGTAAGACTTCCTCCTACGTTGGGGACTAGACAAGATTACCTCTCTCACCACTGCTTTTCAATATTATACAGATTCAATGTGATCCTTTAAAGAACACCCATGACATTTTTCAAAGAAATTGATAAAAAAATTCTGAATTTTGTATAAAACAATAAACACCCATGAATAACTAGAGCAATCCCTGGGAAATAAAGTTGGGAGGCATCACATTCCCCACTGCAAGATGCACTACAAAACAGAAGTAATTAAAACAGTGTGGCACTGTAATAAAGACAGACCTGTAGACCTATGGAATAGAGTTGAATATACTGACACAGACCTTCAAGTATATAATCATTTACTTTTTTGATAAAGGAGCACAAAATATAAGTCGAGCAAGGAAACCTCTTTAATAAGTGGTATTGGGAAAACTGAGAAGCTGCATGTAAAAAGAATTAACACAAAACTCTTTTGAATGCCATGCACAAAAGTCAGACCAAATGGATTAAAGATCTCAACATCAGACCTGAATCCATAAGGTAAATAAAAAAAGTAGGCAAAATTATCCACGATATTGAAGCTAAGGGTATCTTCAAAGATAAAACACCACTGAGCAAGCAAGTGAAAGCAAAGATAATTAAAACATGGGATTACATGAAACTAAGAAACTTCTGTACCTCAAAGGAAACATTGACGAAAATACAAAGATACCCTACAATTCAGAGTATATTTACCCAATACCTATTTATAAGGGGTTAATTATCATGATATATAAGGCACTCAAAGAACTTTACAAGAAAACTATCCATCTCCTCTCTAATGTCCTTATCAGAGAGGTCATATAACTGTTTATTTCTGGTTGAGTCTTTAGCTCGACCATCTTCAGCATTGTGGGGTTCTGTGTTGCTTTTCCGTTGTGCCTTTTCAATGCAGGAGATGAGTTTTTTGTGTTGTTGTGTGGATGATCATCCAAAGTTAGAATGCTGGTGTATCCTCTCTGTGAAATATATTTAAGTGAATAAATGAATAAATGGGATTAAATGGAGCCATTCTGAGGTAGCCTTCTTAGCTATGAATCCATGACAAAGGGATAGGGTCCTCCAGTCTCTAGCAATGGTCTTTACAAGGACCTAGCTGGCCAGACTGGTGCATTTTAGGTGGTCCTGACAGACCTGGGGGTGATGTGGTGCAATTCTCCAATGTAATATTTTATTTAAGTAATTATGAATGTGGTAATTTCAAAGACCTAGAACAGATATAAAGTCAGTATTAGTTAGGGGCTGGGTGATAATCCAGTGAGGAGGGTGTTTGCCTTACTCACAGCTAAACTGTGTTCAATCCCTGGCATCCCATATGGTTTCCAGAGTACCACAAGGATTAACTCCTGAAAGCAGAGCTAGGAGTGACCCCTGAGTATAGCAGGGTGTGACTCAAAAAAAAAAACAATGTGTTAGTTAGACATGATATTCAGGGTTAAGGTGCTTGCCTTACTGTAATCAACCCAGTTCATGCTTTTTATCATTAGCAAGCTGCGTTAGTTTTGCATTTCCAGAGCTGAATCAATATTAAAACATCTCTTTGAAAATTATTAGAAAATAGGGCTAAAATAAAAAGTAAAAATGAAAACATATTTAGCTTCTTTGCCTCAACTACTCTCTAATCTCATCTACTGTTGAAATTTTGATGATTATGACCTACACCAACTGTACCCCTTTTCAAAGTAGCAAAGGACTAGGCAAAACCATCTGCAAAAATTAATTATCAAAGAATGTTCAGGAACATCTTCAATTTATTTTATGATTAAAAATATGCTCGGTGATTAAGAGAGATTTATCCCAAAATGAAATTGTTTTATGGTATAATTTTAATAACTTTATCATTTACAGTTTATCGCTTATCAGATTAGAGCAATTCTCACTAAAATTGGTTCTGCTTAATCATTAGAAAATCATTCTGTGATATTACACATTTAAAAATTTTGACGATGAGGGCCGGAGCGATAGTCCAGCGGGTAGGGCATTTGCCCTGCGTGTGGCCAGTCAGTGCCTGCCCGGGTTTGATCTCCGGCATCCCATATGGTCCCCCGAGCACCGCCAGGAGTAATTCCTGAGTGCAGAGCCAGGAGAAACCCCTGAGCATCCGGGTGTGATCCAAAAAGAGAAAAAAAATTGACGTCAAGATAAAATTTAGCATATTTCATAGAGAAATTATTTTATAACGTAGACAAATCAAATATGATACCTATGTCCACTATTTCTCAACTCTATTCAATATTTTAATATACAAGTGATGTTTCAACTTTTAAAAGACAATGCTAGACTTTGTCTACAGTTTAAAATTATCAATTTATATAATTTACCAGAGAATTTATGAATTTAGTCTGTAAGAGAAAAATAAGTCTTTTACTCTATTCTATTTCATGTAAATAAATACTGTTAATTGAAAACCTAAGAATAGTAAATTACTTTTTCTAAGTCTTTCCAAAGACAAATATGTTCTAGACATTATCAACCATTCTGTCATATATATCAATTCACTTACATTGTCATGATCAAAGTGTAGTAAATTGAATAACTTTTTGTGTGTCTTGAAGTTGATTTTGCTGCCATAGTAACAGTTGTGAATCATAGTGTAGGCAATGCATTAAATGACAATCTTTATGGATGCTATCATATAATAAACACATATAGAGAAACCATTTTATTTTGTCAAAAATAACTATGATAAAATAAAATCTGAATAATGTGTGCATACTTACTCAGTCATAATGGTAGTGAACCACTTAAACAGCAGTAAGTTGAATTTTATTTATTAAATTATTCAGCTATCCTTCCCAAGGCATTTATTTAAGTCAAACATACCTATGAGCATAGATACCATACTGAGAATCTTTTCTTTTGTTTGATTTATGAACAAAATGATGACTGTTTATGTAAATATGCATATATATTGGTTCAGTCATATTATTTACTTACTCAAATTGAGTTAATTAACTCCTTAAAATATGTCATATTCAGCAAATAATATCTGATGTGCTATCAGAATATTAAATATCTTTATTTCTAATATTATACCAATGCATATAATCATATAGCTGGCAGATTTCATCTATTTAACTATCTTTTAATAAATAAAATAGATTGCATCTATTTTATGAATAGTTAAATAGATTTTATCTATTGTAAAGTGGTCATATAGTCACTTTAATAACAAAATCTTGTTATTAATATGTATTAGTACATTAAGTATATTAAGTTCTCTGTTGTGATATTTTCTATATTTACAAATATATTTATTGTGTCATACCTATATTCTGACACAAATGGCAGTAATAATTCTCCCTTTATTTTCTTATTTTACTACACAACTGATATTTATACCCAGGTAAATCCTCAGCTCTTTAGTTTTAGAGTGAATCTAATGAACCAGACACTCCCAGTAAAGAAAACCATTTCATTAGGATACCATATCCCAACTATTTCATCAATCTTATATAACCCACATATTGAACTACGAACTTCTGAAAAATGAGTTTGTTTGAAGGTTCTAGCAGGGGAGCACAGGTACTAGCATACTCTCCACTGGTCGGTGTCTATTGGGGGAAGGCACTCCTCTTCGACCTAGCACGTAACTTCAGGGAGGGACTTACGTGGAGTGGTGAGGGAGGAAGAGGACACCCGCCCACAAGCCAGATCAGTCAAATCAACCCTGGTGATCAATGGGGTGATAGATGTCGCAGCCAGATCACCCTCACATCCAAATTCTGAAAAACTGATATGTAAAATAAAGTATAAATACCAAACTCTTATATTTGAAGTAAGTTATTTTTAGCAACAAAATTGAAATGTCGCCAAATTCTTTAAACCTTTCCTCTCCATCCTATGAAAATGCAGAGAGCAATGTTAGATGTAACCTAGCCTAGTGTTAGATCAAACTAACGATTAATAAATTTCTGAATATAATCATCATCTTATTTAGCAGTTAATTCTATAATTGTCTAGTAAGTGATCCATTAACATTGTTTCTGAATATGTCTCACTTTCTCCCCTACATCATATAATATAATTAACCTCTTCAACCTTTTGTAAGTTAGTGCTCGTTCTGTGCTGTCATTTATTCAGTCAAAAGTGAGTACAAGTGTCATTTCCCATGCTCTCTTTCCCTTTTCTTGTATTCTGTAAAGAGTGAACACCTGTAAGCATGAGTTATAGCTAATTGCACCTAAAAATCATAAGAAACTAACATTGTTGTTTGATATCCAAGAAACACTGAATATTTCCCCATTAGCTTATGCTATTTTATTTCAGAGTACACAATTAGTAATCTTATTATTAATTACAATTAGTAATTTCCAGAAACTTTGGAAAATAAGGAGAGAAAGAAAGAAAAGATATCAAAAGAGAAGATTTGGAAGAGAAAGAAAGAGAAAAGAAAAAGAGAAAATTCAAAGCCACTAAAAACAAAACAGTATTTAAGTGTGCAAAAACAAATCTAAAAATGATGCAAACAATTGAAATATCATATCACACACTTTAAAAATATAAGAATTCTGACTGACTTCACTCAGAATGATGTTTTCAGATCTCTTCATGTAGCAGAATACTGCATGACTTTATCTTTTGTTATGACCAACTAATATTCCATTGTGTATATATACCATAAATTCTTTATCCAGTCATGTATTCTTGGATACTGTATACTTGAGATATCTCCAGGTTTTGGCTATTGTGGATAGTGCTGCAATTAATATAGGTTGAATGTCTTCTCCAATCATGAAAAACTTTCTAATTTCATGGTGTCTAATAAAATTTAAATATTTAAATAATAAAATATGCAAAGACTCAACATAAAACTCTTTACAGGAAATTAAATTTGCAACGAAAGAAACACCCCAGGATCCCCAATAATTTACATTTGGAACTTCAAGAAAAAGTCTTGTAAGAATTAATTTGGTTATTTACTATTTACTCCCAGTCTTTTTTGTTTGTGAAGTAAACAAATTTTATTTAAAGAAATTTATTTAGAGAAATAGGTATAAGAGAGAAAGCAAGAAAAAAAAGAGACAAAAAGAGATAGAAATCTTTTTGTGTGTGAGAATAAAAGAGAGAAATACAGAGAATCAGAAACAGACACAGAGATAGAGAAATGTTCAAGAGAGAACCAAAAAGAGTGTCTGGGTTTCTCCAGAATGGATAAGAAGCTGAGTAGACATCTTGGGCTGAGATGCAAGCAATCTCTATAGTGGTGGAAATGCAAGTAATGTCGGTAATTTTCTTAATGGATATCTTTGTTTTCCTTCTGTCAGTTCTGGTTTTAGCAACAAGAACAAATTCTAGATAGCTCATTCAAAAATGATTGAATTGGAATATGTCAGGTTAATCCTAAATCGAACATAAATTGAGTTATGTTATGGATTGGAAATTAATAAAAATTATATAACAATAAACATACCTAAGAATTTAGCATACTAGGACAGAGTTCAGAAAAAATGTTGCTTTCTGGTCAATGGTAATCCAATTATTGGGCATTAGTATTGCAAAGCAGTCCCCTAATTATATAACTTCATTTTGGTGATATTGAGTCACATATCAACATACTAGGATGTCAAGTTAGAAAAGAAATAAATAGTATACAGACCATTATGACTTAAAGATGTTGGTCAAAGTCGTTTTAAGAATTTTGGCTCGGGATCAAAAGTATAACAAAAATGGACTGCTATAACACACACACACAACATACATACACACATACACTCACTAAATAAGATTTTTTTTTCCAAATGAAAAGATTTAAGCATACTCCCAATTATTTTATAATGCTTCTCATCAAAATTGATTCCTTTGTATATATTCTCAGAAAAGATTTGTATAGTTACAAAACAATTCATTATCATTGATTTTAATATAAGCCTCCGAGTATTTGTTCACTGTATCACTTTTTCCTGTTCATCATCGATTGGCTCGAGTGGGCAACAGTAACATCTCCATATATCCTGTCTCATGCTAGTAGAGCCCAAGAGTATCTGCTTGCTCCAGGAACATAAAGAGCTTCAAACCATTCCATCAGGTCATGGGAATGGAATGAGCTCTAAAATTGTTACTGGTATATGGCATATCAAATACGACATGGGTAGCTTGCCAGGCTCTGTCGTGCGGGTGGCATACTCTTGTAGTCATCTCTAAATCCAGTATTTATTGATGAACCGAGCAGCCGCAAGTGGCCATGCGAGCCGGGCTGTGATAGGCTGGTCTGCTGGGTGGAGTTCTGATAAGAGGGAAGTCTGGAGTGGAAAACGGAGGCCCTCATGGAGTGGGGTCGTCTGGCTTTTTTGCAAGGCTTTGCTGGGGTGGCGGGCCAGGGCTAAAATGAGCCATACCTCCTGGGCGCTCGTGAGCAGCTGGGCACAGGGAGAGCCAGTAGCAGCTCTGCCCCATATCTGTGAGTCTCTCTGAGTATTTGTTAATCTTTAAAAATCATAAGTGTACAACTAAATATTTCAAGTCTTTATTTTACAATAAAGTCCAGGTGTAGGTTTTATTGGTGTTTAATAATAGTTAAAAACATTAATTCTTGGGGCTGGAATGATAGCACAGCGGGTAGGGCGTTTAACTTGCACACGGCCAACCTGGGTTCATTCCCGGCATCCTATATGGTCCCCTGAGCACCACCTGGAGTAATTCCTGAGTGAAAAGTCAGGAATAACTTCTGAGTGTCGCCGGGTGTGACCCAAAAAGAAAAAAATAGCCCCCAAAACAAAAAAAAAATGATTCATATGGATTTTTAAAGCAGATATGGAGAATCAAATGCAAAACTCTTTAAGCCTCCTTTACAATTTTTGTTCTAATTTGATAAAATATTCTAAGATATCTACCGGAAAATTGATGTATTACATTATAACTATTCTTTCTCCATATTCCCCAAACCAAGGAAAGCACAAAAAATATCTATCATTTCTAAATTTTGTTATTTCAAGAATGATATATAAATTTATATGCCACCTTTTTGTAGCTGGTTTTTCCATTCAGCAAAATCTTGCTTAGAATCATGCAAACACTTGTTTGGACTAAAGTCATTGTCTGAAGATTTACAGAGTTGGATGGTGCAGGTTGAGCCTTCTGTATTATTGTTTTCACTCTCTGAGCTTGTTGTCTTCTACTCAATTTTCTAATCAAATTTTTTACATGACTACCCTGACAGGAAAAGAATACAGGGAGGGCTCAGCTGCCAAATCAGTAATAGGGTCCTGAGCACAGATGTCTCACCCTCAGACAAGTGGCTATGGGCTTGGTTGAGGAAAGTCAAGATGAATAAAAGGAAGTGCTGGGATGGAGCTGATAAAGGCCCAGGGACAGGTTAAGTAAAGGACGTGACAGACTAGTGAAAGATGACAGGTACTGTGGAGTACATTGAGGCAGTATCTTGCCTATATAATGTGGCCATGGCTAGAGCCTGTGCCTGAGAATCATTGGGTACAGTTCAAGAAATCCCAGTGACAAGATTTCAGAAGTCATAGACTAAACTGTGAATATTGTAAGAGAACAAATGATGTTGTGTAGAGGCAAAGGAGAAGCCTGAACAGAGATGTAAGGGGAAAACGTGCTAATCTAAAAAAGATTCTTTAGAAATCCAAGATATTAAGAGAGGTTACTATGAATAACTCTATGCTGTCAAACTGAGAATCTAGAAAAAACAGATTCTTATAATCATATAATCTTCAACATTGAATAATGAAAAATAGAAAGGTCAATCAAAAGCAAGGGCTCTGAAGCAATAATTAATTTCCTCAAGTGACTAAGGAGTGAAGTACTTCCGGTCCACTTAGGTTTACTGGTGAATTCAAGTAAATCTTCAGAGAAATCTTAATGCTGATACTCCTTAAGGTCTTCAAAAACATTGAAAGGACAGTAATCCTTCCTAACAACTTCTATAAATATAACATAGCACTAATACCCAAAGCAGATAGAGACACTTTTAGAAAAGAAAACTTCCAGACCAATTTCCTTGATGTACACTCATGCAAAAAATCTTAACTAAATCTTCATAAACTGAATACAAAATACAGTATATCATATTATATAAGACAATCAAGTTGGATTCATTTCAGAGGTGCAAGGATAGTTAAAAATCTGCAACATCTAGAAATCAGTCTAACAGAGGAATGAGGAATCTATATGACAAAACTTTAAAACACATAAGAGATAGAAGACTTCAAGAAAGGAAAAAATATGCCATGCTCATGGATGAGAATAATAACTATTGTTAAAATGACCATCCACCTAAACTACTCTATAGATTCAACTTAACTTCCACCAAATTCTGTCAATGTTCATTAAGAATTAAGGCAGTAGTAATCAAAACAGCATGGTACTGGAATAAAAACAGACCCGTGGACCTATGGAATAGAATTGAGTATCCTGACACCCAGCCTCAAACACATGATCACTTAATCTTTGATAAAGGTGCAACGAGTCTAAAATGGAGTAAGGAAAGCCTCTTCAATAAGTGGTGTTGGGAAAACTGGGCAGCGACATGTAAAAAAATGAATTTGGACCTGTGTCTAACACCATGCACAAAAATCAGATCAAAGTGGATTAAAGATCTCAATATCAGACTTGAATCCATAAAGTACATTGAAGAAAATATAGGAAAAACCCTCCATGACATTGAAGCTAAAGGCATCTTCAAAGATGAAACATCACTAACAAAGCAACTAGAAGAAAAGATAAACATATGGGACTACATGAAACTAAAAAGCTTCTGCACCTCAAAAGAAACAGTGACTAAGATACAAAAAGCAGTCCACAGAATGGGAAAGAATATTCACCCAATACCCATCTGATAAGGGGTTAATATCCAGGATATATCAGGCACTGGTAGAACTTTACAAGAAGAAAACAAACAACCCCATCAAAAAATGGGGAGAAGAAATGAACAGAAACTTCAGCAAGGAAGAAATTCGAATGGCCAAAAAACATATGAAAAACTGCTCATCATCACTAATCATCAGAGAGATGCAAATCAAAACAACAGTGAGATACCACTTTACACCACAGAGACTGGCACATATTCAAAAGAACAAGAACAACAAGTGCTGGCGTGGGTGGGGGAAAAGGGGACACTCATCCATTGTTGGTGGGAATGCCGGCTGGTACAGCCTTTCTGGAAAACAATATGGACATTCCTCCAAAGACTAGAAATTGAACTCCCATTTGACCCAGCCATACCACTCCTGGGAATCTACTCTGGGAAGCCAAAAATACGCAGCGGAAACACCATCCCTACTTTTATGTTCATAGCAGCATTATTCACAATAGCCAGAATCTGGAAGCAACCCGAGTGCCCGAAAATTGATGACTGGATAAAAAAGCTTTGGTACATCTACACAATGGAATACTATGCAGCTGTTAGGAAAAATGAAGTTATAAAATTTGCCTACAAATGGATGGACATGGAGAAGATTATGTTGAGCGAAATTAGCCAGAAGGAGAGAGACAGATACAGAATGACTGCATTTATCTGCATAACATAAATATATAGGTACATATCATGATACCAATATCCAAGGTCAAGTGAAACATACATCAGGAGGTCCTGTCAAAGGTGGAAATTATCACAAACGTGTGGGAGTCAGAGGCTAGGTAAGACAGAAAATGGAACAGTGTACTAACAATTGTTGAGGGTACTTATGCCAACCTAGAACTGAGCATTAAATAGAGGCAAAAAGATACACATGACAACCCTTTAATGTATGTTCTGTAATCCATAGTTTGGAGGGGAAGGAAAAGAGAAAGAGAGAGAAATGGAAAGAAATAAAGAACCTGCCATGGAGGAGGGCTGGGGAGGGGGAGGGAACTGGGGACGTTGGTGGTGGGAGATGGGCACTGGTGGCGGGATGGGTGCTGCAACACTGTATGACCAAAACCCAAATATGAACTTTTAATTGTATATCTTTGTAATTTTAAAAATAAAAAATTAAAAATATATATATAAAAAAAAAAGAAAAAAAAGAATTAAGGAAATTCAGTAAAAAAGTTTGTACATAATTATAAAAGGTTTTATGAAATCAGAGTGATTCTGTAAATTCAAAGTCATATTGAATTTTTATAATAGAAGGGATCTCATTATTTAACTGGGAATTTTATTACCTGTCTAGAACTTAGCACTGAATGTAGGCAAGATATATACACAATAACCCATAAAAGTATATACTGCAAGCCACAATGTTCAAGAGGAGGGAGGGAGGGAGGGAGAGAGAGAGAGAGAGAGAGAGAGAGAGAGAGAGAGAGAGTTAAAGAGCTTACTATAGTAGCAGGCTGGGCAAAGAGAGAGGTAATCAGAGGACATTGGTGATAGGAAATGTACACTGGTGGAGGGATGGGTGCTGGAACACTGTATGCCTGAAATCTAATCATGAACAGTTTTGTGATTGTATACTTCACAGTGGTAAAATGAAAATAAATTTAAAAAATGTAATTTTATTATAAATCTATAGTGATAAAAACTGGGTATGGGAATAACAACAGGCACTCTGTTCAATGGGTCAGATGAATAAGACTCTATATTTATATGGACAGTTAATTTTTAAAAGGAGCTGAGAACATGAAATGGAGCAAAGATAGCATCTTTAAGGAATTGTGCTGGGTAAACTGGACAATCATTGGTGAAAAAAAATAATGTTTAATCTGATCTCATACTACACAAAATTCTATTCAAAGTGGACCAAAGACCTTGAGATCTGGCCAGGCATCTTCAATGATCAGGTTTTACTGGCAAAGTTAACAGAAACAAAAATAAACCAATGAGACTATATCAAACTAAATATTTTTTGGACGGAAAATAAAATTCAGGCAAGAAGTAAACGTGAGCTCACTGAAAGAGAAAATATATTTTGACTAAACACATTAGATAAAGGATTGATATCCAGATCTATAAAGTAACACAAAGATCAACATAAAATGATTTTTTAAAAACTCATAAAAAATGGAGAGGGGGAATGAACAGATACTTCTCAGAGGAAGATAGTAAAATGGCCAGTAGGCGTATTAAAAAAGTAGTAGGCATATTAAAATTTTCATCATTAAGGAAACCAAAATCAAGACAACAATGTGATATCATCTCATCCCAGAAAGAGTGGCAATTTTCAAAAAATAGTGTAATAATCTGTGTTGATAAGAATTTGATGAGAAAGAAGCTCTCATCCACTGCTGGGAAATTTGTCTGATTCAACCCTTCCGGTAAATGAGTATGACATGTCCTTAGTGAACTTATTATTGAGCAGCCATATGACCCAGCAATTCTGCTGTTGGACATTTACCCCAAGACAGAAAACCATCCATTCAAAAGATTATGTGCACACCAATATGCATTGTTGCACTTTGTACAATAACTAAGGAATCAACTAGGTCTTCAATGACAGAGGAATGCACTATGACGATGTAAATCATATCATGCAGCTGCAAGGAAAGATGAGGTCATGCTATTTGCTGCAAACTGGTTCTAACAGGAATATATATATTGAGTGAAGTCAGAATTAGAAGGACAAATATAGGGTTATCTCACTTATCAGGAATAAATGAGATCATAGAATGACTGGGTGTGGAAATGTAATGTACTAAAAGGTAGGGGTGTGGCTTGCTTTGACCCAACAGAACAGGGAAGAGAAGGAAATAAATAAAAGAAAGGAAGAAGAGAAACATAGTAACAAGGGGACAAAACAGGGGCCTCAGTTAATACCAGATGTTATTTGGAATGGTATCACTTGTTTTCCTGTTGTTCATTTATTTGCTCAAGTAGGCATCAGTAAGTAGGCATCTCTATATGTCCTGTTGTGCAGCCCAAAGGCATCTGCTCACTCAAGGAACACAAAGAGACTCAGATCGTTCCTTCAGGTCATGGGAATGAGGTCTATAATTGTTACTGGTTTTTAGCATATCAAATATGACACAGGTAGCTTGTCAGGCTCTGCCATGTGGGTGGAATGCTCTCAGTAGTAGGCTCTCATCTTGTGCATTTACTGAGGAACTGCAATAGGGAGAGTTCGACTTTTCTCTTGGGTGGAACACTGACGAGGGTGGAGTCCGGATGTTGAAAATGACGGTCCTCATGGTGTGGGGGGTTCCTCTGGTTTCTTGTGAGGCTCTGTTGGGATAGCAGGCCAGGGCTAGAACTTCGCCTTCCCTCCCTGGCATCTCATCATTGTTCGAGGACAGGGAGAGCCTGTAGCAGCTCTACCCCATGTGTTTGAGTTCTAATAACTCATTAGCATTTCTTAATGAATCAATAAATTACTACCAACTTTATAAAAATCATAACTCAGAGAAATCTGAGAGCCTATGAATCTTACCTAATAATAAATGAAACTATTATATCTAATATTATTCTTTAAAATAGTCAAATCCTTCTTAACTGTATAGGCTTATTAAGAAAAAAGAAAAATTATTGAATTTTTGTTTTGATCATCTTCATTGGAAAATTTTTGAAGAATATTTTTGAAGCACTCTGAATTTTCCAACAGATGAAAACCTATCTCCTGTAATAGTATACATTTTGTTTTGTATATTGGTTAAACTGTACATAGCACAATTTTCACTCTTCAGACTTAGAAGGATTTATTTTAATTAAGGAATTTGCTTTAAAATATTATTTATAGGTAATAGTTTTCATTCTTTTTTTAGCCATAGTCTCTTATGATCATTTCCTTACTAAGGTGATATATTTGTTTTAGTTTCTAGTCTTTCTCAAGAACAGAGTGTGCTTAAAGTGTGTCTCAGTTTTGTTTTGTTTTTAACATGTTTTAATTTGGAGTGGTATAAGTACAAAACATAGAATAAAAAACACTGAAAACATTATATATAAACTACAACCTCAGATTTTTTATATATGCCTGACAAGATGCAGGGCTAAGGAGGGAGGTTGCATGATAACACTGGTGGAAGGAAGTTGACACTGTTGATGGGATTGGTGTTTATGTATTGTATGACAAGTAATTGCATTGTATGACAAGTTATTGTATCAATGACTTTGTAAATCATGATCTGTACTCAGGAATTTCTTCTTTAATGAAATAAAATAGGGAAAAGGAAACTTGTGAGTGCATTAAGTTTGTTGTATTTATAACTTCTATTTCTCTGAGACAAATATCCTCAAGTATACTTACTGAGCTTCATGATAATTGTATATTATTTTTGAAATGAAACTGTCAAATGTTTCAAGTGATTAACCATTTGACATTTGTCATCAATGTGACAATTGATGTCAAGTGACAGTTTCTCACACATTTAAGATTTAGTAGACTTTTTCATATTTTAATAATTATACTAATGCCCCTTTCAATGATTTTGATATTTATTTTATGCCTATACAAGGGAATTGCAACACTGAACATTAAATGTCCTCATTTTATATTTATGTACCTCCCTTTAGTACAATGTATATTTTCAGAATCTAAGACCAGCTTGCAAGGGTTAAATCTGAAG
Organism: Cryptotis parvus; assembly: GCA_021461705.1. NCBI lineage: Eukaryota > Metazoa > Chordata > Mammalia > Eulipotyphla > Soricidae > Cryptotis > Cryptotis parvus. The sequence continues at coordinate 8,411 of JAJIBD010001559.1, read as the reverse complement.
TATTTTCAGCTGTCCATTTTTACTAAGAGTACAGTTAGTTATACATTTTACATTTAAATCTATTGTGTACTTTCACTTGGTTTTCAGGAAGTATCACTTTGAAATTCATTTTCTTCTTTCTTTCAATCCCTTTCTGTTTTTGTTTCTCTTTTTCAATAGCATTTTTTGTGATTTTCTTTTTTTTATTGAGTTGTGTCTCCATCATTGCAAAGCTATGCTGAATATATTTGTGAGAATTCTCTCGGGATTTTATTTGTGTGCCATTTATTGAGGTGTTCATCAGCCAATGGCACAGTTACTACTGTATTTTATGATCTAATGTTAACTAAGGAATTCCTTTATTTATAGTCTTTAATGAATGTTATCTTAATTCATCTAGGTTTCCTCATTGAACATAAATTTTAGAATAATCTTGTTTATACACATATAATACTTTGCAAAAATTTTGATTAGACAATACATGAAAATTTAATTTCATAAATAATATTTAGAGGACAAGAATATTGTAATCATGTTGATTCTTTAATCCATAAATCAGAAATTCATTTAGATTATATCTTAGTAATTTATATTTTCTATATAACTTTATACATGAAGAATAACACATAACTAATTCATTTCATTTGGAGATCTGTTCTTCATTTTTAATTTAAGTTTCTGCATACTGATTTTAAATACAATGAAATTAAATTGAATTTATAAAATAATTCTGTCCCAATGAACTTGTTGAACTCATTTATTACTTGTAGGAGCTTTTTAATAGATTCCTTGCAATTTTATACTGAGTAAATATATTGTTTGTGAGTAGACAGTCATTTCAATGAAACTGCATAAATTTATATCTTTGCACACATAAATTGTCATTTTAATATAAGTTCTTTTACTGATATGTCAAAAATTTACACATTGAAGGTAGAAAAACTTTCTATGAAAATATAGAAGATAATTAAGTAAGACCTTGAAGTTTTTCTAACCTTTTCTTCTTTGAATTAAAACTCCAAATTTTTGTATACTCAAATTCATTTCTTAGTAGGGTTATTTGCACTATGACTAACATCAAAAGAGAACCTCACTCACTGTGCCTGACAAATTCTCTTTAAAAATGTGTAAATTGCTGGGGTAAAAGCTCAAAGAGTTGGAGTACATGGTTTGCATCTGAGATATCCTGGTTTCCATCCCTGGTACACCCTTGGCTACAGTGTGGTCACCTGACCACTGTTGGAGCAACTCCCATGTGCTACCAGATGTGGCCCCAAAGTGAACCAAAAAAATTGTGAATAACTATGTCATTGACTCCAATAAAGAGTAAATTCAATGTCTAAATTCAGAGTGCCAACATTTCAAAGTGGTGAAATATATTAATAAAATTTGTGCTTTTTGAAAATTCATTCTTCCCTTCAACTTAATCTCTTACAAAAAGGAATGGAAGTATCTTGTTATATCACCTTATTGATTTTTCTCAATAAGATGGAGAAAAAAAGTTCCAGGGTAAAATTGGAAAATTATAAAATTCAGGATGGTTCGTCACTTGCTAAATTTACTTCTACTTTCTGAATCTGTATACAGACACCTGCCCATTTGAAAATCTACTTAAGAACTATTCAAAAGATATTTAGAAATTATAAAAAATTAAAGATTCAAGGTCTCTAGTTGTTATGTGAGATAAGCACAATAAATATTGCCCTGTTCAGGCTGGAACTGTTCACTTTGGAATCACTGTATCAAAGATTTTAAAATATAAATGTCAGACAATTTTTTCTTCATTTATTTTCTTTAACAAAATTAAACATAAATTAGTACTTAGAAATATGAATAATTCATTTCTTTATAGACATTAAATTTTAATTTTATATATTAAATTAAAAACATCCACTTATTTATTTATCTTACTATTATATCATGTTTATAAGTATGTTAAAGTGTTAAAGCTTTCATGTTTCATCTTTAATTCAATATTTTCCTCTCTTTTATTACTTGTATATTGGAAAGCCATTTACAAAAATGAGATATCAACTAAAGGTACAGATACTGGCACATATCCAAAAGAACAAGAGCAACTCATGTTGGAATGATGCTGAAAGTGATTTTTGATCATTTTTGTGGGAATGCTGACTGTACAGCCTTTTGGGGGAAAAAATACTGGCATTACAAAGAACCAAGAAATTAGGCTCCCCATATGACTGAGCAAAAGCAATTCTAGGAATATAGTCCAGAGCCCCAAAAACACAAAACAGAAATGCCATCTGCACTTCTATGTTCATTTCGGTGCTATTTACAATATTCATAAGGTTGAAACAACTCAAGTGCCTGAGAACAGACAACTGGTCAAAGACGCAAAAGTCCATCTACTCAATGGAATACTATGCAGTTTTAAGAAAATGGAATCATGAAATTTGCTTAAAAATGGATGGTCTTCGAGAATATAATTCTAAATGAAATGAGTCAGAAGAATAAGGACAGTTATAGAATAACCATTCTTCCAACATAAAAATATAGATATCACTTGATCATTTGACATTCCATTATTCATCAATTTGCTTGAGTGGGCTCCAGTAACTTTTCCATTTGACCCTATCACGTGCCAGTGTAGCCCAATGGCATCTGGTTGTTACAGGAATACGAAGAGCCTCAAACCATTCATTCAGGGTCTTGACGAAGAAGTCTGACCATCTTATAGGTAGGCGGCCATGTGATCTTTTGACATCCGTGGAATCCAGTCCAGCGGTTGTCTACAAATCGCATTACATGTCCAGCCATTTGATTTTTGATGCCTTGGCAAACAAGACAGCGTCCCTGACTCTGGAACAGCAATGGAGGTTTGGAGCTTCGATTCTTTCTTTCACTTGAGTGAGGCGTGATATTCCAAGCACAGCTCTTTCGATTGTCTTTGGGAGACCAGAATAGCATTCTCATCCTGCTTTCGTAGGGCCCAGATCTCTGAGGTGTATGTTTATGCATGGAGAATGGTGGAGTTAAAGAGATGTGCCAGGAGCCGGAGGTTTTTTGTCTTTTTAGCTGTTTCTTCAATACTTTTGAAGGCATTCCATGCCGCTCTCTTCTTCCTGCACAGCTCAGATTTTAGGTCATTCATTATGTTGACTTCTCAACCTAGGTACACATAACTGCTCCATTAAGAGATGCTTGTTCCATTGAGAGTGAATAGAATAACTTATTCTTCCGACATAAAAAAAGTAAAACATAGTATGAGACTAATACCCAAGAACAATAGAAACACAGGCAAGTAGTACTGCCAGTGGTTGAAAGCCTTCCTCAGGTGTTGAGGGAGAAAACAACTGGGTTAGAAAATCACTATGGCAATTATAGTTGGAATTGATACTCTGTATAAAACCTGAATGCTAAAAGTCATTTGTTGGATGACAGGTTTAGCTAGTCTGGGAGCTTTGCTGTTTAACCACTCAAAGATTAATCTATTTACATGTTCTTAAGCCAAGGTTCATTCTAATGAGATCTCTCTTCTATGTAAACACTGCTAGAAGGTGTGGCAGTTACAGAAGTCACCTTGATTCTGAATAACTTCTGAGCTATTATACATCTACTAAGACTTCTATGTTATTTAGATTGGGCACAGCTCCTCTTTATACCCACTGCACCCAGTGTAGGGCAGTTAGAATTTACCAGGAGACTACCACCCAGGTTAAATTGAGATTATCTTTAAGATTATAGGAAGGGTCATACTAATTTACCCTCAAGCAGGCGAGTGTGACCCTTTCAGTATACAGAGAACAAGATACTCCGAATCACCCTGGTGTAGATAATAAATAAGTAGGACATTGTGGGTAACATCTAGATTTCATGAAGCCCATGAAATTAATCAGCCCCCTCTCTCTCTTGTGTTTTTATAACAGATAATCTCAGAATAAAGGATTAGTCCTTGGCATACTCCTTTGTTTATACCTGTAATAGGGTGTGTCACCACCCTTCTACACTCTTTTTAGGGTTCTTTGTTGGCGGGACACTACCTGTCAACAGATAGGATTACTTTGGTGTATATAAGGGGACTGACTTGTGGTACTTGCCCCTCTTTTCTTCCTTTCTTTAGGGTAGTACTCCTCTCCGGTGAGATCCTCTTTCTTTGGTGGGAGACTTGGGCTCTCTTGTATGTTCTAAGTTCTGACCAGAGCTAGAGTTCTATCATTATATTGGATTGCTGTGGCAGAGCTTTTGTACTATTAAAAGTCTTTTGGAACTGCACTAGACTCCTGAGTTCACCAGATCTGTTCACCCGGCGGTCTCGGTGGTTGAAGAGAACTTCTGTCCTGATACTGTGGGGAGGCCCAGTGGTTCTCCAACAGTCATTAAAGAAACAAACATGATACCTCTTAGTATCTGTATTGTAAAACACAATGCCCAAAAAGGAGAAGCAGAGAGAGAGAAGGAAAATGTGTGTCACTGGGGCAGGTTACAGTGGGTGCGGGGAGAGTGGGTAGGTAAACTAGGGACATTGGTTTTGGGAAATGTACGCTAGAGGAGAAATAGTTGTTAGAACACATCTATGACTGAAAACGGATAGTGAATAGCTGTGTGACTGTATATTTGACAATGATTCTGTTGTAACAGAAGGGAAGGATAGAAAGGAATAAAGAAAGGAAGGAAAGAAGCAATGAAGGAAGGAGGGAACGAAGGTAGGAATGATGGAAAGAAGGAAGGAAGGAAAAAAGAAAGAAAGGAAGAAAGGGAGGAAGGAAGGAAGGAAGGAAGGAAGGAAGGAAGGAAGGAAGGAAGGAAGGAAGGAAGGAAGGAAGGAAGGAAGGAAGGAAGGAAGGGAGGAAGAAAGGAAAGAAGGAAGGAAGGAAGGAAGGAAGGAAGGAAGGAAGGAAGGAAGGAAGGAAGAAGGAAGGGAGGAAGGAAGGAAGGAAGGGAGGAAGAAAGGAAAGAAGGAAGGAAGGAAGGAAGGAAGGAAGGAAGGAAGGAAGGGAAGGAAGGAAGGAAGGAAGGAAGGAAGGAAGGAAGGAAAGAGAGAATGAAAGGAGATAAGGAAAGAAGGAAGGAAGGAAGGAAGGAAGGAAGGAAGGAAGGAAGGAAGGAAGGAAGGAAGGAAGGAAGGGAGGAAGGGAGGGAGGGAGGAAGAAAAGAAGGGGGATGAAAGGAAGGAAGGAAAGGAGGGAGGAAGGAAGGAAGGATGGATGGATGGATGGATGGATGATGGAAGAAGGGAAGGAAGGAAAGATAAAAGAAGGGAAGGAAGGAAAGATGGAAGATTGGAAGTAAGGAAGGATGTTGGAAAGCCTGGAACATTGTATTATGAAGAAATCTGTAAGTTACACTTTTTGTAGGGACCACATTGAATCTGTATAAAGTTCGAGGGAGTATTACCATTTTGATAATGTTAATTCTTCCAATCCATGAGCAAGGAATGTGTCTCCATTTCCTCAGGTCATCTTTTATTTCCTGAAGTAACGTTTTGTAGTTTTCTTTGTAGAGATCCTTTACATTCTTTGTCAAACTGATTCCTAGGTATTTGATTTTCTTTGGCTCAATTGTGAATGTGATAGTTTCTTTAATGAACCTTTCTTCTCTTTTGCTGTTTGCATATAGGAAGGCCATTGACTTTTGGGTATTGATTTTGTACCCTGCCACTCTACTATAGGAATGTACTATTTCTAGGAGCCTCTTGGTAGAGAGTATCAGGTTTTCCAGCTATAATATCATGTCATCTGCAAATAGTGACAAATTGGTTCTTCCTTCCTATCCGGATGCCCTTAATGTCTTTTACTTCCCTGATTGCTATTGCAAGTACTTCCAGTACTATATTGAATAGAAGTGGTGAGAGTGGGCAGCCTTGTCTTGTCTCTGATCTTAAGGGTAAGGCTTTCAGTTTTTCCCCATTGAGAATGATGCTCGCTGTAGGCTTGTAGTAGATGGCCTGGATTATCTTGAGGAAGGTTCCTTCAATCCCCTATTTTAAGGAGAACTTTTATCATGAACGCGTGTTGAATCTTGTCAAATGCCTTCTCTGCATCTATTGATATAATCACATGATTTTTATGTTTCTTTTGTTGATATAATGTATTATGTTGATTGACTTGCAGATGTTGAACCATCCTTGCATTTTCAGGATGAATCCCACTTGGTTATGTGGGATTTGCTAGTATGCTGAGCATACTAGTCTGCTAGTATGCTAAGCACTCCTTTTTTGTGTACAATTAACTTCTATTTTCAGTGCATACTAGCATCACAATTGTGTTGCTGTCAATGTATAATCTTTTTTGATGACTCTTTGGATTCTATTTGCTAGTATTTTGTTGAAGATCTTAGCATCTGTATTCATCAGGGAGATTGGTCTGTAGTTTTCCTTTTTTTGTGACATCTCTGTCTGCTTTGGGTATCAGGGTGATATGTGCCTCGTAAAAGCTATTTTGGAGTGTTTCTGTTTCTTCAATTTGCCGGAATAGCTTGAAAAGAATTGGGAGTAGGTCCTCTTTAAAGGTTTTGTACACTTCACAGGTGAATCCATCTGAACCTGGGATTTTGTGTTTGGGGAGACTTTTGATTACTGATTATATCTCCTCGATGGAGATAAGTTTGTTGAGGTATTCCAAATCTTCTTGTTGCAGACTTGGGAGCTATGGGAATTCAGGAATTTGTCCATTTCTACTAGGTTCTATTGTTTCATGGTGTACAGGGGTCTCATAGTAATCTCTGATGATCTTTTGAATTTCTGTGGTTTCTGTTGTGATGTCCCCGTTTTCATTTCTGATTCTATTTGTTTGGGTTCTCTCTTTTCCTTTTCTTACAAGTCTTGAAAGTGGTTTGTCAATCTTGTTTATTTTTCAAGAACCAGCTTTTGGTTTTTTTTGATCTTCTGGATTGTTTTTTGACATTCCATCTCATTGATTTCTGCTCTTTTTATTATTTCTTTCTTTCTGCTTGGGTTGGACTCCTTTGGTTTATCATTCTCTAAGACCTTAGGTTGTGAGGTCAGACTGTTTGTGATGGCCTTTTTTTCGTTTCTGATGAATGCTTGAAGAGCTATGAACTTGCCTCTTAACACTGCTTTTGCTGTATCTCACAAGTTCTGGTAATTTGTGTATTCAGTCTCATTTGGTTCCAGGAATCTTTGGAATTCCTCCTTGATTTCTTTTTATGACTTGCTGGTTGTTCAGCAGTGAGCTGTTTAGTTTCTAGGTACTTGGTATTGGTCTCCGTTTTTGTGTACAATTAACTTCTATTTTCAGTGCATCGTGGTCTGAAAAAAATAGTTGGCACAATTTCTATCTTCTTGATTTTATGGAGGTATGATTGATGGCTCAGCACGTGATCTATTTTGGAGTATGTTCCATATGCACTGGAGAAGAAAGTGTATTCAGCTTTTTGGGGATGAAATGCCCCGTATATGTCTACCAGCCCTCTTTCTTTCATCTCTTCTTTTTAAGGCCAGTATTTCCTTGGTAAGTTTCAATCTTGTTGATCTATCCAGGGTTGATAGAGCAGTGTTGAAGTCTCCAACTACAATTGTGTTGCTGTCAATGTATTACGTGGAGTCTATTAGTAGTGGTTTTAGGTATTTTGCTGGTCCCTCGTTGGGTGCATATATGTTTAATAGCGTGATTTCTTCCTGATATATGCATCCCTTGACTATTAAGAAGTGACCTTCACTGTACCTTCTGACCTTCTTTAGCCTGAAGTCTATGTTGTAGGATACCAGTATGGCTACCCCAGCCCTTTTGGATGGGTTGTTTGAGTGAAGGATTGTTTTCCAGCCTTTTATTTTGAGCCTGTCTTTTGCTCGATTGTTCAGGTGTGTTTCTTGAAGGCAGCAGAATGTCGGATGCAATTTTTTGATCCATTTTGCCACTCTGTGTCTCTTAACTGGTGCATTTAGACCATTGACATTGAGAGAGATTATTGTCATGAGATTTTGTGCCATCTTTCTGTATAGGTTGGTAGTTCTTTTGAGTTATGTCTCGTCTTATAGTAGATCTTTCAGTCCTTCTTTTAAGGTTGGTTTTGATTTTTACAAAAGTTCCTAAGCTGTTGTTTATCCAAGAAGTTGTGTATCTGTCTTTCAAATCTGAGTGAGAGTTTACTGGATAAAGAATTCTTGCTGAGGCATTCATTTCATTAAGTGTTTTAACTATATCCCACCACTGCCTTGGGCTTGGAGGGTGTCTTCTGAGAAGTCTACTGAAAGTTGAATGGATGCTCCTTTGTATACAATTTTCTTCTTTGATCTTGCTGCCTGAAGAATTATGTCTCTGTCTATGGCATCCATTACAATTGATTAGGATGTGTCTTGGGGTCTTTCTATTGGGGTCTCTTCTTGTAGGTACTTGTCCGGCTTCTTGGATCTGGATGCCTTCATCATTTAACTCATGGCACTTTTTTGCCATAATGTTTTAACTGTTTTAATTTCCTTGGGGTTACTTTCCTGTTCCTCTGGGACTCCTAGA
>JAJIBD010001558.1:0-55472 GCA_021461705.1 Cryptotis parvus | reverse complement strand
CTCTGAAGGATGTGCGCAGGGGAAACCACCTCGCACAGTTGTCTGAACTACCTCAGGACCCTTTCAAGCTTCTCAAAACGGAAACTAAGAATTCACTGTTTGGAGGTTTCCCACCACTAATTCAACTCCTGGGATACTCTTGAAACAATACTGGCGTGAGGGCTCCACCCCAAGCCACTTGGCTGAACCTCCTGGTGCCAATCCAGGTATGGGCAGAGAAAGCCTCATTGGGTCCATCACCCAGTCGGAGTCTGGTGTCTCTCTCTCGTGGTCTCAGTGGCTCAGTCCTTACGCCTGCCACCTTCCTCCTCCTCCTTCTCCTCTCCTCTGTCCTCTCCCTGTCAGTCCCTTTCTGTCCCTGTTTTTGGGACTCTGTTCAGAAGGGCTGGCCTTGGGGGCCGCTAGAAGGCTCTCACAGGCAGAGTGTCCAAAGCCAGGCACCCAAAGTCAGACTTCAATACCACACAGATGGGGCGCCCACAAAGCCAGTCATCTGTGTCATTATCTCCTGAGACCTTGTGCCGAGCTTCCAGAACCAGTAAGCCAGCTGATGGTCCGGGTGAAAAAAATCAAATCACACGGTCCAGTGTTGGTTAGGGGCTCTGGATACACGGCTGCGGAAAGTGAGCAGGTGGGCTGGTCTGGGACGTCCAGATGTAGAACTTGCACCTGTTCCAAGGGCGACTCCATCTGTGATGCCTCCTAGCTCAGGTGGGTTCTAATCGCCAACACGCTTAGAAGGACCCCAGTGCTCTTCCCAGACTCACTGCCCTTTATTTGGGCTTTTAGACCACACCTCGTGGTGCTGAGGGCTGGCTCCTGGCTCTCTGCTCAGAGATGACTCCTGTCAGGGCTCAGGGACCACATGGGATGCTGAGGAGCAACCCAGGTCAGCTAAGCACAAGGCAAGTGCCCTTCTGCTGTCCTTATCGCTTGGACCTGTGCCACTGCCCTTTATTTTGCATTGGGTACCCACCTGGTGATGGCATCTGTTTCGAATTACGCGCAAGTATAACAGTCCCGGATACATAGGCTAAGTAGCGGTAAAGGGCCACATCAGCGCTGTGGGTGACCTGAGGGTTTTGATTCTCCTCTGGGGTAGACTCTGTGTTATAAGCAATACTGCATTGAAACCGGAAGCTTTTGTGGGCTGGGGGTTTGTCTCTGTCAACATCACCCATTCTTGTAAATTCTCGCTACAGTGATGGCGAAGGGTGGGATGTTTCACGTCACAGGAGCTATCTTGGGACTGCTCTGAGCAGCACCCTAGGAGCCCGGCTAGAGAGTAAATATCCTCCACAAGAGGGCAGACGGGACAGGGAGAGGCCTACTTCGAACAACACATCCTGTCTTAGAGGGTGTGTGGGCACACGTGTGTGCATGTGCACGCATGCTCGCCATGAGCGATTCAAGCTTCCTTTCCCAATGAAAGCCCCAGTATACACAACAAATAGTTCAAAGAGCACAGATGCTGCAGGAACAAACTGTCAGACCGCCCAAGACACCTTCCAGGACGACAGCCTTGTAGCTGGATCTTCCTTGTTTTGACTCCACCTAGCAGTGCCCGCCTCCACCAGTGCCCCATTTCCCACCACCAATGTTCCCAATTCCCTCCTCTCATAGCCTGCTTAAATGGCAGGTTCTTTATCTCTTTTCTCTCTTCTTCTCTCTCTTTTCCTTCTCTTACACCTTGTGGGTTGCACTATATACACTTAGAAACCATCATGTGCATTTTTTTTTGCCTGCATTTAATGTGATTGATGTATTTCTGACCGTAAAGGGAATTTAAATTGTCTTTTAAAATTTTTTTATTACTATTATTTTTTTAATTGAAAATGTTTTAATTATTTAAAATTTTTTATAAAAAATTTTATTTTATTTACAATTACAAAGATATACATTTAAAAGTTCATATTTGGGTTTTGGTCATATAGTGTTCCAGCACCCATCCTCTCCACTAGTGCCCATCTCCCACCACTGTCCCTGGTTCCCCTCCCCACCCCCAGCCCGCCTCCATGGCAGGTTCTTTATTTCCTTTCCTTTCTCTCTCTTTCTTTTCCTTCCCTTCCAGACTATGGACTACAGAACATACATTAAAGGGTTGTCATGTGTATCTTTTGCCTGTATTTAATGCTCAGTTCTAGGTTGACATTAGTACCGTTGACAATTGTTAGCACACTGTTCCATTTTCTATCTTACCTAGCCTCTGACTCCCACATGTTTGTGATAATTTAAATTTTAAAAATTTTTTAATTGCTTTTTTAAATGTTGGGCAGAAGAAACCCGTGCCCAGAAACCTGTTTTACCAGGAATGAACAGCACACTCTCTGCCCTGGTCCGCGCTCCCCCACAGATAACTGATAAAATGCAATTCTGGCTGCTCAGGAGAGACATCCGTGGAAAAGCACTGAGGGTTTGCTTCCACCTGTGTATGGGAGTCCCTGACATGCCGCTCACGCAGGTGGTGCCTGAGGGAGCTTGTCAGAAATCTGCTAGAAGGGACATTTGTTCCGGCTGGGCTGGGCTGTGGGTGGGACCCGGGAGGGTCCTGGGGGCTCTTACCTGAGCGGTTGTTGGGAGACACGCGCACGGGGAGATGGAGGGCGGCGGGAAGAGGAGTAGGGTCTTGCCGGTCCCTCTCGATGGTGGATGATGAGGCTACAAAGTGGTATTGGGACCATCCATCCTGAAAAAGACAGCAGGTGTCTGCTAGCGGGAAGGAGAGAGCCGCCCTCACCTCCAAACACTTGTGAGTACCATGTGTGCAGCAGCTGGAAAAAAAATATCTCCAGTGTGTGCCTGGGAGGACGGACCCCAGGGCATTCTCATTTATACGCCACCTACCTTGGGCTCCTTCCAGCCCTGAAAGGCCAGTTTTCCTTCCCACACGGGGCCTCCACGGTCTCGATACATGCCTATTTGGGCTGGAAGCTTGAGTTATGGAACAGAGGAAGCTCAGAAGGACCCTAACATTCTGCTCTTAACTTACCTGCTCTGGATCTCAGCCTTCCATGAAGCATCCAGACGCCTTCCAAAAGTGCTCATGCTTTTTTTTGGTTTGTTTGGTTTTGTTTTAGGATCACACAAGCAGGGCTCAGGACTTACTCCTGGCTCTGTACTCAGGGATTATGCCTTGGGGATCAGGGGACCCTACGGGGTGCTAGAGATGGAATCCAGGTCAGCTGTGAGCAAGGCCCTTTCCTCTGCACTATGGCTCTGGTCAGCAGTTACTTCCTGATACAAAAAGCCACATGGCCATTCTCAGCAGCCATGGTGGCAAGCAGTTACCACATTTGACAGTGCAGAGCCTTTTGTAGGAATAATAAAAAATTTCATTTTGCAGTGCCAGGAATCAATTCTTGGTAAGTGCTGTGCTGCTGACCTCACCTTGACCATGGGTGCTTATACTTTAGTTGCCAGGGCTGGTGTCTGTAAGGTCACAGGGCTGGTGTCTGTGAGGTCACAGGGCTGGGTGTCTGTAAGGTCACACTGGGTGTCTGTGAGGTCACGGGGCTGGTGTCTGTAAGGTCACAGAGCTGGGTGTCTGTGAGGTCACAGGGCTTGGTGTCTGTAAGGTCACAGAGCTGGGTGTCTGTAAGGTCACACGGCTGGGTGTCTGTGAGGTCACGGGGCTGGGTGTACATAAGGTCACAGGGCTGGGTGTCTGTGAGGTCACAGGGCTGGGTGTCTGTGAGGTCACAGGGCTGGGTGTCTGTGAGGTCGCAGGGCTGGGTGTCTAAGGTCGCAGGGCTGGGCTGTCTGTGAGGTCACAGGGCTGGGTGTCTGTGAGGTCACAGGGCTGGGTGTCTGTAAGGTCACAGGGCTGGGTGTCTGTAAGGTCGCAGGGCTGGGTGTCTGTGAGGTCACAGGGCTGGGTGGCCGTAAGGTTGCAGGGCTGGGTGTCTGTGAGGTCGCAGGGCTGGGTGTCTGTGAGGTCACAGGGCTGGGTGTCTGTAAGGTCGCAGGGCTGGGTGTCTGTGAGGTCACAGGGCTGGGTGTCTGTAAGGTCGCAGGGCTGGGTGTCTGTAAGGGTCGCAGGGCGGTGTCTGTGAGGTCAAGGGCTGGGTGTCTGTGAGGTCACAGGGCTGGGTGTCTGTGAGGTCGCAGGGCTGGGTGTCTGTGAGGTCACAGGGCTGGGTGTCTGTGAGGTCACAGGGCTGGGTGTCTGTGAGGTCGCAGGGCTGGGTGGCCGTAAGGTTGCAGGGCTGGGTGTCTGTGAGGTTGCAGGGCTGGGTGTCTGTGAGGTCACAGGGGCTGGGAGTGTCTGTAAGGTCGCCCGGGCTGGGTGGAAGGGTGGAGTACAAGGGCCATTGGGCTAGTAAAGGGCTCAGCAGGCAACGAGAATTGAAGAAGGGAAATGGTGAAACTTTTGGCAGAGGTTTATTATTAAGGGAGCAGAGAGGGAGGGCTGGAAGAGGTGGGCCAAGAGATGGTTTAGTCTCTCATGTGGGAAAGGAGGAGAGGAAAGAAAGTCAGGAATGTGTGAGAGCAAGAGAAACGTCAGCGTTTAAGAAGGGGGAAGCAGTCAGAGACCGTGCAGCGGGCAGGGCACTTCCTTTGCAGGCAGCTGACCTGGGTTAATCCTCAGCACCCCTAAGGTCTCTTGAGCCATTCCAGGATTGATCCCTGAGCACAGAGCCGGGTACAAAGCCCGAGCACAGCTGAGTGTGCTTGTAAACAAAATAAAATAAAACACATAGATGGGGGAACCGCTGAGGTAACGAGAGAAGAGAAAAATGCAGCAGGAGCCTCCTGCAGGGAAGGAAGGAGTGTGACACAGTTGGGGTTGGTGTCGGGTGCCAGGACAAGATGTGAAGACGTGCGCCTTACTTCTAGAGGGTGGCACCTTGTTGCCCAAAGGCGTGTCGCCTCCACTACTCATGCAACTCGCCCATTCACTGAAAAACTTTTCAGAATCGATCCTTTCCTTTCTGGGGTACTGCTGTACTGACATCCTTAAAGTTTGATCAAAGGCAGGAAAAGCTTTGATTGCGCCTCGACCTACTATTTAGAAGATTTGCTTTGAGGTTCAAGAAGAGGCCCAGGAACTCCACACAGAGCCAAAAGCTTTTCAGCTCATCATTCCAGGTAAGCAAGGCCCCCGTCCCAGTTAGAATATTAGCAGGAGTTTGATAGTTCAGAGTCGAGACGGCGCTAGACATAGACTTGCTGAAACTTCCAAGAAGACCCGATGGTGACTCAGCAGTTTTTCGCTAGCTGCGCTCGGCAAGTCAAATTTCATCATGTTTAGATGACACCGGAGCGTGTAAGCACATGCACGTATTTACAGCTCTAGAAATAGCAGGACAGTGGATGTAAAAATAAAACTGCTTTATGAAGCTTCCTTCATAACTCAGAAGGGATGCACCAAAATGCTTCAAACCCTTCCTAAGACCCGGGATGAGGATGCAGGAGCATGGCCAGGGAGGTCATCTGCTTTGGGGATGGAGGTGCCTGAGGCTGAGGAAGGTTGTGCTCCAAACACTGGGGGAAACACTGGCTCAGGTGTCTCTGCACACGGCATGCAGCTTCACGCAAGAGGAAATGCACCAGCTCAGGCGTCTCTGCACACGGCCCGCAGCTTCACACAAGAGGAGATGCACCAGCTCAGGTGTCTCTCTGCACACAGCCCGCAGCTTCACGCAAGAGGAGATGCACCAGCTCGAGGCTCTCTGCACACAGCCCGCAGCTTCACGTAAGAGGAGCTGCACTAGTTCAGGTGTCTCTGCACACAACCCGCAGCTTCACGCAAGAGGAGATTCACTAGGTCAGGTGTGTTTGCACACAACCCACGCAGCTTCACACAAGAGGAGATGCACCGGCTCAGGCGTTTCTGCACACGGCCCGCAGCTTCACGCAAGAGGAAATGCACCAGCTCAGGCATCTCTGCACATGGCCTGCAGCTTCACGCAAGAGGAGATGCACCAGCTCAGGCGTCTCTGCAGCTTCACGCAAAAAGGACAAAGGAGGAGGGGGGAGAGGGAAACGCACAGAGCAAGAGGGTAGGGGGGGAGGCAGAGTAGATCCCCAGTAAAAAGCCCCATTACGCCTTTTTTTTCCACAGTCCTAGTGTGGAGTCTGGAGAAACATGCAGATGAGGAGATGAGCTTCCGGCCCGGCTCCAGCCCTGGCTTCCCTCTCACTCAAAAAGGTGCTGACAACACAATGAAGAACTTCAGTCGGTCACATCCATCCATGTCCCTGAAGGAACCCGAAACCTTGAATCCTGACAGTGTGTGTGTCCACTCAGATGCCAGACCTCATGCACAAGCCAATCTACACACCTGAGGGTAAGCTGAGGAATTCATTGGCTGATTGGCTGATGCTAAATCCTCCCATAGCCCTGCCTAAACATCTTTGTAGGAAACTTTCAGTTCCTCAATTAAAAAAATACATTTTGCTATCTAAAAAAATTAGGGAATGAGGATGGTCTTTGGGAAAGTTATTAACTCACAGTCTTTGGATTCAGGGGCCAGAGCAATAGTACAGTGGGGTAGGGCGCTTAGTCTTGCATGCGCTGACTATAGGGTCCTCCGAAAGCACCATCAGGAGTGATTCCTGAGTGAAGAGCCAGGAGTAATAGTCCCTGAATCCATAAAAACAGGTCCAGGCTTGCTATTTAAGTAGCTTCGCGATCAACGTAGTCACTTACATACTACCCACTGTCACTCACCAATGCTCAGAAATGGTCAACATAAATACATGCAGCTGGGGGTAGTGTTTTGTCTTTCAACATCACTTTTGCCTCACTGATCACTACTTTTTCTTTGAACTTTGTTTCCCTGCAGGTCGAAGGCTTCTTCCCCCTGAATTCTCCTCTCCTGGGTGCTTAAACATAATTCTGCTTCACCTCAGCCCTTCGGCTTCTTGGGGTTAGATAAAAGGTCCGAGGATAAAAAACGGAATGAAGAGCAGCCCAGTAATGAGGGAAGGACCGTTAATCCTTAAAAATGGTGATAAGGAGGATTTCACGGCTGTCCTCCATCAGAATGACCCAGCCTGTGCCCTTCAGCGCCAGGCCCGGCCGAGCTGTCAAAAATGTGATATGATATCTGCACCTCAAATTGGTTTTTATTTTTAACACATTAAACTTCAAACTGAGATTGTTAAATTGTTCCCAGCATCTAGAGATAGAAATCCAAAGGAGAAGAGTTCAAAGTCACTGAACTTTAAATTGCCGCGAGGAATCATCTGATTTCTTCACTTCTATTTTACTGTCCTCTCACTGGTTCAACCTTCCATGTTAAAGTTCCCATGTGTTTTTTTCAGGAAATGGACGATTCCCTGAGCCGCAACACCCCTGCATCGGGTGCCATCCAGGGGCTCTCAAGGCAATGCTCCTTCGCACAATCATTTGATTTCACAGGCTGTCCACAGTGTGGCCAGTCATTCAGTCCTGCTGCTCCTTCTCTTAAGGATTCTGAGACCCTGAAATTCTAAGTCTCTATTTCATTTGGGCAGTGACAGAACCCAGAGTTTTCCTGCATGCAAAGAGCACTTTGTCACTGAGCTACACCCCTGGTTTCAGCTGACTACCCTATCAACACCTCCAAGAAGACCATGTCACTGACAGAGCTCAGACCAACGGGCCAAGGGGATACCAGATTCGCAATGCACAAGCTCCAGGCTCTGACACTCGCAACTGCAGGACCACACCCCCTCGCGCATCTGCAGGTGTTAGATCTATGTGCCAGGAAGGAAGTAGATTTGGTGGTCTAGAGAGAGGAGGACCAGAAGGCGGATCCTTCTCACCTGATTACTGAACTACTGGTTGCACTTGAACTTCCTTTAAGCTGCAAATCACTTGATCACTTGAACCCCGTTATTCATCAATTTGCTCGAGCAGGTGCTAGTAACATTTCCATTGGACCCTGTCACGTGCCAATGTAGCCCAATGGCATCTGGTTGATTCAGGAATATGAAGAGCCTCAAACCGTTCCTTTAGGGTCTTGACAGGAAGTCTGACCATCTTGTAGATGGGCGGCCACGTGATCTTTTGACATCCCGTGGGGATCCAGTCGGTAACGGCTCTAGTCCAGCGGTCGTCTCCAAATCGCATTACATGTCCAGCCCATCTGATTTTCAATGCATTGGCAAACGAGACAGCATCCCTGATTCTGGAATAGCGATGGAGGTCAGAACTCTGGATTCCTTCTCTCACTTGAGTGAGGCGTGATATTCCAAGCATAGCTCTCTTCGATTCCTCTCTGGGAGACCCGAATAGCATTCTCATCCTGCTTTCGTAGGGCCCAGGTCTCTGAGGCGATGTTAATGCAGGGAGAACAGTGGAGTCAAAGAGATGTGCCCGGAGCCGGAGGTTCTTTGTCCTTTTAGCTATTTCTTCAATGACTTTGAAGGCATTCCATGCGGCTCTCTTCCTCCTGTGCAGCTCAGGGTTTTAGGTCGTTCATCATGGTGGGATTTCTCGACCTAGGTACACATAACTGCTGCATTCAGAGATGTTTGTTCCATTGAGAGTGAATGGGGCCTCTGGAACTATTTTATTTTTCATAAACATGGTTTTGCTTTAGATTCAGCTGTAGACCTATCTTTCCACATTCTCGGTCGAAGTCAGCCAGCATTTGTGCCGCTTGGCTAATGTTTGGTGTTATTAGAACGATGTCATCAGCGAAGCAGAGGTGGTGTAGTTGCCGACCATCTATCTTCACTCCCATTCCTTCCAATTCTAATTGTCGCATGATGTTCTTGAGAGTGGCACTGAAGAGTTTTGGTGAAATGGTATCACGCTGTCGAACCCTCTTTAGACATCAATGATCACTTCTTTGTAGAATGGTGAGATCCTGGTGGTGAATCCGTAATACAGCTCACAAAGGATCTTGATGTATTGGGTTTGAACACCCTGTTTGGCTAGGGCTTCGATGACTGCTTCAGTCTCCACAGAATCAAAGGCTTTCTGTAAATCAATGAACATGAGACAGAGCGGCATCTTGTACTCCCTATAAATCTCAATGAGCTTGGTTACTGTGTGGATATGGTCGATTGTGCTGAATCCTTTCCGAAGCATGCTTGCTTGCATGGTTGTCCCTTCATCTAGTGTTCTGGTAATCCTGTTCAGGATGACTCGTGTAAACAGCTTGTAGAAGACGGACAACAGGCAGATGGGGTGATAGTTGCCGATGTCGTGAATGTCTCCCTTCTTGAACAGTAGAACTGTCCTGCTGGTTTTCCATTGGGAGGGCACCTGCATTCAGACAGGTAGCGTGTGAAGAGCCAAGTTACTGTATTGATGAATACCGACGGCTGATTCTTCAGGTGTTCGGGTCTGACTTTTGTCTGGGCCTGGTGCTGTTCCCTTCTTTACTGATGAGATGGCATGTCAGGATTTCAGAAGGGAGAACGTTGGGAATGACATATCCATCCTGTGGAATTTGGTATGTGGGCAGGTGGATGTGGCTATCAAAGAGATTTGAGTAGAAGTCCTGGATAATCTTCTCCATTGCCTTTCTGGATGATGTGATAGATCCATCAGGCATCAGAAGGCAGTCATCTTGGTCTTATAGTTGGCGAAGGACAGGCAGGCAGTGCGAATGCTTTTCCTGGCCTCTGCTGCATCTTCCAGTATTTCTGCTCTTCTGTCTTTGAGGTCTTCTTTCATTTGCTTCTCTGCACCGTTTAGCAAGCTTGGACATTAGCTTTGGTCTCCTGAGGCTCGCGCCTTGCCACGTTGGTGAATGAGCTCAAGAGTTTCTGAAGACAAGCGTCCTTTTGTGTCTTTCTCTCTCTCGGCATTCTTCGCACACTCATGGAGGTGCTGAACCAGTCGGTTGTATTCTTCATCGATATCTTCAATGATGGTATCTTCCCATGTTGCTGCAATGGTGCCAAAGAGTTCCCAGTTGGTGGTCATTCTGGGAGTTCTCTTCTTAAACTTTGCAGCCTTTTCTCCCTGTTGCAGGAAGTATAATTTTGCACGAAGGAGATGGTAGTCCGATTCTGTTTGGAATTTGGGGACGACAGCAACATTGGTCAGACAAAACCGTCGATTGAAGATGATGTGGTCAATTTCATTGTGGAACTGTCTTCCAGGAGATTCCCATGTCCAGCGTTTCGCTTCAGCCTTCTGGAACTGTGGAGTTCCCATGAATGGTCTTGGTGGACATGATGAACTCAGATATCTCTCATCCTGTTCATTCCATTCTAGGCCATGTGTCCCGATGTGGAGTTCTTCAGACGATCTTCTTGGTCCTATCTTGGCATTAAAATCACTGACTATGATCTTGTAGAAGGTGTGATCTTTTTTATAGAACTCCTCCAATTCCATGTAGAATTTCCTCAATTTCATCTTCTTTGTATGTGGATGTTGGTGCGTAGGCAATGAAGATAGAAATTGCTGGCAGTGGGCCACATCTCTTCAAGTGTAATTGTCCCAGCCAGTTTGTTAGGCATTCAAATGAATCAATGTTGATGGCCATGTTCGTGTTGACAAGGACACCAACGCCACCGATGCCTCTTTATGGGCCGCATGTTCCAAGGAACAATTCTTCTCAGTGTCAAATACAGCATGATGCAACTGACGCCTCGCCTAAGTCAGACCAATGATGTCGTACTTCTGATCTTTTGCACTTGCAGCATCAGATCCTCAATATATGCTTCTGATGCCAGCGCATGCATTGAAAGTACAGACAGTCATTTTAGTCCTTCTTTGTTTCGGCAGCTTAGGATGGCTGTGAAATTTTATCAGGCACTGCTTGCCCGCCTTTCTTACTGCTGCGTATTAAAGGGCTCTTTCGGGTCAGGAAAATAAACATTTCTGTTACTGGTTTTGGCATATCAAACACGCATCGGACAGCTTGCCAGGCTCTGCTGTGGCGGGCACTATATTCTCATTACTTTGTGGGGCTCTCTGTGATAAAGCTGCAAATAAGGTAATGGAAAATGCACAGCCTAACTACTGCCCCGCACACGTCCTCGCAGTGACAGTATCTACCCTCCACATGCTCAGAGTGGTGGAAACCTCATCATGAATAGCTCTGTAATGGTCTAGCTCATGGGGATTCAATAAAATAAATAAATAAAAATGACCCTGGGGCTCCTCCATCTGACATTTATTATTTGCTTTTTTGTTGTTGTTGTTTTGCTTTTTGGGTCACACCCGGCGACGCTCAGGGGGTTACTCCTGGCTCTGTACTCAGGAATCACTCCTGGCAGTGCTTGGGGGGACCATATAGGATGCCGGGATCGAACCCAGGCTGGCACAGGCTGGCTGCGTGCAAGGCAAACTCCCTACCCGCTGGGCTATCGCTCGGCCCCTATTATTTGCTTTGAGACGATTTCTTCACAGGCAGAAAGAAAGTCCTGAGTTCCAAGCGGAAAATCCAGGTTTTTCTCCCCAATGCTTTTGTTTGGGACCACATTGAGTGGTGCCTGGGGGTCTTGAAGGGACTGGGGGGCTCACACCTGGGATGAAGTCTGCAAGGCTCATGCTCCAGCCCTCTGAGCCCTGTCGCAGCCTCCAAACTAAGACACTCTGCTTTAGCTGTCAGGGTTGCAGCCTCAAAGATGCTACCTTCTGTTTGCTAAGTGCCTTCAAAAGTGTGGCGAAAATCTACACACTCAGCAAGCCCGGCTCCCCCACAGCTGTAGGCCTGAAGCAGGAAGTCACGGTTGTATTCGCCAGCAAGACCTTCGCCTCCAGAACCTGTTCACACAGTCACGGGCAAAGCATCACAGGTGGCCCCTTGGCAAGGCATTGCTCACTCGTGACAGGCTCAAAATCGGGCCTGCTCTCGGCCTTTCTGGGTGGGGCGCACTATGAAAGGGATGGTGTGAGGTGGAAGGAAAGATTCTGAATGATGGTCTCCGCCCCCCACCTCAAAGGGTGGAATCAGGGCGAGCGGAGGAGGCAGACAGTCCCCGGGCTGCGGCTCAGACCAATTCCCTGTTAGGGAACTTCGGCTCCTCCGGGCTGCAACCAAATGAGCTTCCGCCCACTTTCAAGGTAAACTGTTTGTTAAAGATTCATTAAAACAAATTCCATCAACTGTTCCAAAAGCTATCAGAGCTAAATATTTAAACTAAATCTTAAGGGCCAATGGGAGTCTTTGCCGTTTAGTGCAGAAATAAACACCACCTGACCCAGCGCTTGCCTTCATTAGTTTGTTTCAGCTTCGGTGCATCTAATGAAATTTTACTAAAGCGGATTTGGGTACTTAAAGGTACAGTATAGATAGACACGAGGTTCTTCGCAGACCATCAGCCAGAAAGCAAAGACTGAGGACAGCCATGCCAGGAATTTAATTTAGGCCTGTGGTCTAGCTCTAAAGAACCAAGAAGCATCACCGAGTGCTGTGGCGAGGTGGTCGGGTGTTTTGAGATGAGGCGGACGAGAGCACAGGGATGTGGAGAAACGCAGAAAGGCTGCCTGGAAAATGGCAGCGCAGCCACATCCGCTTTCTCGTGGCTTCACTGCCCGCCCCGAAATAAAGGGACCCGCAGAAATCTCGAACAATGTCAGCTGGGGCCCCTTAGCGCCACTAAGTTAAGTTTGGGGCGGAAGAGCACAGTCCTGTGTCTAGGCTCAGGGGCGGTTCTCGGTGCTGCGGCCACCCAGCACTGGTTTCCTATGAGCACCCTCATCAGGCGGCAAGTTCAAAAGCTCACTGTGCATTCCTGGGGACCTGCTGGTCCATCCTAATTAATGTGCTACCACCGTGGATGGAACGCGGAGCCGTAAAACATGTGGCTTCATTGTACATTTACGGCATAAATAATGCCATGTGCCTAGTGCCAGGCCGGGCCAGGGCCCAGTAAGGAGGAAAGGGAGGCGGGCTTGGGGTAGGAGGCAGGCACCTAACAAGAGCCCAGCAGAGTTTTATTAGCACCATAAAGAGACAGCACCAGGAAGCAGGAGGGGCTGAGAAGCTTGGAAATAGCTCAGAGTTGTCTGTCGTTTTGCCGCAAGGGAGCGGCAGCGGCAAGACGAGAAGGCAAGAGCCCGACATGATGGTGAGGGGATGATGCCAGGCTCATGCGAGCGGAGGTGCAGACGTGGCGACACTCTCATGTCTGCTAGAGGATGGAGGAAAATGGTGTGGCCAGAACAAGTGAGAGAAGGGGTGTGTGTGTGTGTGTGTGTGTGTGTGTGTGTGTGTGTGTGTGTGTGTGTGGTGTGGGGTGAGCTGAGAAAGAGGGCTGAGTAGATTCCACACACCCAGTCAGGCAGCAGGATGGGGGCAAAGGTGATAGAGGCCATGAGGGGCCCTGGATGGACTGGGAGGTTGTTGAGGAGCCAGAATCAGTGGGGTTCGGTGTTGAGTACAGGGGAGGCCAGGGAGGATACAGTGGATGCTCTCATGTCCAGATGTGGGCAAAGAGTCAGGCGTTCGGGAAGCACAACGGTGAAGGAAGAATAGGGGAAGGCGTAGGAGGGAGAGAGAGATCTGGAGAGGTGGGCGAGGGGTGCGGAAGCCAGGAGCGTTCGCGAGCAACTTTATTCAAGGAGAGAGATGGAGATTGGGTAAGGGAGATGGGAGCTGCTGCCCTAGCTCTCTGGGCCAAGCTTTTCTTTTTGGGTTAACTGGTCATAGCTGATCAACACTCGTACATGACTACATGTCCGTGATAAGCCATGATAATGGGACAAGACTTTCCCTCTGGCCTCTCTTTGGCCAACTTCCCAAGGCAGGGAGGGAGATGGCCCATAGCTCCACGTTCTCCACAGGCTGCAGCGCTGGAGCAGGGGATACCACAGGATTAGCACAGGGGCCATGGATTACATCGCTTAGGATTCATGTCCACCAGCAGGCAGCAGATGCTGTGGTGGCCTCGTGGACATGGCCATTGCCAGTGTCCCATGGGGTGAGCAGGGGGTATAGACCAGGGCAGAGCAGAGAATGTCTTGAAGTGAGGGAGAGGCAGGGGAGAAGAAACCACGCGGGGTCCTGCCCAGCTCCTCAGAGCTGTCGTCTCAGTGTGCCACCCGGCTGCAGGACCCCCAGAGGGACGTGGTGGCAGGTCACTGCGGCAGAGAGAGCCTCAGCCTTTCCCTTTCTTCGGCCCCTTCAGCTCAGGGTTTTATTTCTTTTTGGGTCACACCTGGTGATGCTCAAGGGTTTTCCCTGACTCTGGGCTCAGGGAATTATTCCCTGGCGGTGCTCAGGGGACCAGGCGGGATGCCAGGGATCAAACAGGGTCAGCTACGTGCAAGGCCAGCACGCTCCCACTGTACTATCGCTCTGGCCCCTCAGGGCTTTTGGTTGCCAGGGATGGAGGCGAGGAAGGGCAGAGCCCAGTGCAGGAGAGCTGGCAGGGAGGAAGCCCAGCATCTGGTCAGCTTCTCCCAGCACAGCCCCAGCAGCCCAGGGGGCCCCGTGCCAGCAGCAGCGATAATTCAGTCCCTCTCATTGAGCAGCTGCCATGGGCATCGATTTCCACTTTTGCACAATTGATTTTTGCTTCAGGTCCCATTTGGGCCTTAGTTTTTGACAGATCATCTATGACGAGTGTGCGGGTACTCCTCAGAGAGGCCGCGGGGCCTCGGGAAAAGAAGCCGGGAGGTCCCACAGCACAGAGGAGCCACATCCCAGGGTGAACTTAAATGCTCTAATTTGACATCCGGGGGGGTTTAGACGAGAAAGAACCGGAGGAGTTGCTGCAGTGCGCACAGGAGGGTGGAGTGAAATGGGTAGTTTTCAGAGCCTGACCCACGAGCCCTGAGGGCGCTGCAGTGAGGACTGCAAGAAAAATTTTCTGGCCTGCAGACAGAAGCATCCACTCCCGCCAGCCACTGCTTGGCTCAGAGGAGGGCTCTGCATTCACTAGGTGACACCTAGCGAGGCTGCTGACGACTCTCCTCCCTGGCCAGGCTCAGATACTGGCAGAGTTGAAGCTGATTAATGCCCAGAATTGCCAACTTGAGGAGTTGAGGCACTTGCCTTGCAGGTGGCAGACACTGGTTCAATCCCTAGTACCACAGGGTCCCCAAACACTGCAGGAGTGACTCAAACACAGAGCCAGTAGTTCCTGAGCACCATCGGATGTGAGCCAAACTCTGCAACCCCCAAAATTCCGTAAAGAACAGCAACGTGGTGCCATGCAAATGCAACTCTGTCCCGTGCCGCTCTTGCTGCAAAGCTTAAAGGTGAGAATTTAGATTTTTTTTTGTCTTTGGATCACACCTGGCAATTCTCAGGGGTGACTTCCGGCTCTGCACTCAGGAATTACTGTGCTCAGAAGACCAAATGTGATTCAGGGGATCGAACCCAGGTCTGCCACCTGTGAAGCCTTACCCACTGTGGTATCGCTCCAGCCCAGAATTGAGATTTTCGGCCCTATGGTCTTTTGTCTTGATGCTCTTTGAAAATCTCTGTCTAGTTCTTGTTAGATATCAGCAGGGTGTTTCCACGTGCCCCAGAAGAAGGTGATAAAATGAAGCCCTGGAACCCACCACTTCCGGGGCCCAGGGCGGACTCTAGGCAGAGTGGGGCTGGCCACAGGGGAGACATGAGGCTGTGTCCACCCTCAAAGCCTGGAGCAGCAGCAGGCCGGCTCGGCCACCCCATTCATAATGACTTATTGATTTCTTGTCTTCTGCATGTTAAGGTGGGAAGAGCCAATAACTGAGGACACGAGCAGTAAGAGAGGTGAGCCCCAGGGAACCGGCCATGAAGGGCCATGGACGCTCATTATTCACGTGCTGAACAGGGCCTGCAGCCAGCGCCCCAATGGCCGAGAGAGGAAGGAAGGACGTTTGAACAGTTTTGTAGTGGTCTATCTCACTGTGATATAATAAAATTATGGATGGGGCTGATGGCGAGATGTCTCAGGTCTCTAGAGAGGATGGGAGGGTTTTTGATGCAAGCATTGAGAGAGTTACCAAACTAGGAGACACAACACAGAAGGAAGGTGCCATGGAACTCTAGGGCCCCGGCTCCCAGCAGTCCCAGATCCAAGAACTGCCTTATGGTCTTCACTTGCTGGATACTCTGGGTTAGCTATGGCAGCTCACCACGTGCAGATCACTGCACCCAAATATCTGAGCCCATCTCGGAGCTCCGAGCTGGTGGGTGGAGAAGAAACTTGCTGCCCAAGGTCGTGACTGCACTGACAGAGCCGCGTAGGGCACCTGCGCTGTCTTTCGCGAGGGCTGAGTGGAGGCCAAGGCTTTTGTACACTGGCGAAGAGTATGAAGCGTCTCTCAGACACTAATTTGCTTTCTGCTTCACTAGCATTTGAGCGTCCAGCATGGAGGGAAGTGTCAGCTCATGTTTCTGCTTTTATACAGCCTTGGAGGAACCTATTACTAGGGAAGCAACATCCCCAAACAGAAGCCGGCAAACGTGCATGTTTGTGGGAAAAGTGACGGCAGCAGTGGAAGGCCAGAGACGCAGGTCTCAGAGCAGTGCAGGCTCACTGTGGAGGCAGGATGGCGCTAGCCCATGGAAGGCCATCGTGGGGAGGAGACTGACCTTCCACGGAACCAGCAAGGACACAAGGGACAGGTAAAGAGGGTTTTGTTATTTTTGACTCCTGGCCCGAAGCCTTTTCTAAAGGTTTTACTAAAAAGGAGTAAAAACCTCCTTTTACTAAAAGGAGGCCCAATGACCTCCTTTTAGTAAAATAATGATTTCCTGAGCAGAGTACATGGCTACTCTCCCTCCCCCGCCCCAACGCATGCCTGAGACCTTTGACCAGGGATGAGAATACGAGTCTGTCTGCCCACTCTTCCTCACATCACTTCCTCTCACTCACCTCTTGTGAGTGGGCGTGGGCAGGAGAGGAGCGTGCGTGAGGTATCTGCCCGGGCCCATAATAGCACCCTTACACAGAGAGAAGCAACAAGATGGGTCCCGGACCACTTGCTGCCAGGCACAGCTCCGCAGAATGGAAAGAGATATTTGCCTCTGGGATTTGTGCCAATCATCATTTTTGATTTTCTCTGAGGGGCTCAGCCTATGTTCTGATCAATGTAAGCATTTCTTCGAGCTGCTGTACAGATGCAGGCATTATAGAAGGATTTATTTGCATGCAATTATTGTTAGACTTTTATACGCCTACGTGCCATCCACCAAATTTCTCTGTCTTCTAAAACCAGTTTTCTGAACAATTCCCCACCATGGTCAAATCTCTTGTTTTTGGTCCCAGAATCCAAACAGCCAAGAGAGTTCATTTCCTGTTTCTCCTTGATCCCTCCATCAGTCTGCTCCTAAGGTTGCTTCTCTTTTCTTTTGAAGAACATCCTCAGCTATGTTGTGGGTGATGAAGTATTTCAGACTTCCGTTTGCGCTTATCTAAACTGCAAGCCTGGTGGACAATAAACTGATCCATTACTGAGCCCTCACGTATGAACATTCCACTGCAATGGCTTGTTTTCCCTCGGGGAGAAAGCAGATATTTCTCTCCTCACTGGACCTGAACTTTCAGATGAGACAAAAGACGTTTCAGCTCATAATGCAACAGGAATCAAATATGGTTTTGTACTGGTCAACACGCCCCAAGAAAAGAACATTCTGATTCAGTAAGCATGTTTTTCTCCAAGCAAAATAAAGCTGTTGAGTGGAGGAAAGATTCTGCCCTCTGTGCCTGGAACTTCAGAGAGAAACTAATGACAGATGGTCTCATAGTCAGTCCCAAGAGGTGCCATTAAAATTTTTTTTCTATTTATTACACCACCTTTAGACATACAGTTACAAGATGCCCATGCTTGCGTTTGGTTCTACAGTGTTCCAACACCCATCCCTCCACCCGCACATCTCCCATTACCAATGTCCCCACCCTCCCTCCCCTTCCCCAGCCCGCCTCCATGGTGGGTTCTGTGTCTCCTTTCTCTCCTTTTCTCTCCCCCTCCTGCCTACCTTTTCTACACATCTCGGAATGTAATATATTCTAGGACATGATTGGTTCCACTAGTTTGATGGATTGCGCTCTGGACAGTGAAAACGGTGGCTATTGTGGTGGGTCAGTTTCATCCGGCTGCTTCGGGGCACCCCAGAGGTGATGGGCCAACACCCAAAACCCACCAGTCCTCTTGGGAGCCTCATGGTCAGCTGGGCTAGGGAGAGCTGACTGTCAGCTCTCCCATTGCGTCTGAGGCTCTGCATGCTATGGCTGGTCGACCCGGGCAGTTCCTGGGTGGGGTCACCAGGCTCGGAACAAGATAGAGAGGGGGGAAGGGATGGCCCCCAGCTCCATCTGATGAATGCTCGGTGACTTCCACTTCTGGGAGCTGAAGAGGTGCCATTTTTATTTCCTTATTTCTGTTCATGTTTTCCCTTTCATCTGGGATGCCCTGACTTATTAATTCCTGCAAGTACTGTAAATTCTTTAAGAATTTGCACTATAGTTTTCTACTCTTAATTCATGAGCAAAATGAATTCTTTGCAGATCAAAGTTCAAAAATGAATAAAGCCAAGAGCTGTTCCGTATCACATTCTGACCTGAACTAGCTATTCTCCTCTCTAAGATATTCTTCATTTTTAGTTAATAACAGGTGTTTAATAGACGTTAAGTATGAAAATGAAAAGAGATGGATTAGATTTATTGATGGCAAGTAAATTATTAATGAAGAACAATATAAAAATCAAAATACTAAGGTTTTCTCACAAAAGGTCTTTCATGAAGGAGAAACTTAAAGTCCTCACTCAATTTCACAGGTGCATAATTACCAAGTTATTAAGAACAGATCTTTCTCCATTCTGTAAACCATGGGTCAACCACGCTCCCCAATGGCTCCTCCAGCCCATCCTTCTCGTTTCTCCTCTCTTGAAATACATCTGCAGTGATCTTTAGCTCGGGAGTCTGAGCTCCATTCAATTCCTGTCAACACCTTTGTTTTTGTCATAGAAATAGAAAATGATAACTGTTCTTGAAATCTACTACCAGCACAGAAACAACAGCAAAACTCGGATGGAAACTCACACCCCTGTTCAACAAGTAACTTGCAGAGCCTCCGAAGGCAGTTTCCCTGTGACACGCCCAGGTCGAGAACGTGGAGCAGAGCAAAGGCACGCCAGCATGGGCGACACTTGGGGGTGTCTACTTGGGGTGTTTCTCGGTCCACCAACCACCCACTTGGAACAATCGTTGCACTAACAGTGTGTGCTCTTCGGCCTGGCAGCCTGTTCAGCAGAAGGTCCCCTATTTGGGGAGAGAACTAGGCCAAGCCGAAGCTCAGTGTGGATACTGGAATGTGACTTTTCAGCCAAGCCAGAGAGAAAGCTACAGCCGTTTAGGCGACGGGCTCCCCAGGCAAGCAGGATACTCAGGAAAGGAAAGCCGTCGTCCAGGACATTTCTCCAACGTTGGATTCTGCATCCTCTGGTTGACCTCAAATGCCTTTTGCAGACTCGGACCATTTCTAAGGAGCCGAGGAGCTACCTATGAAGTGAGTTTTATCTACTTAAAGCCACAGATGCTTCTGGGAAGAAAAAGGGCCTTGGGAAAGTGAAATTTAGATTCTCCCTCGGTAGAATTAAATAGGAAATATAATTAATGAGATTACTATGATTTATTATAACAGTCATAATATACAATCTATTATAATAAATCATTATAATTTATTAATTATATTCATAGGATTAAATATTGCTTTCCCCCACTGTTAAGGAAAACACTTTCCTTCAGGCAAGAGGGTGACACTCCGTGGGAGTGGGAGGTGTGCTGGACACTGTCTGTGGCTCCCTCCCCAGAGGGCAGGGGCTTCACCGTGGGCCAGGAAGGTGGAAGCCTGGGTCCCTCCCTATCAGGTTTTCTGACTCTTGCAGGACACCGTACCTGCTGTGCCTTCCCTTTCTTCTACAGGTCCACGATGCTCTCTGTGCCTGTGTGCTAGCTCCCATCTACCGAGGGTCCCTTAGGAAAACTGCCCATACCGGCTGGTGTGTCGGAGCACACAACTCACAGTTTCTAGAGGTGCTGGCAGCTTTCCCTCTCTCTAAAAAGCAACGTTACATACAGGCCCTGGTTTCTCAGTCTTGGGGGCTGACATGGGGAACAAAATTTCCGGATGTGGCATTTTTCTCTTTAGAGTCCTATTGTGAAACTCTCATGGGTGAAGAAGCCTTTGAGAAGCAGGATACGAATGTCTGCCGTGGAGCACGCCAGGGGACAGATGGGCAGCCTCACCCGCCTTTCTGCCTCGTCTTCACAACTCCCTGCTGCCCCTGGGGTGGTTTCGTTCGATTTTTTGCACTCTCAGTTCATTATATTTCTGTCTAGTGCACAATACAGAGATGGAGGGAAATCTGTTTATCCCCCTCTGTAAGATGTGTTCAGTGGGGGACTGTACAGCCCAGACCTCCAGGCACTGAGCAGACAGAAAGGCTCACCAGTGACCCCCTTTTTTGTAGTTTCTGCATCAGTTCTCTTGCTTTGTGATTCAGGAATTGGGCAACCACCCTCCACATCTAAGATGTGTCTTCTTATGGCCAGCCCCCGCGCTCACGCCAACCTTACCTTTTTGTAGAGACTCCTCAGATCTCGGTACTGCCACATGCTGTTGAGGACCTGAGATGCAGCCTTGACCACTTTGGGAGAGTGTCTGGGGGAAAGAAGACAGACAAGCAGGTGGTGAGCAGGCTCCCAAGTGATGTCCCGGGAGCAAACGGGGACGAAGAGACATGTTGGTGGTTCTGTTTGGTCCCCGACACCCAGGAAAGGGGCGCCGGTGCTGGCTTAACCCCCTCTCACCGCATTCTCACCAGTACACTCGAGGGAGGGAAACAGTCCAGCTGAGAAGGTGCAGGCAGGAGGCCGCTGCACTTGGGGCACAGAGGGGGGGCAGGAGGGCAGCATGCAGGTGGGGGGGTGGAGGCTGGGCTGGAAGGGCTGAGTGGTGCAGGCCCTGTGAGAAGAACAAAGATGTCCCGCACATGAGCACGAACACACACTGTGGAGGTTCCATGGGCCCAGTGAGTCTGAGGAGCTGGACACAGCTCTTGGCTAACTGAAGTCTGCCTCTATACCCCAGTCACACCCCCTTCATGGGCTCTGATCATCAGGGGCTCTCACGCCCTACAGGACTCAGGTCCATACGCTGATTTCTGGAGCAGAACCAGCGAGCATCTCCAAACAGACCCAAACTGATCACTCCACACTGATTTCATTCCATTACCTCCTCGAAGTCCCCTTGAGTAGGGTGAGGGTGAGTAGGAATTCACCTCAGAGTCTCCGTCCACAGCAGCAGGTGGCTGCTGCCCGTCCCAGGCCCTGGCTTAAGGCTGGCACACTTCTAGAAGGGACCCAGTTATAAACGCGGTCATCTTTAGGGCCAGGTGCTCTTGGCCAGGATGCTCTCCCCTCACGCAGAAGCTGCGAGGCGCTATAAGCCCTACATGGTACACACAGATGGATGTGGTCGGATCTCAGGAGATGTGACCGACCAGAGCAGGGTTGCTGCTTGCCCCTGGGGACCCTGGCAACCTGGTAGGAAATAATAGGTGGGGCAGATGCTGACGGCATCGTACCCCTGGTGGTGTGTGTGGGGTCATCGGTTCCCTAAGAAAATATCTGCACTGGAATTAAACTTTGATAAAGAAAGGGAAAAGACAGTTGGGTAGGTTCAGGCTGGGGTGGGATTTGAGAACTGGTGGTAACAGTGGCTGTGAGCACATGCATTTCGTGATGTATTTATGGAATCTAATGCATGGGATATTCAGTCTCTCTTGTTTTCCTGGGATTTACAAGATAGACCAACCAAGTTTAAGGTTTCTTCGTCCAACTATTCAAAGTAACAGTCATGGCCACTCTGCTGCTAGTCCTACTGAAATGGTGCCCAACTGAGATGTGTTTGAAAATCTGGGTTTAGGCCACACCTGGCAGCACCCGGAGGCTGCTTCTGGCTTTGGGCTTTGAGGGGTGGGGTCACTCCTGGCAGTGCGTGGAGAACCTATGTGATGCCGGGTTTAAGCCCCAACCCTCACAAGCAAAGCCTGGACTTGGCCCACTGTGCTCTTTCCCAGCTCTGCACTGAACAAACTAAAAGGAAAAAAATGAAGAATTCTTACAGCTTTCAAAATTTCCCTATAAAAGATGAACTCTACTTAAGTAATATGCTTATTTTCCTTTGGATACTATTAGGCAAACAGTTGGTGAATGATATCACAGTGTGAACTGCTGTCATGCTTTCTACTCCTAAACCCCTTTCACTTACACAGAAGTTTAGATTTTTCATGGATACAGATACACCGACATTTTATTCTTTTCTCTTCTATGCTAAGCAAAGAAGAAAATGTCTTTCCGGATTTTACGCTTGTTGACTAGATGGATCTCCATTGCCAGAGTCCAGGAACTTCAGAGAAATGTCTATTAATATTCAGGTGGTGACAATGTAGCAGACATAGATTTAGTATGCAAAAATCCCTCTGACAGTGTAATTTTTTTTTTGTTTTTACTTCTTGTTTTGCCCATGAAAGAGACTGTGAATGTGTAATGAATAACAGGCTTTAACCTCTCAATTAAAATGCCAATACATCACGGTCTTGTAATAAGGCATGAAGGTCTTTTTATTTTGATTTATTCAGTAGACTTTAATTTTAATCTACTCAGTAGACAGATGCCATAGCAACTGGTACTTGAGAACCTGTAACTATTGACCGAAGGGGACTTAGAACAGAAGCTTCTAGTGCGACAAGTGATTATAGCCTTAGCCACCACACAGAGTCCTCCTGACAAGCAACAGTCGAGGCTGTTAATGGCTTTCCTGTCTGATGACAAACTACAGTGACACATTCACCGCTATTTCTGACATAACTGTAAAAATTGGAAAAAATAAGTATACTGCTGAAACAGATGGAGGGGACACAATGTCCATAACTGATGTTTAGAATAACATGGAAGGAATACTGTAAGGTATTATGACTCCAGAAAGGCAAGTGTAAGTCTCCTGGAGGGCTCATTAATGACTCCATTTCTCATCTCCTTCCACAGACTGGTCAGATCAGGGCTGGCTGAAGATTTCAGTTGGCGTAAGTAAACGTGGGTGTCTAACATGACTCTCCCAAAGACCCCAAAACATTACTCCCAAAGGTCGCTTAACCAAGACCGTGCATTTTAACAGGTTGTGCGTAACAACTTACTTCCCTGATTCTGTGATAGGATGGTCTATTTCAGTTAGTGTGTATTGTGTGATAGGATGATCTATTTCAGTTCGTGTATATTCAGAAACAAAATGTGAAAAACATAAAATGGAGACTCATCACTAGGTTTATTTTCCCATCTGTTTTTATCATAGCACTTAATATTTCATTTACCTACTTACTATTTATTTTGGTTTGGGGACCACACTTAGTGCCACTGATGGGTCGCCTCCTGGTGGCACTTGGGAGACCATATATGTGGGGGAATGGGACCGGGTTGGACACTTTGAAGACAAATGCTCACTGTATTCTCTCTCTGCACCCCCATTTCATATTTTAAAATCGGGTTTGAAATAAATGCATTCCTGTAAATTTTTTTTGGTGGGGTCAGGGTTTACTTCTGCACTCAGGGATCGTTCTTGGCAAGCTTGGGGGACCACATGAGGTACTGGAGATTGAACCTGGGTTGGCTTCATGTAAAGCAAGTGACCTATCTGCTGTACTATCACACTTACACTGTCCTCTGTACATAATTTAAAAAACAAGTTAGGGATTTGTAAATATTTTGCAAATTTGTTGCTATTGCTGCTTTGGGGCCACACCGCGTTGTGCTAGGGACTTACTCCTGACTTAGTACTCGGGGTTCACTCCTGGTGGGACCTGGAGGACCACTGTGATGCCTGAGATCAAACCAGTGTCGGCTGCAGGCAAGGCAGCTCTAACTCCTGTCTGATCTCCCTCGCCCTGAATTTTATGAACTTTCTTGAGCCAAGTTATGTTTCTCCCCCATTCTGATGAATGCATCATCAGAATCCCAAGGGTTCTGTTTCTAATAAAGAAGTTTTGTTCTACTGAAACATGTCTAGAAGGCTGTGGGAACCTTGATGCTGACTGTCATGGCTGAACTGAGAGAGAAAGGCTGAGACTGTGGCAGACATGAGGTTGTTTCTCCTGGGCTGATTCTTTATTAAGAGCAGAGAGAAGCAAGAACCAAACTGAGATGTAGATGAGAAATGAGGGCTTTCTGCAGCGACCGAAGCCTGGTTTCTCTCCCTAATTTGTCAGTATGTGGACAAGAGACAAAGTCTATGAAATACTGGATGAGCAAGAGAACTGGGCTGAAGCTTGACTCATCCCAGCCCATGTTTCGTACTACCCTGTAATCCCTGGAAGTCAGTTTTAATAGGAAGGGTAAGGATGAAGTCACTGAGTGCTTTTATAGAAATCTTTAGTCAAATTGAAGAACATTTCTGAGATTACGTGAGAGGACAGAAACTTAACATGAATAAGACTCAAGACTGGTTCAGATTTAATAGGACCATTTTCTGGACATATATTATTTCTTTTATTAAAATTAATTGGTATTTTGTGGTTAAAATGCTACTCATAATAGTTTCTCAAGCCCACAAATCAGGCGCCACAATCATCACCAGTTAGATCTTTTCTGTCTGAGCTCCTCAGTATCCATGGGTTTATCGTCCATTGATGACTTTCTCAAGCGACTTTTTTATTCTGCTTTGCCAAATATGTTTTTTTGATCACAGGACAAATAAAAGTGTTTTGATGAAAGCATCTTTTCTATAGCCAGACCCTTTTGTGGTGTTTACCATGGAAGAGATGTCCATGGTTGGAAGGAAGGAATACTGGCCAACCCAACCCCAATTACTGGCCAACCCAGCCACAAACACTGGCCAACCCAGTCCCAAGGCTTGTTAGTCTTACATTTCAAAAAAAATCCAGATTCTTTGAATGTCCATGAGTAAAAGCAAATATGAGGTGTTCTTTGGGGCCTTAATGTTTTTTGTGTTTCCTTTAAAACCTACTTTATTAAGCTTTTCATGCTAAAACAGGTGAGCATTTCATGAGAAATTCCAAAGGCTTACAAACTCTATAGGAGGAGAAAAATACTTGGTTCTCTGCCTCTGAGGAACGAAAGTTCACTGTAAGTAAAATATCATCAGATACAATTCAGACTCCCCACACTGATTGCTGAAGTCCCTGGAAGCTTTGTTTCATGGAGAAAAATATTCAAATCCCACCACCCAATTGGTGATTGAGCCTTCACGGGGGTCTTGATGCTTAAATGGAAGCTCCAAAGTTTCTTTAGAAAACAATGGTACAATCCCACATTAAACAAAATAATAAAAGAGCTGTAGAAAGTTTCCAAGTGCATTCCTCTGTCCCGAAGAACAAAAAGAAAACTTGGCTAGACTTTCCATGAGAAGGAACAGGGTGGCAGGGAGGAGCACGCAGAAGTGGACCCTGAAAACAAAGGTTTACCCTTGCAGTCAGATTTGATTACAGCAAGGTCTTTCTGCGAGAGGAAATTTAATTAAGGTTGGTGGGTGTTTTGGTGTGACTGACGGCTTGCCTGGCTAGGGAAGAGAGCATTTGGTTGTGTGTAGCCAGATACCAGAGAATTTTCAGTTAAAATGAAGTTTTTCCTCCTTGAGTAGTGTCCTGCTGACTGTGCCTTAGGGCCAGTCTTCCCTTTGTGTGCTTCTTTCTTCCTGGCCACCTTCCCGGTTGCCTGGGATTCTCCCTTTCTACAGGGAATAGGCATTGGGAGTTCCTTCCCTCTTTATTTAGGGATGTGGAGGTCTAGGGATGAGGGGAATAACTCACCCACATCCACAACTCGATGGGAGGGTGCCGGATCATCACCGAGTTTCTGACTCCATCACCTTCTCCCCACCTCCTGACACACGCTCTGCAGAGCAGGCACCTCCCAGATCACAATGGACCAACTGGACAGTGTCTAGCCCTCACTTATAACTGCAGAGTGACCACCTCCACACTCCCAGAGCACCCAGCAATCTCTAGGTGAAGCTGGTTGTGTCTTCCAGTTGGCAGGACACCCTCATTTCTGCACCCTGGACTGTCCAGTCTCTTACTGGTGTTATGGAAGTCACCACATCGTGAGCTACTGACCCAAGTGAAATGACCGGTAATACCAACTTTCCCTCAGCGGCAGGAAGGCAGCAAATTGTAAGCTGTCTGCCTTGCTTTGTCCTGATTCTCAGACCAGAGCCTCGGGACCAACTTCGGGAGAGTTGCCTGCGGCTCCCAGGCTGCAGATCCAAGCTTCCTGTGGGCTCTGGGAACTCTGGCAGTAATGTAGAGACTCCTTGGCTGACCTGTGGCACAAAGATGCCCTGACTTACTTGTCTCCTTTGCTCTTGGAGATGCCAACCAACTTCTCGATGCCACCGCGCCCCGTAAGGCCTTGGCGTTCTCCATGTTCTTGGTGATGACTTCATGCAGGGTGCAGCACACGGCGGTCACCGTGTCATCGGACATGGCCTTGCTCGCCGTGTTGTTGCTGTTGTTCCGCCGGGAAGCCTGTGCACGAGGTCTCTCATGGCGATTTGCCTTTGGAGAGAGGAAGAAGGGAGGAAGAGTTGACATGTGGCTGAAAGGGAGGAAGAGGCCGGAGGAGGGAGGCAGAAACAAGGACATCACATCCGTGCACACAGGAGGTAGAGGGACTCTTTCTAGGGAGTTACACTGTGTCCGGCGTGTAATCATGGACACAGTGGAGTGAGGGAGCAATGGAGGCTCTCAAGGTGGATGCTGGGGCTTCTCTCTAATAACGGAGGGCTCGGCTCTCGGGCAAGGCGTTTCATGCCTCTCACTAAGAGCATATGCAATGTATATATAGCATATATATAATGTGTGTGTGTATGAGTGTGCGTGTCTGACCACTCCTGGAGGGGCATATGTGATGCCAGGGATCAGATTGGGATTGGCCACATGCCGGACTCTTCCTGCTGTACCATCTCTCCAGCCTCCTGATACCAGCGTTTAAAATTCACACATTAAGAATAGTGGGCCAGGGCCCTAGAGACGTGGTTCAGCTAATTGGGGGGTCTGTAGGCCCGAAGCAGTAGTTCAAACCCTGGCAACCCCCACAGGCTGAGGGAAAACCCTAGGGGCACTGCTGTTTGCGACCCAACCCCACAATGAAGGTGCATTTCCAGTGCATGGCAACCGAACGTGTCCACCCAGAGAAGGGGACAGAGAGCACAACAGTCCTATCCCGCTTACAAGGGTGTAGCAAAAGATGAAGCGGCGAGAAGCATGGATGACAAGTAATATGTGCGATTACTGGGGCACCCGACTCAGTAGATGCCGGGTTCCTGATCACAGAAGGCAGGAAAACACAGTGTTTTCAATAGAAGCTCAAAGAAGGCTTGACCCGAGCTATATTGGGACCTGCTCGATTTAACAAATGAGTCAAATGTGGACTCAGAGACAGGACTCACAGGTTCTGTCCCACACGGGAAGAGAACACTGAAAGTGGGGACAGCACCTTTATGGGCAAACACAAGTAGGAAACTTCTGAACTAGGGTAATTTGATGATCAGTTTTCCTCTCTCTGATGGGGTTTTATTGGACGGTTCCACCATGGAACATAACACTAATTTGACATGCTTGTCTTCACATGAGGAAATAAATCCAATTTTGTTTCTCCAATTCATTTTATTATCATTAATCATGCCCCCCCCCGAGATAAAGGCAATTATAATGGCATCTTTATGGGCCAATTTTGGTATCTAAAACGCTTTAGGCATCACCAATAACCCTGCAAGACAATTAATTCATCCCACCTGCAGCTTTCAATTTCTGTACTTCAGTTCCATTAATTTACTTCTCGAACGAAGTGACCGGGTGCCTGTAACCCAACTGGCTGTTTTAAATGTTCTCAAATGGCTATGGCACCTGTCCAAAGCTAAGCCTTCCAGTCTCTCGTCTCCCAATTAGCCATATTTAGTTAGTGATGAAAAATCTTGGAAGCCTGCTTTGGCTTCATCCACATCTCAAGCAAGGAGAACCTCTTTCTGCCTCATTCTCTGTGCACAGCACCGGGAAAGTAAGGTTTTCGCCCTCCCCACCTTCACAGCTCCCCGTGGGGGGAAGTACACTATCTCAACCCTAGGCAGTAATAAATAAAACAGGTCCTTGTAATTTTGGTATCTGCTCTTATCCCATGTTTAAATAGCTGGGACCAAAGGAAAAAAATATGCTGACACTTATATTCCTGCAAGAGGAAAGTGATCATTGACTTGATTGCTGGGAAGTATCTGACAGAAATAGTTTTATGAACCATAATGCCCGAAAGGGGAGGTGGAGAGTGAGAGAGGGAGAGAGAGAGAGAGAAAAAGAGACAGAAAGAGAGAGAGAAAAGTGCCTCCCACAGATGTAGGCAGGAGTGGGGGATAGTGGCGGGGGGAAACTAAGGAGGATGGTAGTGGGAAATGGGCACTGGTGGAGGGATGGGTGTTGGAACACTGTATGGTTGGGTTTCATACAGTGAAAGCAGCAACAACTCTAAAACACTCCTGCATTGTCCTTCCTTCTCCTTATTTTCAGTTCTAACTTTCGTCCCTGACAATGTTCGCAGTCACCCACCAGTTCTTGATGATGGAGTTGGGTTTCACTGTATGAAACCCAACCATTAACAGTTTTTTATCTGTGTATCTCATGGTGATTCAATGAAAAAACAAAATGTTTGACCTAACACCTTCCCCATCTC
Organism: Cryptotis parvus; assembly: GCA_021461705.1. Lineage (NCBI taxonomy): Eukaryota > Metazoa > Chordata > Mammalia > Eulipotyphla > Soricidae > Cryptotis > Cryptotis parvus. Next base: position 26,903 of record JAJIBD010001558.1, on the reverse strand, counting down.
CCCGGCACAAGGTAGCATCATTGTATTCTTCTAAACAATATTTCAGAATTTAAAATAACCTGGAGGAGATTTTGTGCATGGGCGGCTCTCTGAGCAACTTGCTGGATGTACTTATCATTAACTCAATTCTGAAAGCTGACATTGGACAAGTCCAGCATTTGGACGACATTATATCTCCATGACTGTCCCAGAACCATCGTTATACACAGCGGACCCCACTGAGGAGAGAGGAACAGACGCTTTCCCTTTTCTTCCTAAGGGAACGGATGGAGGAAGGAGCTGAAAGGATTCTAATCACTGTGCAGACAGGGACCCTTAGGCGCCCAACTCCATCGCCAAGAACTGGTGGGTGACTGCGAACATTGTCAAGGATGAAAGTTAGAACTGAAAATAAGGAGAAGGAAGGACAATGTGGGAGTGATTTAGAGTTGTTGCTGCTTTCATCCTTTGGAAAATTGCAGCGGACAGAGAAGGGATAGTGGTATCCCATGAGTGTTTCTCGAGGCAAGTTGGGTCTGTGTGTGTGTGTGTGTGTGTGTGTGTGTGTGTCCTGGGTGTGGTTTGGGCTAAATCCTGGCAGTGCAGTGGTGCTCAGGGCTTACTCTTGGCTCTGGACTCAGGGATCATCCTGGCAGTTTGTAAGTACTGGTAGGCATCAAAAAGGTAAGCACTTTAGGGATGTTTCCCCTCCTCCCACAGGTGCACCTGGCAGAGCAGAAACCAGCTTTCCCCATTATGCGGCGCAGCCACTGCGCGGCTGCACGATTTACCTCCAAATTACCATAAATATTCTACACACCCCTCTGAGAGAGCCCCACAAAGTAATGAGAATATAGCGCCCGCATGGCAGAGTCTGGCAAGCTGTCCGATGCGTGTTCGATATGCCAAATCCAGTAACAGAAATGTTTATTTTCCTGACCCTGAAAGAGCCCTTAATATAGCAGCAGTAAGAAAGGCAAACAAGCAGTGCCTGATAAAATTTCATGGCCATCCTAGGCTGCCAAAACGAAGGAGGACTAAAATGACTGTCTATACTTTCAATGCACGTACGCTGGCATCGGAAGCATATATTGAGGATCTGATGCTGCAAGCGCAAAAGATCAAGTAGGACATCATTGGTCTGACTGAGACGAGGAGGCGTCAGTTGCATCATGCTGTATTTGACACCAGAGAAGAATTGTTCCTTGGAACATGCGACTAAAGAGGCGTCGGTGGCGTTGGTGTCCTTGTCAACACGAACATGGCTGTCGACATTGATTCATTTGAATGCCTAACAAACCGGATAGGACAATTACACTTGAAGAGATGTGGCCACTGCCAGCAATTTCTATCTTCATTGTCTACGCACCAACATCCACATACAAAGAAGATGAAATTGAGAAATTCTACATGGAATTGGAGGAGTTCTATAAAAAAGATCACACCTTCTACAAGATCATAGTCGGTGATTTTAATGCCAAGATAGGACCAAGAAGATCGTCTGAAAAACTCCACATCGGGACGCATGGCCTAGAATGGAACGAACAGGGTGAGAGACTATCTGAGTTTATCATGTCCACCAAGACCATTCATGGGAACTCACAGTTCCAGAAAGCTGAAGCGAAACGTTGGACATGGGAATCTCCTGGCGGACAGTTCCACAATGAAATTGACCACATCATTTTTAATCGACGGTTTTGTATGACCGATGTTGCTGTCGTCCCCAAATTCCAAACAGGATCAGACCACCGTCTCCTTTGTGCAAAATTCTACTTCCCGCAACGGGGAGAAAAGGCTGCAAAGTTTAAGAAGAGAACTCCCAGAACTACCACCAACTGGGAACTCTTTGGCACCATTGCAGCAACATGGGAAGATACTATCATTGAAACATCGATGAAGAATACAACCGACTGGTTCAGCACCTCCATGATTGTGCAAAGAATGCCGAGAGAGAGAAAGACACAACAGATCACCTGTCTTCAGAAACTTTCGAGCTCATTCGCCAACATGGCAAGGCACGAGCCTCAGGAGACCAAATGCTAATGTCCAAGCTTGCTAAACGGTGCAGAGAAGTGATAAAAGAAGACCTCAAAGACAGAAGAGCAGAAATACTGGAAGATGCAGCAGAAGCCGGGAAAGCATTCGCACCAACCACCTGTCCTTTGCCAACTATAAGACCAAGATGACTTCGCCCTGCGACGCCCTGATGGATCTATCACATCTTCCAGAAAGGCAATGGAGAAGATTATCCAGGACTTCTACTCAAATCTCTTTAATGACCACATCTACCTGCCCACATACCAAATTTCACAGGATGGATATGTCATTCCCACCGTTCTCACTTCTGAAATCCGACATGCCATCTCGTCGGTAAAGAAGGGAACAGCACCAGGCCCAGACAAAGTCAGACCCGAACACCTGAAGAATCTGCCGTCGGTACTCATCAATACACTAGCTCAGCTCTTCACATGCTACCTGTCCGAATGCAAGGTGCCCTGTCAATGGAAAACCAGCAGGACAGTTCTACTGTTCAAGAAGGGAGACATTCACGACATCGGCAACTATCGCCCCATCTGCCTGTTGTCTGTCATCTACAAGCTGTTTACACGAGTCATCCTGAACAGGATTAGCAGAACACTAGATGAAGGACAACCATACGAGCAAGCAGGCTTCCGGAAAGGATTCAGCACAATCGACCATATCCACACAGTAACCAAGCTCATTGAGGTTTGTAGGGAGTACAAGATGCCGCTCTGTCTCACGTTCATTGATTTACAGAAAGCCTTTGATTCTGGAGACTGAAGCAGTCATCGAAGCCCTAGCCAAACAGGGTGTTCAAACCCAATACATCAAGATCCTTCGTGAGCTGTATTATGGATTCACCACCAGGATCTCACCATTCTACAAAGAAGTGATCATTGATGTGAAAAGAGGGGTTCGACAGGGTGATACCATTTCACCAAAAACACTTCAGTGCCACCCTCAAGAACATCATGGACAATTAGAATGGGAAGAAATGGGAGTGAAGATAGATGGTCGGTTGCCCACTCTCACCTCTTTTATTCAATATAGTACTGGAAGTACTTGCCATAGCAATCAGAGAGAAAAGGACATCAAGGGCATCCAGATAGGCAAGGAAGAAGTCAAGCTATCATTATTTGCAGATGACATGATATTATACCTAGAGAACCCTAAACTCTCTACCAAAAAACTCCTAGAAACAATAGACACATATAGTAGAGTGGCAGGATACAAAATCAACACGCAAAAGTCGGTGGCTTTCCTATATACAAATAACGAAAGAGAAGAAAGGGATATTAAGGAAACAATTCCATTCACAATTGTGCCACAGAAAATCAAATACCTAGGAATCAACTTACCCAAGTGTAAAGGACCTGTATAAAGAAAACTACAAGACACTGCTCCAAGAGATAAAAGAGGACACAAGGAAATGGAAACATATTCCCTGCTCATGGATGGGGAGAATCAACATTGTCAAAATGGTAATACTCCCTAGAGCTCTGTACAGATTCAATGCAATCCCTATAAGGATACCCATGACATTCTTCAAAGAAATTGACCAAACAATCCTGAAATTTGTATGGAACGATAAACCCCCAAGGATAGCTAAAGCAATCCTCGGAAAAGAAGATGGGAGGCATCACCTTCCCAACTTCAAACTGTACTACAAGGCAGTAGTAATTAAAACAGCATGGTATTGGAAAAAAACAGACCCGTGGACCTATGGAATAGAATTGAGTATCCTGACACCCAACCTCAAACACATGATCATTTAATCTTTGATAAAGGTACAACGAGTCTAAAATGGAGTAAGGAAAGCCTCTTCAATAAGTGGTGTTGGGAAAACTGGGCAGCGACATGTAAAATAATGAATTTGGACCTGTGTCTAACACCATGCACAAAAATCAGATCAAAGTGGATTAAAGATCTCAATATCAGACTTGAATCCATAAAGTACATTGAAGAAAATATAGGAAAAACCCTCCATGACATTGAAGCTAAAGGCATCTTCAAAGATGAAACATCACTAACAAAGCAACTAGAAGAAAAGATAAACATATGGGACTACATGAAACTAAAAAAGCTTCTGCACCTCAAAAGAAACAGTGACTAAGATACAAAAGCAGTCCACAGACTGGGAAAGAATATTTACCCAATACCCATCCGATAAGGGGTTAATATCCAGGATATATCAGGCACTGGTAGAACTTTACAAGAAGAAAACAAACAACCCCATCAAAAAATGGGGAGAAGAAATGAACAGAAACTTCAGCAAGGAAGAAATTCGAATGGCAAAAAAACATATGAAAAAATGCTCATCATCACTAATCATCAGAGAGATGCAAATCAAAACAACAATGAGATACCACTTTACACCACAGAGACTCGCACATATTCAAAAGAACAAGAACAACAAGTGCTGGCGTGGGTGTGGGGAAAGGGGGGCACTCATCCACTGTTGGTGGGAATGCCGGCTGGTACAGCCTTTCTGCAAAACAATATGGACTTTCCTCCAAAGACTAGAAATTGAACTCCCATTTGACCCAGCGATACCACTCCTGGGAATCTACTCTGGGAAGCCAAAAATACGCAGCGGAAACACCATCCCTACTTTTATGTTCATAGCAGCATTATTCACAATAGCCAGAATCTGGAAGCAACCAGAGTGCCCAAAAATCGATGACTGGATAAAAAAGCTTTGGTACATCTACACAATGGAATACTACGCAGCTGTTAGGAAAAATGAAGTTATAAAATTTGCCTACAAATGGATGGACATGGAGAAGATTATGTTGAGCGAAATTAGCCAGAAGGAGAGAGACAGATACAGAATGACTGCATTTATCTGCATAACATAAATATATAGGTACATATTATGATACCAATATCCAAGGTCAAGTGAAACATATATCAGGAGGTCCTGTCAAAGGTGGAAATTATCACAAACGTGTGGGATTCAGAGGCTAGGTAAGACAGAAAATGGAACAGTGTGCTAACAATTGTTGAGGGTACTAATGCCAACCTAGAACTGAGCATTAAATAGAGGCAAAAAGATACACATGACAACCCTTTAATGTATGTTCTGTAATCCATAGTCTGGAGGGGAAGGAAAGAGAAAGAGAGAGAAATGGAAAGAAATAAAGAACCTGCCATGGAGCAGGGCTGGGGAGGGGGAGGGAACCGGGGACGTTGGTGGTGGGAGATGGGCACTGGTGGCGGGATGGGTGCTGCAACACTGTTTGACCAAAACCCAAATATGAACTTTTAATTGTATATCTTTGTAATTTTAAAAATAAAAAAAATTAAAAAAAAAAAGATAGATGGTCGGCACCTACACCACCTCCCGCTTCGCTGATGACATCGTTCTAATAACACCAAACATTAGCCAAGCGGCACAAATGCTGGCTGACTTTGACCGAGAATGTGGAAAGATAGGTCTACTGCTGAATCTAAAGAAAACAATGTTCATGAAGAATGAACTAGTTCCTGAGGCCCCATTCACTCTCAATGGAACAAACATCTCTGAATGCAGCAGTTATGTGTACCTAGGTCAAGAAATCAACATGATGAACGACCTAAAACCTGAGCTGCAGGGGGGAAGAGAGCGGCATGGAATGCCTTCAAAGGCATTGAAGAAATAGCTAAAAGGACAAAGAACCTTCTGGCTCTGGGCACATCTCTTTGACTCTACCGTTCTCCCTGCATTAACATATGCCTCAGAGACCTGGGCCCTACAAAGCAGGATGAGAATGCTATTCGGGTCTCCCAGAGAGGAATCGAAAGAGCTGTGCTTGGAATATCACGCCTCACTCAAGTGAGAGAAGGAATCCGGAGTTCTGACCTCCGTCGCTATTCCAGAATCAGGGACGCTGTCTCGTTTGCCAAGGCATCGAAAATCAGATGGGCTGGACATGTAATGTGATTTGGAGACAACCGCTGGACTAGAGCCATTACCGACTGGATCCCACAGGATGTCAAAGATCATGTGGCCGCCCACCTACAAGATGGTCAGACTTCCTTGTAAAGACCATGAAGGAACGTTTTGAGGCTCTTCGTATTCCCTGAATCAACCAGATGCCATTGGGCTACATTGGCACGTGATAGGGTCCAATGGAAATGTTACTGGCGCCCGCTCGAGCAAATCGATGAATAACGGGATTCAAGTGATCAAGTGATCCCCTGCTCCCCGTTCCCCCCCGCGCCATCTCTCCTACCCAGAGTTGAATCATTTTAAGAACAATTATGCAAATCTACCCTTTAGATTGAAGAGATTAAAATAATTTCGATAAGGGAAGGACTCGGTTATATTATTTTGCTGCTTGTTTTCTGCAGGTTTTGTAGTTCCCCTCCACCCCACACTTGTGTTTTTTTTTTTGGGGTCCCACTCAGCCATTCTTAGGGGCTGCTCTGGCCGGGCACTTACCACCTGCTCCCAGCAGTGATCAGGGAAGCCCGTGGCCAGGAAGGGAGCCACAGCTGTCCGCATGGAAAGCCCGAGCTCCGGTCTCTAGAGCTAGTTATTCCCCAGCTCTGCTTGCAGCATTTTTCTTTTACCCCTCATTTCCTTCATTACTATCTTTTGTGTTTATTTGATCTCTTATAGTAAAATATCTTAAATCCATTCTTATTTCCTTTTTGTATAGTTGGTATCTATTTTCTTTGTGGTTACCATGGGAGATTAGATCTAATGTTCCAAAGTTATAGAATTCTAACACTAATTTATACCAGCTGAGATTCAGTAACACCACGACACTCTGCTCTTTTACAGTTACTTCTCCCCTCCTTCAGTGCATTGTATGCTGTTGTGTTTACACCATAAAATAACAATTGGTTTTTAATGTATCTATCTCTTATATAGTAACAAAATGTAAAACCATAAACCAAAGGTGCAATACTTATAGACTAATAATTGCTTTATTTTTTTATTTTTTAATAATTGCTTTATTAAATGCATTAGTCTCTTAAATCATATAGAAAACATAAAATGGAATTACAAGCTATTGCTGTAATAACATTAACTTTTATTTTTCTCCAATATTTACCTTTACTAGATCTAGATCAATCAATCTATCTATCTATCTATCTATCTATCTATCTATCTATCTATCTATCTATCTATCTATCTATCTATCTATCTATCTATCTATCTATCTATCTATCTCCCATCCATCCATCCATCCATCCATAGATCCATTCATCCATCCATCCATCCATCCATCCATCCATCCATCCATCCATCCATCCATCCATCCATCCATCCATCTATCCATCCATCCATCCATCCATCCATCCATCCAATCAATCAATCTGTATTTGAGGGGGTTGGGTCACACTTGTTAATACTCGGGGATATTCCTGGCTCTGGCTTCAGGGTCAGTCCTGTCAGGGCTTGGGGGAACCGTGTATGGTGGCAGGAATTGACCCGAGATTAGCTGCACGCAAGGCAAGTGCTTAGTTCCTGTGCCCGTTCCCCATCTGAGGTCTGTGTGTCTTTTCACAGCTTCTAGGCTATATCCTTCCCCTTCCAATGAGAAAGTTCCATTTGCACGCACAGTAGGTCCATGGAGCTGGGTGGGAGATGGGGGGATACAGAGCAAATTTTGTTTTCTGAAAAGGGGGGTGGTAGGCCAAGTCTGAAAGTTTTAGTTGGAAGAAACTTTCAAAGAGCCTGAAGAGGACCCTAGGACTTCCTCTCAACACCGGGCAGTAGGAAACAGGCTCCTGTGTACAGGCATCTCTGCAAGGTGATGCTATCACCAGCAAAGAACAGTCCGGACCACAGGGACTGCCCCGCAGAGGCTGCTGGTGCGGGTGGAGGACCACAGACTTGGCCATAAGTGACGTTCTCTGCAGAGCTGGGGGGTTATGCTAAGCTGCTGTTCTCCTCCTTCTGCTTTCAATGTGCTACTGGACAGGGGGTGATTTGAAAAAACTGGATGAAACATTTTAAAACTATTTCTTGTAGAAATGACCCCATTAGAGTGCTGTTATAAACCTTCCAAAACTAAAATTTATCATTAGGAAATATTAATAATAACCCTTCAAGTATAGCAACTTAGGTTGGTTGCTCCAGTCTTTAAAGTTTCCTAAGACAGATAAAACACCAGGACAAATAAATCATCACAACCTTGCCAACAGAGGAACAGCCGGCACTGACGTTGTCTACACAACAAACCAAACCGGTAGCTCCACAGTATTTTTCATTTTTGCCTGATCTGCTGCTGCCTTTCCTGGGACCGCAGGCACAGAGAGACTGAGCCGGACTCTGTCCTCCTTTCCAGGGAGACACGTCGCAGCCATTCGGGCTGCACCCACGACGATGCTCCCAATGCCACTTTCATTTGTTTGCTTTGGCTTGGGCCACACCTGGTGGTGCGCAGGGGCTACTCCTGACTTGGTCTTGGGGGTCCTTCCCACATTGCCTGATGAACCACGAAGGGCTGGCATCAAACAGAAGCACTCTGCTCACTAGGGATGTCTTAAGCCCCAGGGTCAACTTTATTTTATTTTATTTTATTTTTTTGGGCTTTTTTGGGTCACACCCGGCGACGCTCAGAGGTTACTCCTGGCTCTGCACTCAGGAATTACTCCTGGCGGTGCTCGGGGGACCATATGGGATGCCGGGATCGAACCCAGGCCGGCACAGGCTGGCCGCGTAAGGCAAATGCCCTACCCGCTGGGCTATCGCTCCAGCCCCCAGGGTCAACTTTAAAGGCAAATATCATTTCAAATATAAAGGTGTGACAAGTCCATTAAAAACAAGTGACAGCACACGCAGACTTGATGTCTACACAACCTCTCAGCACATGGGCTTGGCCCGTGCCGTGCGGCTTAAGGAATCCTGATGGCTTAAGGAAACTACCAAACACACAGTTTGTACCATGCCTTATGGCTTACTTAAATCTACCAAACACTCAGCACGGTCAGGAATACTGAAGAGCAGGGAGTCCAGGGACAGAGAAACCTCGTGGTTCCAGGCAGCAGCGCTACAACCTGGCAGCAGAGATCCTGATGCCCTGAGTCACCGGGGTCCAGCACTGAGGGAATCGGCTTCTATAGTCCTGTGCCAGTGACCTAGTGACATTCTATAGTCCTGTGCCAGTGACCTAGTGACATTCTATAGTCCTGTGCCGGTGACCTAAGTGGCATTCTATAGTCCTGTGCCACAGTGACCTAAGTGACATTCTATAGTCCTGAGCCACAGTGACCTAAGTGACATTCTATAGTCCTGTGCCAGTGACCTAGTGACATTCTATAGTCCTGTGCCAGTGACCTAAGTGGCATTCTATAGTCCTGTGCCACAGTGACCTAAGTGACATTCTATAGTCCTGTGCCACAGTGACCTAAGTGACATTCTATAGTCCTGTGCAACAGTGACCTAAGTTCCAAGGCTTTCCAAGGAAGACAAAAATCAACTGTGTAAGAGGAAGAGTGTCTGCTTGCAGGGTTGAGGCCACCAAATCTGTCGTGGGCCCTGGGCTACACTGCTGAGATTGGTCCCATGTCTCTGGCCCTGACTCACAAGGTCCCCCTTGATCCCTGGAATGCCCAGGGACTCCTGGTGATGCTTGGAGCCTGGATCAGCATGTGAACCCTGGAATAGCACCACCAAGGGTGTGGGTCCTGGGCTCGTGGCACCCGACAACAGAGGCTAGCACCTCTAGGATGTAACATCACAGTGCTCCGTGCCAGAGGACCATGTATGAATGCACCCTGTGTGCTAGCCTGGGGTATAATCAACTCAGCCCGTAAATCAAATTAACGGTCACAAGTAAGAAAACTACCTGACACATGTGGTGGTCAAAAGCAGGGAAGGATCCCCAGTCCTGCTTCTGCCACGGCTGGGGCCCCGCAGACTCACCCCCAGCCCAGATTCAGGAAAAGAACAAAGCACACAATGAGCCCAGGGAAAGAAGCAGAAAGAGCAAGAGAAGCATGGTCGGCCCTTGTCGGGAACGCCGCCGGGTCCCCGACAGTGTCAGGACAGAGGTTGTCTTCTACCTCCGAGTATGCCGGAGAACAGATGAAAACTCACGAGTCCGGTGCAGTTCCAAAAATGGCTTTTAATAGTACAAAAGCTCTTCCACAGCACTCCAATATAATGAACAAACTCTAGCTCTGGTCCGAACTTAGACCATACAAAAGAGCCTAAGTCTCCCACCAAAGAGAGAGGATCTCACCCGAGCTGAGTCCTACCCAGAAGAAGGAGCAAAGGCCAAAGAGCAAAAGGCCAAAAGCCAAAAGCCAAAAGCCGCAGGGAGCCAAAAAGCTGAAGGCTGAGGAACCAAAAGGCAAAAGGTAAAAGGTGAAGAGGCCTCAAGTCAGCCCCTTATATACACCAAAAGTAACCCAATCGGGAGGTTGTCATGCCAACAAAGAACCCTAAACAGAGTGTAGTGCCACACCCTATTGTAGGTATAAACAAAGGTTACACCAAGGACTAATCCCGAGATTATCTCTTATGTAAAACACTGGAGAGAGGGGGCTGATATAAAGTAATACCATCTTAACTTCATGAGCTTCATGTAATCTAGATGGTACCCACAAGGTCCTTATTATCTGCACCAGGGTGATTCTGAGTATCTTGTTCTCATGTACTGAAAGGGTCATACTTGCCTGCTTAGAGCAAACTAGTATGATCCTTCCAATAGTCTTCCTTTAGTCTCAGCGTAGCCAGGGTGGTAGTCTCCTGGTAAATTCTAACTGTCCCACGTTGGGTGCAGTGGGTATAAAGAGGAGCTGTGCCCAATCTAGAAAACATAGAAGCCTTAGTAGATGTATAAGTCAGAAGTTATTCAATCAAGGTGACTTCTGTAACTGCCACACCCTCTAGAAGTGTTTACATAGAAGAGAGATCTCATTAGAATGAACATTGGCTTAAATAAGATTAAGCTGGGAGTGAGCAAAACAACAAAACTCCCAGATTAGCTAAACATGTCCTCCAACAGGCCCTTCCCACCCTAATCCCAAATAACGAATCTCCGAGTCATTCCTTAGCAGGCACTGAGTCCCGCCAATTTCATCTCTGATCTTTACAATACAGAGAGCATGGGATGAAAACAGTTTTTGGGCAAAAAGTGCTATTTGTCCACCACGAACTAACTGCAATCGACAAACAGTGGGAGGACTTTTATTGTGAATAGGGTGGGTCAATGTTCAAATCGTCCTCTTCTCTCCTCCTCTTCTGCCTTTCTCTTCCTCCCTCTCCTACTCCTATTTCTTTTCCTCTTCCTTCTTTCACCACACCTTGCAGTGCTCAGAGTTTACTCCCGGTTCTGTGCTCAGTGCCGGGAACTGAACCTGTGCTAACCACATACATGCACTGGAGGCGCCCCACCTACAATACTCTCTGGCCAGCCTGCAGGCCTGTTCTCCTAAGTCTGGATCCCTTAGCACTATGAGTGAGTAAAAATTCCTTTCCCTGATGTACTGGCCTCTGTGCTGTCCATCCATTCACAGACTGGGAAATGGTCATCGTACTGCCCATCTCTGGTCTAATCCCCCAGTCTCCATTTCCTCAGAATGAAGCCAGTCTTCCTGCCGCCTGCCCGTTGGCTCCTGATGGATTTGAAGAAATATTTAATGGGATTCATCCATTAAAAACAAAAGAAGAATCTCCTTTTATGTATCTCCCAGTTGCATTCACTGAAGATTTACCCAAAGAGAAACAGGGAAGAAGAGGGAAAGTGAGAGAGGGAAGGGGGATGGGAAATCAAGGAATTTACGGTTGTTATAAGTCAAGGTTGAGATAAATTCAAAAGTGCTAATGTTTCTTAGGCTCCTTTCTAATAACTATGATTTTCAATAAAGCCCAGATTCATAACACACACATAAGAACCTGTTTCTCATGATGGAATTGTCAGCAGTTGATCTGAGAAAATAATTCCTGCAGTAACTAGCCTCTGCCTAGAAACAATATTGAACAGCACTGATTCTTCTCACCTCCAGAATATGGCAATCTTCAAAATAAGAAACCTATCCCACCCATCTGGAAGACAAAGGGAATTGCATTTTCTAGTACCTTGAGATCTTATACACAGGAGGAAACTGAATTAGACTCAGACTTTCTCACATTGTTGAAGTGTTAGGAGTAAAGTAAGAAATTAAAATTATGATATGGTGAGAGACGACGCATAGTGGGGAAGGTGCTTGCTTTGCACCACGGCTCACCTGGTTTTGATGCCGAGCACACCCTTTGCCCCCTGAGCACCACCAGGGGATGATCCCTGAGTGCAGAGCAAGGAGCAACCACTGAACATAGTCGGATGTACCCCCACCCCTCAAAAAAAGAGTAAAAAATATGGGCTAGCAAGTGACAAAGATATGAGATATGCCTAGTTAAATTTGTGTAAGAATCATACTACAAATAAAGTAGTAGTTAATTAAGAAGCTTGCTGAAGCATCTTTCTGAACTAAAATAGTTATTCTTGAGACATACAAAAATGATAACATTCATTTTAATAGGAATTAAGTAGTTTGATGATATATTAACTATCCACCCCACCCCCAAGTAATGATCTCAATTCACTCTTGGCTTTTGGGTTGAAAGGAAGCAGAGATGAATATCTGAACATGCCAGTTATAGCTTCAGGAGAGATGGCGAGGAAGAGCTTTTGTTTATTTATTTGCTTATTTATTTATTGGGGAATTCACTCGGAAAAGCTTAGGGTTCACTCCTCGTGGCGCTCAGAGTGCCATGACTGACAACATGTATAACACGAACTCTTACCCTTGCTGTCGCAAAACTGATTTTTACTGCCTCAGTGAAAATCAGCCTTGGGTGGCAAAGCACCCCCAAATTTGATTCATACACAGTACACAGGGCCTGAGGCCCCCAAGTGCAGGTAGACGTATTGCTTCGGTGTCTGCTTTGCCCATCCCTGGTTCTGGGCTGGGGTGTTGGGAAGGCAGACGCAGCATAGGTGCAAAGCAATTTCCTGAGGCACATGGACAGCGTCAGGCTGCCGTGCTCTTTCCTGAGCTCGTGCCTTCCTGGTCGGTTTTGGGCAGGGGTTCACCTCCGTGACCCAGTCCTTGGGTCTGGTGTCACCAGCTGTCGTCACCCATTGCTCTTATAAACGGAGGTGAGGAAGGAAGCGAAGGAACCATATTTTGACCCAACTTCCCTGATCTCACAAAGCCCTGATGTAAGAACAGAGTCCCCGTGAGGCTGAGTTCACCTTTATCCTTTAGCTGTTGCCCTCTGCTCTATAACAGACTTGTGAGCCAGACCTATAACAGGACATGGGTTCACGGCAGCCTGACAAGTCCCAAGCTCCGAAGGTTACAAGGTCTGTGAGCAAAGGGAAGACTCAGCTGTCTGCAGCTTGGAGTAAGCACAACCTTGGTCGGCTGAGCTGAAACGCAGTTTCTAACTTGGACTTGAAGACAGAAAGCTTTTTTTGTAGGGTTGGCATTCCCTTCCCAGGGAAGTGAGGATTTTGGGGGGAGGTGACCTTGCTGAGGACAGTTACATCAGTGTCTACTTCTGTATTTCTTCCCCTCAGTTCCACAAACTTCACAGCATGGGAATCCTTGCTCGGGACTACCTGCTTCCATGTCCAGCAGAACCAGAGCTGTTTGAGCATGTGGAAGGGACAGGAAGCGAGTGGACGGTGGGCGTTTAGGCAGCAGCTGGAGCAGAGCTGCTTGTTCTCCGACACTTCACCCGAACGCACATGCCTGTGTTCTAGCTCCCACGTGTCCCATAAGCTTCATCAGCCAGAGACAAGGGCCACCGAAGAAGACCATAGACGGTTACTTGCTTGAAATGCTCCTTTGGTTGTTAGCCAATGAGCTGCTTATAGAGGAAATTCTCAGCCCTGGTTCTTAAACAGAGAAAGTGTAATGATGAAAATTTACTTAGTTCTATTCCCAAGACTAATGCCTGTCTTCCAGTTAAGCTAGTGCTGGCTTCTAGAAGACAATGCCAATTCCACGTGAAATCACTGAGGTTTGGACACCAGAAAGGCTTCTCTGGCTCTGGGTGACTGTCTTATAAGGTGTGGTTGTGCTTATACAAAACCTAAGCAGAACAAAAGGCTCTACCTTCAGAGCTGAAAGGAAGTCCAGGAAACAGACCACAGGAGGCAGCTGTGGGTGTCTGGATCCAAAGCAATTCACCCCTCTAGCATACACCGTAAGTCCCTAAATTATATGCCCAGAGTCTGAGCTCATTCTCTATTACAAAATGCTTTTTCTGGGATGTTTAGGAGAGGACGCCTCTCTACAGACACAAGAGGACTTAGGGCAGTTCTTAGCTAAAACTAACTTTTCTTTTTAAAACATCTCATCATCTGATGATGGAGAGATAGAATAGCAGATTGGGCACTTGACTTGCAAATGGCCAACTCAGGTTCCATCTCTGGCACCCCACAGGGTTCTCTGAGCACTGCGAGGAGTGATCCCTGAGCAGAGAGACAGTAGTAAGCCCTGAGCACTGCCAGGGTGGACCCCAAACCAAATGAATAAAACAAAAAATGAATAAATAAAAAGTTATCACATCCCCTTTTAGAAGACTGATGTTTTAAAAGTATTAATTTGTGAAACCAACGTCCTGCTTCTGAGCTGACTGTTTAGTCTGTGCCAGTGGATAACTTCACTGACTTTTCTCAGTACAAATAAATGTCACATGTTTTATAATTCTAGGTTCTCTTTCAAGAGAATCAAAACCAGAGTCCAAGGATACCAGCAAATTATTTTTAATAAAAATTCGTTTGTGCATTGGATATTTTTCCTGACTCCATAGCTGGTAAAAACATTCCTCCTATGTACTGTAAAAATTATGTCAGGCAATATATATTGTGTTTTCTTAGTAGTTAATCAAACTGGACATCGGTTTGGTATTGTTGGTATCTCTAATGTCTCCAGGACCCCAGCGTTTACATTGTCACTCTCTGCTGTGTTTCAGGGATTTGTACTTGGACACCAGAGTTTAAAATATTGGCAAGAGGCCGGTGAGATAGTACAGCAGGTAGAACACTTGCCTTGCACACAGCCAACCCATGTTCAATCACCATACTGGCTCCCAAGCACCATGAGGGGGCGATCCTGAGCACAAATCCAGATGCAATTAATACCTGAGCCCTGCCAGGTGTGGCTCTCCCCAAAAAGCAAACAAAAACAAAAACCTCTAGTGAGTGTTTATCTTGTATTAAAAAAAGTCTTCACTATCAATTACATGCGTGATTCACAAGGGGTAATAAAAGATAGATGATAAAGAGACTAAGAAGGACCAAGAAGATCGGCTGAAGAACTCCACATCGGGACACATGGCCTAGAATGGAACGAACAGGGTGAGAGACTATCTGAGTTCATCATGTCCACCAAGACCATTCATGGGAACTCACAGTTCTAGAAAGCTGAAGCGAAGCGTTGGACATGGGAATCTCCTGGCGGACAGTTCCACAATGAAATAGACCACATCATCTTCAATTGACGGTTTTGTCTGACCGATGTAGCTGTCATCCCCAAATTCCAAACAGGATCGGACCACCGTCTCCTTCGTGCAAAATTCTACTTCCCACGGGGAGAAAGGGCTGCAAAGTTTAAGAAGAGAACTCCCAGAACGACCACCAACTGGGAACTCTTTGGCACCATTGCAGCAACATGGGAAGATACCATTATTGACAACATCGATGAAGAATACAACCGACTGGTTCAGCACCTCCATGATTGTGCGAAGAATGCTGAGAGAAAGACACAAAGGGACGCCTGTCTTCAGAAACTCTCGAGCTCATTAGCCAACCGTGGCAAGGCGCGAGCCTCAGGAGACCAAATGCTAACATCCAAGCTTGCTAAACAGTGCAGAGAAGCGATAAAAGAAGACCTCAAAGACAGAAGAGCAGAAATACTGGAAGATGCAGCAGAAGCCGGGAAAAGCATTCGCACTGCCCGCCTGTCCTTTTGCCAACTATAAGACCAAGATGACTGCCCTTCGTCGCCTGATGGATCTATCACGTCTTCCAGAAAGGCAATGGAGAAGATTATCCATGACTTCTACTCAAATCTCTTTGATAGCCACATCCACCTGCCCACATACCAAATTCCACAAGATGGATATGTCATTCCCAACGTTCTCCCTTCTGAAATCCGACATGCCATCTCGTCGGTAAAGAAGGGAACAGCACCAGGCCCAGACAAAGTCAGACCCGAACACCTGAAGAATCTGCCGTCGGGTACTCATCAATACACTAGCTCGGCTCTTCACACGCTACCTGTCCGAATGCAAGGTGCCCTCCCAATGGAAAACCAGCAGGACAGTTCTACTGTTCAAGAAGGGAGACATTCACGACATCGGCAACTATCGCCCCCATCTGCCTGTTGTCTGTCATCTACAAGCTGTTTACACGAGTCATCCTGAACAGGATTAGCAGAACACTAGATGAAGGACAACCATGCGAGCAAGCAGGCTTCCGGAAAGGATTCAGCACAATTGACCATATCCACACGGTAACCAAGCTCATTGAGGTTTGTAGGGAGTACAAGATGCCGCTCTGTCTCACGTTCATTGATTTACAGAAAGCCTTTGATTCTGTGGAGACTGAAGCAGTCATCGAAGCCCTAGCCAAACAGGGTGTTCAAACCCAATACATCAAGATCCTTCATGAGCTGTATTACGGATTCACCACCAGGATCTCACCATTCTACAAAGAAGTGATCATTAATGTGAAAAGAGGGGTTCGACAGGGGGTGATACCATTTCACCAAAACTCTTCAGCGCCACCCTCGAGAACATCATGCGACAATTAGAATTGGAAGGAATGGGAGTGAAGATAGATGGTGGGCAACTACACCACCTCCGCTTCGCTGATGACATCGTTCTAATAACAGCAAACATTAGCCAAGTGGCACAAATGCTGGCTGACTTTGACCGAGAATGTGGTAAGATAGGGTCTACAGCTGAATCTAAAGAAAACTATGTTCATGAAGAATGAACTAGTTCCAGAGGCCCCATTCACTCTTAATGGAACAAACATCTCTGAATGCAGCAGTTATGTGTACCTAGGTCGAGAAATCAACATGATGAACGACCTAAAACCTGAGCTGCGCAGGAGGAAGAGAGCGGCATGGAATGCCTTCAAAGGCATTGAAGAAATAGCTAAAAAGGACAAAGAACCTCCGGCTCTGGGCACATCTCTTTGACTCCACCGTTCTCCCTGCATTAACATATGCCTCAGAGACCTGGGCCCTACGAAAACAGGGATGAGAATGCTATTCGGGTCTCCCAGAGAGGAATCGAAAGAGCTATGCTTGGAATATCACGCCTCACTCAAGTGAGAGAAGGAATCCGGAGTTCTGACCTCCATCGCTATTCCAGAATCAGGGATGCTGTCTCGTTTGCCAAGGCATCGAAAATCAGATGGGCTGGACATGTAATGCGATTTGGAGACAACCGCTGGACTAGAGCCATTACTGACTGGATCCCACGGGATATCAAAAGATCACGTGGTCGCCCACCTACAAGATGGTCAGACTTCCTTGTTAAGACCCTGAAGTAACGGTTTGAGGCTCTTCATATTCCTGAATCAACCAGATGCCATTGGGCTACATTGGCACATGATAGGGTCCAATGGAAATGTTACAGGCGCCCGCTCGAGCAAATCGATGAATAATGGGATTCAAGTGATCAAGTGATCAAGTGATCAAGAGAGTAGGAAGGTGGAAAGGCAGAAACACAAGCCTACATGACCAAAGATGGATTAAAGTTTAGTTCTGTTCATCTGACTCCATTGAAATACCACAATGTAAATCTGAGCCCAGACAGAGGCACTTTTGTTCTAAGCAACAGTCAACAATGAGAAACTCTAGGAGGAGAGAGAAAAGCTGGCCCTGCTGGTTACATCTGGACTGTGATGGGATTTTATAAACAGCAAAGGAGGAAGACAAAGAATGAAACAGATGGAGTGGAAGATGAAAACAAGCAGGAAACCCAGGTTCACGCAGATGGCACCCCCACGCTCAGCACAGGATGTGGTGGTCTTCTTGAAAACCATCAAGTGTCTGCTGGTCTCACATTCTGAGGGTCCAGGCAGGGGACAGAAGGTGTCACACACACTGCGTGACAGTAAAGCAACAGCTGTACATGCCCGAGCAGGCAGAGTGGTAGGGGACAGCTGTTCACTGCAGGCATGCCATTTTCATGTGGTGAGCTCTCAGCACAGAGAGGATTGGGGACATGAGGTCCAGCACAGAAACAGTTGTGGCCAGGAGGCCCAGTATCCCGGTCAGGCCTACTACTTATTGGTGGTCACCTTGTAAAATGAAGATACCAAGTGTGCATTGTGAGGTGCCTGCACATGGGACCTCCTCTTAGCTCACCCTGACTCCGCAATCTGATGTGTGCTGTGATTCAGTACTAACCCCAAAGGATCACTCAGGAACCTTTTATGGACCTGTCAATGGTTATTAAGGGAGGGCTCTGATGAGGGCCCTCATCCCAAACTCAAACCATTGAGTCTGGAACCACACACCAAGCAAGATTATGAGGGATTTTTCATATCATAGTATAAACCTTGAGGTCTAAAAGGAGATGTCATTGCTACCTGGCTTTCAAAGTTGGTAGAAATTTCGAGAAAATTCCACCTTTGTGCAGGCTGTTTGATTATTGGAAGCCATGGAAATAAAAAAGGGCAAAAAAGAGGGGCTGAAGAAAAGAGTGGAGGGTGCTTGCCTCACACATGCTGGCCTGGCTATGATCCCTAGCGTCATGTTTGATCACCAGAGCACTGTTAAGAGCAATCCCAGTGCAGAGGAAGGAATAAGCCCCCACACAGTCAGGTATGGCCCAGAAACCAAAAGAAAAGAAAGCAAGTGAAAAGCAAGAACAGGTGCTGAGGGGGGGGGTGAGACGGGAGAAGGAAGCAGATTCAAAGACAGGGAAAGGACACAGGAGGTTTCAGAGGCAGCCTCTGGGCAAAGAGCACTCTGAGGCTGAATTGTGGGAAAGGAGAGGAAGGAAAAGGGAGATGGAAAGGGAAAGGAAGAGACCTGGAAGAAAGAGGACGGGCCAGGAGGACAAGAGGTGTAGTGAGATGGACACTGGTTCCCCAAAAGTGTGTCTATATTGAGATCTGTAGTACAAAGGAAAAGGGGCTTTGCAGGTGCTGTTACATGAAGGATCTTACATGTATGTTGCCACCAGGTACCTCCAATAGCTGCCTGGGAAAACTAAGGCAGCATCTATGTAGAGTGGGAAATGGCCAGCGATGTGCTTGTGGATTCGTGTCTAACACGAGGCAAACATTTGCCCCAATGATGTGTAGCACATGCGTTGGAAGACCCCCACCCAGTACTGTTCTTCTGGAGGGCCCATGTGGATAAGCAGGTAAGGGGACACATGGAGGCTAATGCAACATCAAGTGTTTGGGCCCTGCCCTGTGCAAGTCCCAACAATGACATTTGCCAAGTGGTATGTTTGATGGGTTTCCCAGTTAGTGATTTTCACAGTTGTCCAAGACAGGAAGCACTAAAGATGCCAGGGAGAGCGGAGACTTGTCAAGTCTCTCTGTTGTCTTGGGAAATGTGTTTCTGTGTGGGATCTGGGCCAGGTTTCCTCAGCTTTGCCCTGGTTCCTACCGCAACTGGATAAGTATATGCTGCAGGAGCTATACTGGGATGGACGGCATCCGTGACCCCTCACACTTGACACCAGCATCAAACTCAAGAAACACCATCTTCAGTCATTGTTAAATATTCTCGGGGCAGAACTGTCTCTTGTCAAAGCACTGCTCTAGAGACTGAGTGAGGGGAGACCAGATGTCTGAGCTCAGGCTGCTCTAAGAACACACCACAGATGGGAACTATGCCCACGCCTGCAGAGAGCTCCCTTTCCTCCTTTATAGGTGCTCTAATAGCGTGACAGATCTCACTCTCGCTATAATCTAAACATGACGACCAAAAGACCCTGCCTCCAAGTGCCATCACACTGGGGGGTTAGGGCTTCACTGGAGGAATCGGGGTGAGCACATTCCCCTCATCATACTGGGTGCTCTGGCAGAGCAGGTGAAGGCAAGTCCCCTTCTGCAAGTCACAGGATGGTGGCCCTGGGAAGCCCAAGGAAACACTCTTCAGCTAAAGTCTGCTCATGTCTGATCAGTCCTTCACAGTTTGCATTAGTGACCTCCTAAGACCTCAGATCTTCATGACTCGAGCTCTGGAGGGCCATCTGTGTGATTGGGGGGGGGCAAGGGAGGCAGTTTGGTCTAATCGACATAAGACAAATTAGTTGCAAGTTTCCTCTCACTTGTCTGCAGACGGAAATGGTGGGAACACATGAACCACAGGGCAGTCAATGCCTGAGCTCGCATGGACATAGGCCATGCACCAATATCCGGATGAACGGAAACAAGTTTTCAACTGCGTGAGGGAGATTCCTGGGTAACTCCTAGCACAAAGAAAGATCCCCCAGCCCAAGGAGAGCCTGGGAACCCTTGAGTTTATACCAGTAAGGCGACAAATGTGATCTTCTACCAATGCTTCGTGACTCACGTGTCTTATTCTTATCCACTAGATTTTCTGAGATTCCTTCAAGTCTAGAAAGACTTTCTATGAGTCAGACATCCCTCTAGACCCTTAGACACGGACTGTATTCAGTTAATACAGACACCCCTGTGGTCTCTAAACAGGACTGTATTCAGTTCATAATGAATTTCAGTGTCAGCTGAAGCATGCAGAGCTTCGTTAAGAGCTCATGAAGGAAGAACATAACAATTCCATCTCCCGGTAGTTAGTTTTCATACAAATACTATATTTGTAAGCCACAAGCAAAGGCACTGCCTGGTGAAGACCCTCCTGTGGTTACAGTAATGGAGACATTTCCAACACCAGGCTCATAGCAGAGACCAACAAGTCTAGCAATTGAATAAGGGGCCCCTCGATAATTTTTCTCAACTAATTTTTAGATGTTTTTCATTACTTAGCCCTAAGGGTTTTATTTGGGTGCTATTCTTTTGCACCCTGCCCCCTTAGTAATTGCTAAAGAATCTTCCTCCTTCTTCAAGTAATGTTCTTTCCCCATCTGTTTCTATTGGTCCCTAGACATTTAGACCAAGACTTCACAAACATTTCCTTGTGAGAAACACTCAGGGGTATCTCTGCTAACTCAGGTCCCAGTGGAAAACAGATTGAAGTTATGCAAACTGTTTCCCTTTCGTAAACTCCCTGGTTTTTACAGTGGTGCAGAACTTTCTCTTACCATTATTATTCCCTTCTACAGAATGGCCTATATATTCAATACCAAAAGGAGAGAAACCAAAAGTAAATCCTTTTTTTTTTTTTTCTTTTTGGGTCACACCCGGCAATGCTCAGGGGTTTCTCCTGGCTCTGCACTCAGGAATTATTCCTGGCGGTGCTCGGGGGACCATATGGGATGCCGGGAATCGAACCCAGGCCGGCAGGCCGGCTGTGTGCAAGGCAAACGCCCTACCCGCTGGGCTATTGCTCCGGCCCAAAAGTCAATCCTTTATTCCAAGTCATCGTGGCTATGCTTAGTTGTACTACTTCTGTCACTAAATACTAATGTATATTTTAGGATCAGAGATCTATCATAACCTTCACAGGCAGACCTAGGAAATTGAATAAACATGTGCATAGTGGTGAGGACCAGGAAAACACAAAACTTGGACGCACAAAGTGATCCACCTTGACCTACAACTAAGCCACAATGCCAGCCTGCGCTAAGAAGTCCTGTCGGAAGAGAATCAATCACGTTGTGATCCCCAGGGGCAAATCAGGAAGTCAACTGGCCAGTCCCCTGATGGTATCCAGGAGTTCTGGAAGTCAATTGACCATTCCCTGATGGTAATCCAGGAGTCCCAAATTTTGGGACCCATTCAGGAACAGCTAGAAAACGTTCCGTGAGCCCTTAATTAATCACACAGGAGACCCTGTTCCTATTTAGCCCTTTGCCAACTCTGCACACCATCTCTGGCCCTTCTCCCCAGGAGCCTGTCTCATTCCTGAGCCTGCCTTTGAGTCTCTGCACAAAGGCAAGCCATGCTGGTGGCTCTCAGGTGTGGCCTTTGCTTTGCCCTCAGGCTCTCTGTCCATAAGGAACCGGAACTAGTCTCTCTTAAGGCTGTGAGAACCAAAACATCACATCCTTTGCCCCAACTCCCAACCATTCCTTCCTGTGAGCACACACACAGACACACACACAGCCACACACACACACTCATGCATACACACAGAGAGAAGGAGACAGACACACGTATACACAGCACCGCTCACTGCCTTCTGTGGCGACAGCTTATTACCTCGCTCAGGAGAGCGCTTCCTCCTCCAGGAGATTCTGGCCAAGAAAATAGGTTGGCCCCTTCATAGAGAAACTCATGAAGAGACTCAGCACATCTTCCACCAAACACCATATACAGATGCTCTGTGTCTTCCAGGCTTTTGAATTTCTATTCCCACCAATTTTGAGTAGTGCTAAATCCCTAGATCGAAATATCCACTTGAAATCATGCTGAAAAGTCTCCAGAAGTTCCGGAGGACGGCAAAAGGCTTGTCTAGCCCCTGGCCGTGTCCTACATGGCTCCTAGGGATCACTCACACATGCATGGGGCCACACTGGCGGATTTGGAGCAGCCAAGTCCTCCACCCATTCCTCCACCTCCATGTCAGTTCCCAGCCACTACAGCCAACAGCCGGAAGAGAGACACTCCAGATCCACAGCAGCGCTGGACAATCTTAGACAATAATGGAAGTTAGGACCAGGTCCTTTCCAGGATCTTTCACATTTATACACTGTAATGATCATTCAAGTGGCAACAAACTGAGAGGTTATGGGGAATGGGGAATTATGATGTCACACTAGAGCTCACTATTGAATATGCATATACAGACACCATAAAACATAAAGATCTGTAGGGCAAGCCAGAAAGTGTAATACGAGAGAGAGAGAGAGAGAGAGAGAGAGAGAGAGAGAGAGAGAGAGAGAGAGAGAGAGAGAGAGAGAGAAATACATGGACAGAGATGGAGAAACAGAAAGAAAAAATGTGCCTGTAATAGTGGCAGGCTGGAGTTGGGGGTAGTGTTTGGATGTGGGGGGGCAGGAATGGGGCAGTGGTGGAGGGATGGGTGCTTGAAAACTGTATGACAGAGACCCAATTATAAACATCCTTGTAATTGTATTTCTCACAGTGGTATAATAAAAATTAAGGGGGAAAAGTCTTCAGAGATTCTGCCCAGTCCCCACGCAGCTCTGAGACCCTGACAATGCCTCACTCAGGTTCTCTCTGATCCCAGGGGTCACAAACACAGCTCTGTTTCAGCAACAAAGGAAGTGTTGATACTCAGCACTTCCACATGACTGGGGAACCACACTTTGCTTGCCAGAAATTCAAGTAGATACCGACATTGGAGGCCAGCACCTTGTACTTTCATTCAATCACTGCTGAACATGCAAAGTTCATGTATTTCAATTAGTAAGGCATCCTTTTGTTGATCTGCATCATGGGCTGATTCTTTATATTTAGAATAAACAAGACTCAACTAGATCATAGCTAACTTTGCTCTCAATGTAATCGGTCTCTCTTAAAGCTAGGACTGGGTGCAGGTGGTTGAATGAAAGTTCCAGTAACACCAGGATGATACGACACGACCTGCTGTTAGTGTTCTGCCAGACGCTATTCGTCTTAGACTACTCATCCACTTGGTTGATCTTCAAGTGTAAAATTAAGGTGTTTTTGTTTTGCCTGTTTAATTGTTTTCTAGCCTTTGATGTTTTGGTAAAGTGCAGGCAAAATTATCAGAGAAGTTCAGGGAGAGGGGGTGGCCATGGTGTAGCCTTAAATGGTGTCCTGAGTACAACTTGTGAATTTCAGCGTCTTAGGGAAAGGTTGCATCTTTGGGTTATGAAGAAAGGATATTCAACAGCAATGGAGTAACCCATGTATTCCTGAGAATGCACACAAATATCTCCTAAAAAATCTCTTCTCTGGTGGTTTGACTAAAACTAGCCCTTACCTGAGATGCTTAGCATGGTGGCACAGCAGCCTTTGGAGTGTACACACCTGGCAGTGTGGCATGGACAGCATCAGAGCGAGACACTGTTGCTTGGAAATGACTCTTTGGAGGAGTCACATAACGCATTTGATGTAGCTGGAGGTTGCAGGCCTGAATATATTTTTAGGCTGTCTGTTCCAGCAGTTAGAGACCAAAGCTCTTGGCAGTTGTATTTCCCTCTTAA
This sequence comes from Cryptotis parvus, assembly GCA_021461705.1. Classification (NCBI taxonomy): domain Eukaryota; kingdom Metazoa; phylum Chordata; class Mammalia; order Eulipotyphla; family Soricidae; genus Cryptotis; species Cryptotis parvus. Next base: position 2,713 of record JAJIBD010001558.1, on the reverse strand, counting down.
AATTGAGGAATAATGGGGCCGGAGCGATAGTCCAGAAGGGTAGGGTGTTTGCCTTGCATGCAGCTGACCTGGGTTCGATCCCTGGCATCCCATATGGTCCCCTGAGCACTGCCAGAGGTGATTCCTGAGGGCAGAGCCAGGAGTAACTCTTGAGCATTGCCAGGTGTGACCCCAAAATTGTGGAATAACTAAACAGCTGCCTCCTTTCAGCAATCCCAGACATACACAGGGATTTCATTGCAGGCGCACAGGAGTCCACTTCTGGGGTTCTTTAGACTTAGCTCTTTGCAGCCATATAGCTTTTATTATTTCATTATGGGACTTCTTGCAAGAAAAGAGACAGGATACCCAAGCACGGACTCTCGCTGAAATGAGTATATTTTTACTGGGGAAAATTAAAGTGTCTGCATTAAAAAACAACTGTGCCTGCAATAAAGTAAACCAAGCAACAAGCAGACAAAACTAAATGGTCTTTGGAAAAAGACTCCTCACCATAAGCCAGCAATAATTTTACATACACCGAGAGAGCACCCATAACTCTCTTTTAAAGGGCAGAAATGATGGATAAGCTTAGCATGTGAGTCTCTTCTGAGCAAGACAAAGTCTTGTAGGACCACCAAGAAGGGGGCTGAACATCAGAGGAGGTGCCAGCGGACAAAAGTGTCCATGTAACTGCAATGAAGCTGGACTCCTGCTAGTGGGCCACCATGTTCCCCATGTCTGAGCCTGGTTCTCAGCCCCTGTGTGCCCCAGCTCACAATAGTCCTGATGCTCAACACTACAATCACCTCTACTTTGCACTAGTGAAAACAAAGGCTCAGGGAAATAGCACCCATTCCCTGCCCAGGGAGTGCCCACTGAGAATCACTGAGTTGGGTGGGTTCTCCTCCCTGAAAGTGGGGGACTGCAGTGCAGTAGGTGGAGGGGTCTTAGGTCTTTGCTGGGGGAAGCACTTCTTTCTCCATACTACAATAATATGCTCAGGAAAAGGGCTGTAGAGGCTGGAGAGGGGCAGGAGAGAGGGATGGAGAGAGGGTTGTAGAGAGCTGTAGAGGGGGCTGTAGAGGTGGCTGTAGAGGGGGGCTGTAGAGAGCTGTATAGAGGGCTGTAGAGGGCTGTAGAGGGGCTGTAGAGAGCTGTAGAGAGGGCTGTAGAGGGCTGTATAAATCTGTAGAGAGGGCTGTAGAGAGGGTACAGAGAGGGGGCTTGAGCGGGCTGGAGAGGGGTTGGGAAAGGGCTTGAGGAAGGGGCACGGGCAGGGGAGGGCTGGAGAGAGGCTTGCCAGAGGCTGGCAGGCATGCAGGATGCCTGTATTCCATCCCCGGTGCCACATGGTCCCCTGAACAGAGCCAGGAGCAACCCAGAGCCCATAAACCAATAATTCTCAGGAAGAGCTGCCTGGCCTGTCCGTCTGCCTCCCAGGCTCATTACATCCCCGCCCCTCAACACTGCCTGCTTGCTTCTGGGTTCTGACTCGTAATGGGCTCCCCCCACCCCCGCATGACTCAGCAGCCTTGCTTTCTAAGAATGGGCTCAGGCCTTAGGACAACATGCCTGGCAGAACCCTGCATCGTAACAGTGGGTTCTGTTTTCTCAAGTGTCATGTGGAGGTCTGGAAGGACTCAACCATTTCTTTCCGTTGCAGGCTTGACTGAGGGGTGAACACAGTGAAAAGGGCCCAACAAAATAGGCGAAGGACAGAGGAGCTTCAGCCAGAAGTGAGCTTGCGCCCTCCCAAGCCTCTGAAATCTTGAAGGCACTCAAGACAATGATATAAACCTCTCTTGGCATCGGAGACATTTACATCCGAGGCAGAAAAAGGCCTTATCAGGTTGAAGGCAGTGTTTTTTGGAGAAGGAAGATGCCATAAATCTCCCTGTTCGGGAGCTGGCAGCCAGGAAAAATGCCCATTAGCAGTGGGATGAGAAATTGCATAAATAAGCTTTATATGCACTCCCATACCTCCATCTGTGTCCCCTAAAAGCCCTACCCACCCTCCTATTACACTGATGTATAAACTATCCCTCCTGCTCTGCAGAGCAACTCTGATTACTGAGTATCCAGCAGGCGTGTTTTCTCCAGTTAGTCTGCCTGCAGAGCATGAATTCACAGCCCCGAGCCGCTAGGATTTAAAGTTGTGTTTCTAGATCCTGAATCCAGGGCCTGGTTGTAGCAGCACACTTCAGCAGGTCAGTGCTGGGTGGATTTGGAGGTGAGCTGTGGTTATTGAGACAGGGTCGGGGACCCTTGGCTCCTGGACAGGAAACACAGGTAGATAAGGTAGATAGATGGAATGAACTAGCCTACTAGTCTACCACAAGACTGCTGGGAATGGTGGTGTGTGATAGGGACCACAGCACACATGCCTACAAGTCACATGGCCAGGCAGTCGGCTCATGTGTGACATATCTTTGTGCTAAAGATGGGGCAGGCGAACCTGTATAACCAACTAGGCTCTGAGCTGTTTTTTCTGGCTTGCAGGGAGAAACTGGCTTCTCTGGCTCTATGGGTTTTTGTCACTTGTCACTTGTCTTCCCGCTGTTCATCGATTTGCTTGAGCAGGTGCCAGTAACTTCTCCATTCGTTGGGATGGGAATGAGGTCCATTATTGTTACTGTTTTTGGCACATCAAATACACCACAGGTTGCCAGGCTCTGTCATGGGTTTTTAAAAAGGTTATTCCTGAGGACTGAGAGCAATGCTGGAAGCCTGA